>CM076582.1:72611280-72794739 GCA_034641835.2 Pinus albicaulis | reverse complement strand
CAAAAAATTGATGCACTCTTACACTTCTATCACCAACAACACTTATTCTGTAATTACATCATCAATCTCAAAGAGAGAAATCAATAGGCTTGACATCTTATGACAACAATAATTAGACCAATATTGGTCCCTGTAGGCACAACTCATATAAAAAACATCAAAATGACATATCTCTAGATTCCTTGAACTTCACTTAAACATTAAAACCTTCATCAAATACAATAACGATTCTCTCATATAAGGTAGACAATAATCATCTTGGTAAACAACATGTTAACAATAAGACAATAATAGAAACCCTCATCAATACTGATTGCAACAAAGAAAAGGTATGTGTGGGAAACTATGTCACAAAGTCAAATCTAATATGATGAAAGACAACTCAACAAACTGACATAATTCACTCCCTTGATTTTTCATCAGAAATGTCTACCTCATTATGTAGTAATGGTAGTCCTTTTAACTCAACGAATACATTAACCCTAATACAAAGCCCCTGTCATGAGTAGTATACCAAAAATATGTAAACATTGTTATACATTTGAGTCAACAAACATACTACAGTTTTGTTCAGAGCCTTACCACTTTTGCAATACTAATTTAATTTTGGAATACTTAGATAAACATAGGCTACAACACCCCTAGCAACAAACAAGCACAACAACTAGTGCATCCCTGACACACTTACATCACTACAAAAACAAACAACAATAATATCCCTTACCAAAATAATTATAACTGAGACTATATCACATTCCTAGGTGATTGTTAGCATCAACTCAAACCTCTAAATAATCAACCCTTAATCATACCTTTTTGTATAACACATTTACTTTGAAATCACACCAGACATTCAACATCATTTTGACAATTACCTTGAGATATTATATGTCCATACTTCAAGACAACGATCCACATCTTTCATAAAAAATATCCAGACTAGCCTATGATGCTTACATACTAGATTAAAGCATCATAACCAACTCACAATAACCTTGACAGAGGCATACACATAGACATAGATCCCCAAAGGAGTTATAAGACTCATATTGGAGATATGGGCTCACACGGCTCCCAAATCGACCATTAACACTTCATATAGGTCTAAGGATATATATTCCATCATACTTGACCTAGTATTTATTATCGATCCACAAACAATCACTTTGCATATTGTACTAGATAAAAATACAACCAACTATTGCTCCATAACAAAGACATAGAAACATTGCGATTACACGAACAATTCACCATAATCGAATCAAAGATTGGTTTTTCTGTTAGAAATATTAAGAATGGGGTGAAAAAAAATTTCACCCAATAATTTTTTTTTTTATATTTAAAAATATATTACAATTTGAAACATAAACCATTTGGACATAAGAGTTCAAAAATAAAAAATGACTTGTATATTTTTGCTCAAATTACAATGATGAGGACACCAATCCTATTCAGGCACCAACCTATCAACAATCTCTCAATATTTTATTCATACCTCTCTTTAATTGCTATCAATTTATCATTATTACCATATCATAGATAAGTCTGTGAGACACTCCAAAAGAACCTTAAAAGAAAGATTGAGTTATCCTCCAAAAATTCTCCAAGATAAGCTTAAAAAAAAACTTCAAATTATGCTTGAAATCAGGCTTCAAACCAACTTCTAATGAGGCTTCAAATAAACTCCCAAAATAGGTTGATACTAGCTACAAAGGTTGAGACTGAAGTTACCACAAGACCAAATAAGAGGCTATTACTGGGCCGAGTCTATGGAAGCTACAGGGCTGAGGTCTTAGGTAGTTGTAGGGCCAAGGTCTGAGGTAGCTACAGGGCTGAAGTATGTGGCTGAAACAAGGCTGAAAATGTGGCTAAATTAGACAAAAATAATGTTGCAATAGGGCCAAGTTATTTCTTATATTAGGGCCAAATTTCTTCCACATCTGTTCAAAAAATGTGCTTTAAAGATTGATCCAAAAAACAGTTTCAATAATTCCCTTGCTAGAACAAGAAAATCCTTCAAATTATCCCTTCAATATTACTTGATTCCTTGGCTCATAACTTATGAACCTCTCTAATATGCTCCTCAATAGGTCCACATTCCTCTTCTGTTCTTAACCAAGTTCCTTTATTGGAATGAGTGAGGGGATTTCCTATTTATAGGCCTTTTTGATCCCCAAAAAGAATCAAATTGACCTCAAGAAGGGCCAACCTATTTATTAAGAGGGTTGACTTCACTAGGGCCCAAATTCCACCTTTTGAATTCAAAAAATCATATCTCCTCAACCAAGAGGATTTAGAGGGTGAACCATACCTTGTTGGAATTTCTTTAAGCCCATTATATCCTTCTGATCCAGATTTATGTAGGAACACAAAATAATACACATATAACCATAAATACAAAAATGCATCGGAAATAACACTTCATTTCATAATATCAAATAACTGAAATTTGTTTACAGACATCATGGAAATAAACTAGCTAGGGCATTGGTAGCTTATCTCTGATAAGATATGTGGTGGATACCAGCCTCTGAATTGTGTTGAAATGAGGCTCGAGGGCCTATTTATTATTGAGAAACAATAGAAAACACTAAACATCCAAAAACCTAACCCTAGGAGATGAAGCGCCAAAAATATGGGTCCCTTTTGGGTAAATTAGCCACCAATATCCACCTGGATCACCTTCATTTGGAAAACCTTTGACATCAATAAAAATCATTTTCTCAACAATCTCCCCCTTTGTTATTGATGGAAACATTTTGACAACTGATTCCCTTGGCTATATGCTACTCTCCCTGACTTCCTGATGCTCCCCCTGATTTCTTGCTAATCCCCTTGAATTCCTGCTACTCTTCCCTTTTGATATAAATAACAAAGGGGTGATCTACTGAGATGCAAGAGAGATGATGCCCAAATTTTACCGAATATATTCAAATGTTTCTCGAGGTAAAGGTTTGGTGAAGATGTCCGCAATCTATTCATTAGTGTTGATATATTCCATTTTTATGTTTTGATCACAACCCGTTCTTTGAGAAAGTGGTACTTGATTGGAATATGTTTCATTTTTTATTGCATGACTGGGTTCTTTGAGAGATTGATTGCACTGATATTGTCACAAAAGATATTGATGGGATGATTTATTTCCATTTTGATATCCTTCAAGGTTTCTCTCATCCATAAAATCTGTGTACAATATTTTTCTGTTGCTATATATTCAGCTTCAGCTGTGGAGAGAGATATAGATAATTGTTTTTTCTCAACAATGATACAAGGAAATCCCTTAAGAAAAAAACATTTCCACTAGTGCTCTTCCACTCATAAATGTTTCCTGCCTAATTAGCACCAGTTTATGTTGTAAAAGTAATATTGGTTCTTTGTGGATATCATAGTCCAAAATCAAGGGTTCCCTTTAGATATATGAGTATCATTTTTATAGATTGCATGTGAGATTCCTTAAAAGCTGACTGTAATATTTCCACCATACCAACTACCTACATGATGTCTGGCCTTGAAGTTGTCAGGTATAAGGGACTTCCAATCATTAATATATAGAGATTTGCATCTACCTTAGGAGATTCATCATTCGTATCTTAGCTTACAACCTGTAGTCATAGGTGTATTTATAACAACACATTCTTCCATTCCAAACCATTGAAGAATTTCCTTGAGGTATTTTTTTTGCATAATGAAAATTCTAGGACTGGTTTGAGATACTTGAAGTTCAAGGAAGAAGAATAAATCTCCAATCATTATCGATTCAAATTATTTTGACATTTCTTGGGAAAATGTGTGACTCATTTCATCATTGTTGCTATCAAAAATTAGATCATCCACATACACAAGCATGATCAATAGGTTGTATTTTTCTATTTTCATGTATAAATTTCTTCTTACAAATCCTCTCTTGAACCGTTGTTGTTGAAGGTAGTGGTATAGTTTGGAAACCAACCTCTTGGAGCTTGTTTTAATCCATATAGGGCATTTTTCAATCTGTACACATAATATTTATTCTTTGATAAGTCAAAGCCTTTAAGTTGTTCGATGTATAATTCTTCCTTTAAATCACCATTTGGAAAGGTTTATTTTAGATCAATTTTGTAGACTTTGAAGCCTTTTGAACATGAACATTCTAAAAGAAATATTATAGCCTCTAACCTGGCAATTGGAGCAAAGGTTTCTTCAAAGTCAATCCCTTCAATTTTAGCATACCCTTTGCACACAAATCTTGCCTTGTTTTTGATAAACTCTCCTTCTTCATTCATTTTGTTTTTTAACACCCACTTGGTTCCTTTTTGTGTTTTTATCCTCTAGACAAGGCACAAGATCCTAGGTTTAATTTTTTTTCAATCTGGTTTAGCTCTTTTTCCATCACATTTACCCATTATTGATCCATACTTTATTGAAATTTATTTGGTTCAATTTGGGATAACAATTCTATATTTCCATTATTTGGTGTAATGGTCATTCTTATTCATGTTTGTATCCCTTCGTCCATATCTTGAAGGACTTGGTTTTCCGGATGATGCTTTTGTACAAACCTGAATATTGTCTTAGTTGGAGTTTGTGTTTCTTTTTCTTCTTCTAGGTTTTCTAATTCCGGCTCTTCTTTTGGAAAAATTTCCTCCTGATTTGTAAGGGTAAGGCCTTCTTAATTTGTTAGATTTGATTCTTTTTCAATTATAGCCTCATCTATTTTTACATCAATGATTTCTACTATCTTTCAAATTCGTTTGTTGTAGAATTTGTAGGCCCTAATTCTTAACGATTATCCAAGAAAAATTCCCTCGTCTATCTGAGAATCAAACTTACCCTCTTTTATTTTCATGAAGCATTCACTTTCAAATATTCTGAAGTGTTTCAAATAAGCATGTGCCTTCCTTTCCATCATTCATATGGAGTCTTATCATTGTTTACCCAAAATTGTGCCTTGTGTATGATGTATATTGTTGCCCCAATTACCTCCTTCCATAATTTAACAGGTCACTTGGTTTCCAACAACATCATTCTTACTGTTTCCTGTACTGATCTATTCTTTCTTTCTACCACTCCATTTTGTTTCGGGGTTCTAGAAACAGAGAGTTTCCTTTTGATTCCATGTTTTTCACACAACTCATTGAATTCTCTTGAAGTAAACTCTCCTACTTGGCCTAATCTTAAGCATTTTATTTTCAAATCACTTTCATTTTCAATTGATGCTTTGAAATGTTTGAAACAATATAACATTTATGACTTATATTTAAGGAAATCTACCCAAATCATTCTAGTTGGTCCGCATAAATCTGTGTGGAAAATTTCTAGTGGCATTGATGTTAAACATTCCTTTGACTTGAAACTAGTCATGGTTTGTTTTCCATGTTGACATGATACACATAAAACATTTTCTAGTTTTGAAAATTTGGGCATATCTCTTACGTCTTGTGTTTTGTTGATCTTCACTAGGTTATCAAAGTTTATGTGTCCCAAGCGTTTATTCCATAGCCATATTTCATTTGATTAACTCATGTAACATATTTCTTCTTGAATTTAACTGAGAATTTATACATTATTCGTTGTTCTTACCCCTTTTCCTACGAGACTTCATGTAGATGATCTCCTTATTTCACAATATACGGTATGAAATATGAGATTGTATCCTTGATCACACATTTGGATGTCGCTAAGAATATTTTGCTTAAGGCCTTCAACATATAACACTTTTTGTGATTTTCCCTTGTCATCGTTGAGACTCATGGTACCTATCCTAAAAATTATAGTAGATCCATTATCTCCAAAGGTCACATTTCCTTCATTATTTTTTCTTAAAGAGATAAAATTTTTCTATTCTCCAATCATGTGCCTATAAAATCCAAAAAACCTACAAAAAAAGGTTTTTAAAAACCTCTACAACAGAAGCGATTCATTTTGCAAACCATCTAATGGTAGTATATATAAATCGATCTTTCTGGTGAATAATTAATGCATCAATTTACTACGCGAACATAAGGTGTTTTATGCTTCATAGAAAAAATAAAACTCACTACATCAACATATTTACATTTCTGCAATTGTATTTGTTGAAGAGAAAAATCCCCTTTGCGGACAGAGGTGATCCCAATAGCCCATATCGGGTCAAGCACAATCAAGTCATGCAATGACGTCGATTTCTAGTTACAAAAAGACAAAGATCGCGATAAGTAGCCTACCTCAAATCCCATGCAGCTATCGTTAGAGAAAAGATGATGTTTCTCATCCCTCGCTTGACAGATCACAATCCTTCCGTTCGACATGTCCGAACACCTGTACACATGCAGGGAAACGACGACATACAACGTAAAATCTAAAGCATGTAGCTATATAACAGTCAGAGAGGATATAATTCATTGCATTACATAAAGAAATGAACACATGAATGGAACCAATATCAGAGACGCTTATATTATAAATGACAAAAGGGAGATTACAACCAAATGCTCTGACGCTATGATCTTCCTTCGAATCGGCAAGGACAGTGGAGCGTGTCTCAACAAATCCTGTCAGGAATCTGGATGAAGCTCTCTCTCTTACGGGATTCTCTTTGGCTTGGCTCTCAATAGTTTCCCGGCTATAGTTTCCTTCCTACAAGTTTAGATATTCAGCCCTTGGCCGTACCATTCAGCTTGTTCAACCATTAGCACATCAATGGAAGATGGCTATATTTATAAAGGAGAGGAGGAGGTTGGGATCCCTACAATAATGGAAGGGAGGCCTTATCCCTTGGGAGGTTTCCCCATAAGGTGGAAACAAGAGGCCAAAGGAGGAATGTCGTGGTTATTCAGTTGAACCACTTCCTATGACTCATCCATAAAGTTGTTGTGATCGAAACTTCGCCTCTTTTTAAAAAAAAATTTCCATAAGTAGATTGGCGCGGGTGCTTAACTGGGATAGAGTGCCAACTGGTGTGGGCTCAGTGTTAATTTTCCCCATTGGCGCGAGGGCATAACAGGCTACCAGCGCCAAGGCAAAAACAGGTGTTTTTAGTGGTCTGCTCAGGAAATGGTCAACAGAAGGATTGTTGTCCTCATGGCAAGGGATGAAATGATGGTATTTGCAAGGCATGAAACTTCTAATTAGTCACAATAACGACCCTCCAATTTGCGATATGGGGATTGCAAGGATGGTGACAAATTACTATGTAACAGATGCCCCCTAAAGCATGAGGTTCGAGAGAGAGGGAGGGGTGAAATGCTTTATGAGAACGCACCCAACTGGAAACAATGCCGTCGGAAGACCTGCAAATACAAGTACAACTGATATATCTGATACATGATATGTGGTATGGGTGCAACCATCCATAATAGAGTGTAAAATAACTGGGATCCAGGGTATGGACATAGCCATCCATTAAAGAAGGATCAACAAGTAGACTCAAGTATGGTCGCAGCCATCCAGTCAAATGAGTCATGTAACAAATCATGATAATCCACAAAAATCCGCAGCCTGGATTTCATCAGACAAATCCAAGGTCTTGCGCTCCATCTCGACCCGAACAGAGTACAAGTCTGAGCATGTGAATAAGTGAGCTGAAGTCAAACATGCAAGAACATCGTCTGATTACCAGCCAATAATGAAAATCGTTAACAGACGCAAGAGGGACCACCAATAATGAGGATGGCCCTCAAGGTACTATAGGTATAATCCACGGAATGTGAACAGTGAGCTGGCGTCGAACACACACAGAATCATCTGATCGAAGGTCAATAATGAAAACCTTGCGTCGAATGTGAAGAACCTGCCATTGAGGCATGCAGGCTCCAAGGTACCTGAAGGGAGTATCTAGATAATCTTCCTGGATAATGAGCTGAAGTCGACAGGAAGTGACCTTGATCAAGGTGGGCCATAGTGTTTCCCACATCATTGACGCGAGACAGAGGAACATGATGATTGCGAATCAAGATCAGTAGAGAATCAGAGGGTGGTTAAAAACTACATAGGCCATCTTTGCTTGAACATATCGGTGACATGACACTGGATTTGGTAGTATTTGACATCAAAGGATCTGGGGTCATGATGACGTGGCAAAGAGCAGATGAGCGGTCAAAAGAGATTACCCAAACCCATGGAGGCAAGCACATAACGAGATGAGATGTCCCCAACCTGACACGAATGCAGACAAGTGCCATGTTCAAGAGTGACATACTGCCGACACGACGGTGACACTAGTTCCATTTTTCCCCACCATTTCTGGCGATTACCTCTTTATTTTTACACAAGCTTGAAGAGGATAGCATATGCTTGTCATATAAGTTTGTCCTTTGGACAAATCCAACCTAGAACATTTAACGAGCCCTGGGAAGGAGGAACTCGGTTAACGTCATTACGATGGAGTCCGATGTCATCAGTTTTTAACGAGTCTGACAAAGGAAGAACTTGGCATATTTTCATGTTTAGAGAGTTTGAAAAGACAGCGGAAAAGAAAACTCCAACAGTCCCTTTTCGTAGATAGTCCCACAAATCCAAAAAGGTCGAAAACTATGTCTGGGAGAACCTCCTAGTTGCAATAGGTTGGGGTATTCCTTTTTCGTAAATAATATATCCCAGCCTGAAAAAGGGGTAAATTTATACTGGGTAGATATCGTTTCGCAGCCAATTTAACGAGCTCAAAACGACAAGCGACTCGGCGATATTTTCAATTTTTAAGAGTCGGAAAAGAGCTAAAAGGTGACTCCTCCTGGAGGAACGAGTGGTATAAAGGGAAACAACTAGTTCCGGTGATGGTGGAACTACTCAGAACAAGATAAAGGTCAAGATGCTGGCTAAAAAGACCACTCATCACAGCGGTTCCTCAGGAATGGGTAAAACAACCAAGTGAAGGCATATGAGCAGCCAAGAAGATAGTGACAATGGAGTGAGAAAACCAAGGCTCATCTGGTAAAAATAGGCTGATAAAATGGCAATCATAAGAGGTAAAATGGGAATGGTTTCATTTTTACACAAGCTTGAAATCAGGAAACTCTGCTTGAAGTTGGTTTCATTTTTACACAAGCTTGAAACAAAGATAAACTATGCTTGAAACCAGTTTCATTTTTACACAAGCTTGAAACGGAAACAAACTATGCTTGAAAAATTTTGCATGCCCCCAGCATGGTGACTCAATTCGAGGTACATGCCCCCCCAAGATTCAATCCATATGAAAGGCAGATGGGGTGAAGGTTCAATTTATGAGATGAAGAGAAAGACTCGACTGGTATTTGACGAGATCTTATCAAAGACTCGAATTGAATAGGAACGTGTTTCATTGTTTTAACGAGGTTGACACATTAAAAGAACTATCCTCAGATGACCTTGTTTCATTTTTTAACGAGGTTGATACAAAAGACAAACTATCCTCGGAACACCTTGTTTCATTTTTTAACAAGCTTGACACAAGAAAACGAACTATGCTCCAGACACCTTGTTTCATTTTTTAATGAGCTTGACACAAGAAAATGAACTTTGCTCCAACAAACCTCATCATAATGAATAAGAATTCATAGCTTCCAAGGGTTGCCCGTCCGATGGAAGGAAAACATCTTGGAAGTCTGGACCCAATGCCCCCAGCACACGATGTACAACGACACTATCACTGAATACAGACATAGGACATGTTGCCACATAATTGACATGTGGCGGAGAAGATACAACCGATAGATAAAGACTCGGAAGGGATGATGGTGGACCAGATGTCATGTTCGGACCAAAGAATACAAGCTGATCGATGGTCATGATCCGACCTTGGTGCGGAAAACACATCACACGAAAGAGGGAGGAGACAAGCGCTCCCATGGCATAAGTATAATCGCGCCCCAAGATTAAATTGAAATCCAAGGGGCCTAGAACAAACATGACATCTATATAGACGGTTTTCCCTCCCAAAGTAACAGGCAACTTCGGAAGGATCCCTAACGGTTGACTGGTTCCTCTGTTAAACGCCAACATATTTTGCGTAACAGGCACAAGCGGCGGCGAACCAAAGGCTTGCCAAGTAATTGAGGATAAAATACTAATAGATGTGCCTTCGTCTATAATAGTGTTGGGCACGACCAGATCAAAGGTCTGTGCCGTTATCTCAAAAGGCACATAAGACGAAAGGCGGTATCCTGCAAATCGACTCTAATCAAAGGAAGCGACCGAACTACTTGGAGGGGCTACCATCGAACCAAGATGGTATTCCCCTGGTGTTACGAAAGAAGAAGGAGCACCCTCCACGATCTCCATCATGGAGTCGGGAGGGATATCCTTTGGGACCTCCATCACGGGAGGTGGAGGAGCGACTTCTTGAGATATAGGGATACGATAATCTTTCTCCAAGTCTGAGGAATTTGAAGAAACAAGAAGAACCTAAGGGAGGTGAGATCCACTCTCGACGGAAAAGACCTGGTGCACCGCAGACGGGGCCAGCTCAACCGATCCCACGACCAATGGTTGATCAGGGATGGATTCATGAATTTTAATTTCCGGGGGAGCGGGATCAGGCAAGGATGACTGTTGACTGATCGTTGAATCAACTAGTGAAGGACTCAAAGAAATTTTTTTGTAACCAGCTAGAAGGCAAATTTTCTCCAACATTTTACCCAACATTTTACCAGCACTAGCTGAAGATGTCCCCCAACCTGACTCCCAGAAGCCAAAGGCAACGACGGAAGATCGTTGGACCATACTTTGAGCACCTTGGGAATGCCAATGAAATCTCAAAGAAGATGGTTTCCCTGGCACAACATGTAAGGGAACTTAACTTTCCACGGAGGATTGGAAGATTTATCAAGAGCAGATGTTTTAGAAGAAACAACTGTAGAATTAGCCTCTCGCTGATCTGACTTCTTCTTCTTCTTCTTAGCCACCTGGGTACTAGAATCCAAACTTTCACCAGGCAAAGTAGAAGATGAGGATGAAGAAATAGGCGAAGAAGGGGAGAGGTCCACCTTTGAATCAACATGGTGTTGCTCAGGCGAAGGAGTGGATGGTACAGTAGACGGAACACTTGAGACCACAGAGGTTGAAAACAACCAAATAGGCAACCCAACAGTTAACCCAAGAAGGGACAACGTTGCCATATAAGGAGCACCAACATTTCCAAAAGGAGGAAAAGGACCAGGATTCCCTTCGGAGGGGATTCCTTGGTTGGTAAACTCCGGAAAAGTTGCCATCGGAAACAACCTTAAAACACCACCCTAAGGAAACTAAATTTAACTAGGAATATTTCGTGGGCAGTTAATTTTTAAAACATTGAAACAAAACTCTGTCGTTTCATATTTTAAGAGTCAAGAAACAGGCAAAATGTG
Source organism: Pinus albicaulis (assembly GCA_034641835.2). Lineage (NCBI taxonomy): Eukaryota > Viridiplantae > Streptophyta > Pinopsida > Pinales > Pinaceae > Pinus > Pinus albicaulis. The sequence continues at coordinate 72,783,463 of CM076582.1, read as the reverse complement.
ACTCTATCGCTTTCAGTTTGGAAACAAGCGTGAAAGGACAAGCGCTTGACGATCTTTTCAAATTTAGGGAGTCAGTAAAGATCAAACCAACTGCTCTGGTAATCTAGGTAAGAGGTAAGTTTCCGTGAACTGCAATATACACCTTGGTGATCAAATGAAAGAGAAATGACTAAGGAATTTCCGTACGTGCAGGTAGTCTCCCCGAATGATGTGTTTAGTGTATCACGGTTACGAGGCGGCAGACTCGGCTTCCTATGGATAACAGGATTGCAACCTAGTGGGGTCTCTCATTATAACTCGATGGTATGGGGAGCACAAGTCCATACTAGCGCTGTCTGTAGCCAGATGGTGAGCGACAACTGCTAGGTTTAAAGATGCCAGAACACGTCTCTAGCTTAGACCACTAAAAATGTTTCGTTAAGTTTCAATGCTTCCTTAGGTTGATTGAATAAATTTAATGGTTGATCTTCAATTATGTCTCGGTTTCAGGGCCCTACCGTATGTCATCTGACAATCTCCTATATGCAACTATATGAGGAAAGAAATCTTTCAATTCGATGAATGCTATCTAGTTAAGGGAAGAGTTCCAAACAATGATGCAACAAACGACAATACTGAAAACGAAACTTTTTCCAAACTAGATGAATTTCACTTTCCAAAAGTAGTCTAAAACATTCAACGATGTGAATTATGCAATGTAATCTATGCAAAATCCTCTTTTTTGAAAACTATGCAATTGTAATCTATGCACAATTTCCTTTTTCTTCTCAAAGAATAAGAATGCACTCAATGCATTTTTCGACGAAATGAGAATCTACTTAATGCATGTTTTTAATGAAACAAAATGCACTCGAAGCAATTCTTAGCTTTCGATCATTAAACAATGTGATCTAAGTTCAATGGTAAATCTCAAAAATAATTTTCAATGCAATGAGATCTAATGCATTTTAACAAAAGCAAACTTTGAGACGAAAACTAAACGAATGTAAATCTTCCTAATGAAGGCAAAAGGGATGCAAACAAACACTAAGAATGCAATCATTGTTTCAAACACTTTGTAACAAAATTCATCAAAAGGCTACAAGACACATGAGGTCAAGCACAAAAAGGACTTCCAAAGCATGAGTTCAAAACAAGGCATTCATTCCCTTTTACATCAAGCAATCATAAAAATGACACCAGGACCAAAAATCAATCTCAAGAAGGCCAAAAGTAAGCAAACCCTAACACCAAATAGAGTTGGCGCGCCTGTTTGGTTGTAATATGCGCCAAAAAAGCATTGGCGCAGGGGCCTAACTAGCAACAAGCGCTAGTTGGCGCGATTGTTAAGAGCTAAACCGCGCCAATCGAGTTTACTATGGGAAAAAGATGAAAAAGGATAAACAGAGACTGGATCAGATATTTTGGGGGTTGAAAAGGGGTTTGACACCAAAGGAAGCGAACCAGAAGAGCAAATAAATCAATCAAAAGCTAAAAACAACGAAAAGAAGAAAGACTAACTCCAACTGACTCCCCGGCGAAGTCGCCAGTTTGTTGAAGAGGTAAATCCCCTCTGAGGACAGAGGCGATCCCACTAGACCAGATCGGGTCTAGCAACAATCAAGTCACGCAATGACGTCGGTTCCTAGTTATAAAAATACAAATATCGCGATAAGTAGCCTACCTCAAATCCCACGCAGCTGTCATTAGAGAAAAGATGATGTTTCCCGTCCCTCACTTGACAGATCACAATCCTTCCATTCGACACATCTGAACACCTGTACACATGCAGGGAAACGACGACATACAACGTAGAATCTAAAGCATGTAACTATATATCAGTCAGAGAGGATATAATTCATTGAATTACATAAGGAAATGAACACATGAATGGAACCAAAATCAGAGTCGCTTATATTATAAATGACAAAAGGGAGGTTACAACCAAATGCTATGACACTATGATCTTCCTTCGGTGGGGCTGATAGTGGAGCGTGTCTCAACAAAGCCTGTCGAAAATCTGGACGAAGCTCTCTCTCTTACGTGATTCTCTTTGGCTTGGCTCTCAATAGTTTCCTGGCTATAGTTTCCTTCCTACAAGTTCAGCTATTCAGCCCTTGGCCGTACCGTTCAGCTTGTTCAACCATTAGCACATCAATGGAAGATGGCTATATTTATAGAGGAGAGGAGGAGGTTGGGATCCCTATAATAATGGAAGGGAGGCCTTATCCCTTGGGAGGTTTCCCCATAAGGTGGAAACAAGAGGCCAAAGGAGGAAGGCCGTGGTTATTCAGTCGAACCACTTCCTATGACTCATCCACGAAGTTGTTGTGATCAAAACTTTGCCTCTTTTTAAAAAAAAAATTCCATAAGAAGATTGGTGCGGGTGCTTAACTGGGACAAAGCGCTAGCTTGCACAGGCTCAGTGTTGATTTTCCCCATTGGCGCGAGGGCATAACGGGCTACCAGCGCCAAGGCAAAAACAGGTGTTTTTAGTGGTCTGCTTAGGAAATGGTCAACAAAAGGATTGTTGTCCTCATGGAAGGGATGAAATTATGGTATTTGCAAGGCATGACACTTCTAATTAGTCACAGAAATGACCCTCCAATGTGCGAGATGGGGATTGCAGGGATGGTGACAAATTACTGTGTAACATTGTATTAAAAAAATCCAATTGTCATTTCAAAAATTTAGGAGTCTCATATACAATCATGACATGTTATCATGGTAACATGATTAGGCCTTAAAAATCCCATTTAATGTATCAAATTTCATTTATGAGACACATGACTTTGTAAGTTTCCCATATCTAGAAACCCCCTTCCTATCTGTTGAAATGATCTAGGGTTTTAGAGCATTCAATTTTCAGGCGTTTGTTACAATTCCTAGTTCTTAGAGATTTACTGGAAATTATACTAAATGAATCTGAAATAGAAACCCCCTTCCTGTGTGTGAACATGATCTAGGGTTTAGACCATTCAATTCTTAGGTGTTTGTTACAATCCCTAGTTCTCAGGGTTTTACTGGGCAAGATAAGAAATGGGTATGATATCTAAACATGTTAGAGTATATATGATGTAATTGTTATTTAGGAAACACTCATGCTCTTCCTTTAGATATTAGGCTAAACTTGTAGCACTCTTCCTTCCCTGCTTGAGTTTGGCGACTTTACAAGTTAATTTTGCTATCAATCCCAAAATCAGTAGATTTTCTTAGCATATGGGTCTGTTTAAAATGGGTTAAAACTCATAGGAGGAAACTCTTTCAATACATATAACTTCAATCATGTGAAATTCAATCTATCACTTAAATTTGGAACCCAAATAATGTAATATGTTCTAAATATGACAAACATTCATTGGTGTTTTTATGTACATATACACAAAACAAGGGGATAAAAGTCTTGGGTTGAAACCTATCTATTCGAGTTCTTCATAGTTCCCTTGGCTTTGCAAGGCTAATTTAATGGCACAAGATGGAAAATATTCACAAGAAGAAGAAAACACATATGGAAGTTGCGATCGCTCCATCAATCCATGGCATGCACCAGATCAAACCCCAAGGATAATTTTGCTAGACTCGTAGGGTGGCGATGGTTGGACCAAAAGTAAGCACAGAACAATCACCAAAGCAATGAAATTTTTGGATGCGACACTAACTTTGAAGCTTGCGTAGAGGTTTCAGAAAGGCCTCACAAATAATACATGCATACTACATATCACCATTATAATGTTGTAAGTACACTTTATTATTATTATTATTATGTCATTGTTTTATTATTTATTTAGCCGAACAACGCCTCAATAAATATATATCCAGACTGCATTACTATGGTCACCACTACAGGAAATCAAAGTAACTTGGTATTGATTTTATATTTTATTATTTTATAATGTTTAATTTATAAAGCACCACAGTCTTGATTGACAACAAATGCATATTTTATTTTTAATGCTCTATTTTTACCCATGTACACTATGGTCGCAAGAAGAAACTTTTCAGATATATCACCCTTCAATTATGACCTCTTGTACAATGGAGTTTTAATTTCTTCTTTGAATACAACAATCAAGCATCTCTTCCCAATGATTGGTTCAACCTCTAAAGGCTGATTTGCATTCATGTCTATCAATCGAAATTGAATGCATTAGTTAGATACATCATCGTAATTATGTCCTAAAAGGAGATGATGTCATTCTCAACTGTTGTAACATACACTTGTAGAGATTCATGGCTATAGATCTAAATTGAATGTAATCAATACCTACATCACTGTAATTACACCGTGAATAAACAATAAATTGAGATGTGTCATTCTTAATGCCATAACATACACCTACAAATATTTGCATATATTTTATTCGAGAATTAATGTGCAAACATAAATAATATTCATCACCCTAATTAGGCTGTGAATGGATAAGAAAAGGGAGAGGGTTACTTGCATTATCGAGTGTCCTTGGAAATATTTACTGTCAATACCACTGATAGCTTTGGATGACATACTCACGTCACCCTGCCACCCCATCCTGGGCACAATATTATAACCCCATGCCAACACTTAGACATCCAATGACAGTCTTCCCTGGGAATTTCATTCATCACTCCATTAAAGAGTTCTGAGGATAAACTCTCGGGACAAATCAACCATACACATAAGCACATGGGTCCCCATCCCACCTACATTTCTATTTATTCTATTGTGATTTGATTCCCTTGCATTCCATGTAATCCCGTGTCTTTTCTCCCCAAAGTTTTCAATACACATGATCAATCCTTTGTTTGCAAATATTTTTAGCGGCATGGTAGAAAATAGAATTAGTAACTAGGTAGAAGTAAAATAAAAGAGGCTCGAGGGCAAAATGGAAAGTGGGTTTTAGGACGAATCATTCTATAGTAGATCATGGTATCAAGCTGAGACACATTGTTGAAAAGGTTTAGGGGGAAAATGAAGAATTATATTGCTGCTTTATTGACTTCAAAAAGGAAATTGACATGGTCCCTAGAGATAAGTTGTGGCATTGAATGTAAGAACTTGAAATTCCTTTACAATATAGAGTTTCTTTCCATAGGATTTATGAAGAGGTGAAAGTCAAAATTAGAACTTCAGCAGGCATTTCATAAAGTTTTAGAACTTACATCGGAGTCAAGCAAGGTTTCCTTTTATCCCCTACCCTTTTTGGTTTATATATCAACAAATTGGAAGAGTGGATAAATCTGCAAGGTGGGGATGGTGTTCAGATGGGGGAGTTTGTGATAAAGCTTCTTCTATATGCCGATGATCTTGTACTGGTTGCTAAATAGGTCCATGGATTGTAGATGCACCTATATGCCCTTGAGCATTTTAGTAAAGTAGTGGAGATGCAAGTCAATACCAATAAGAAAAAAATAATGATTTTCTCTAATAAAAGGAAGCAAAGCCAACATACGTTCTTATTTAAAGGCAACATTCTTGAAGAAGTAAATGAATACAAGTACCTCAAGATCAATTTCAACAACAAGCTTAATTGGGAGGATTGCAAAAAGAAAATAATTTTAGGAGGGTGGAAAGCATTATATGCACTTCAAAACAGATGTAGAGAGGAAGAGTTGTGGGATTGGAACATGATTAAAGTTATTTTTGGACTCCTAGTTTGTCCAATGATATTATTTGGGTGTGAATTGTGGGCTAGTAACATCCGCGTTTCAAAAAAGAAACAATTTGAGAAAATCCAAAAACGCTTGATCATGAGCAAGTTCAAAATAAAAAATTTCGGTTCCTTATGAGATAATGTTGAGTGAAACATGAGTAGCTCCCATTGAAGAAATTGCTATGGTGCGTCTTATAAGGTATCTAAAAAGAATTGAGCAAATGGGAGGAGGTAGATGGACGAAAGTTATCTTCAATGAAGGCATGAGTGAAAGAAAGAAATAATGGATGAGACAAAGCAACAAATGGATGAAAAAATGGAATATTTACCTCAATGCATGTCCCAAAAATAGCAAGGAGTTAAATAATTTTGTGCTAGAGAAGTTCCGTAAGGGTATATGGGGAAAGAGTTTGGTAGAAAGAAGAAGTACTATGTTCAGGAATTCAACCCCACTTGTGATCTCCAACAAAAATAGTACATTGGAGCTAGAATTCCATGGAGAGAAAAGATTTTTATTGCTCAATTAATAACTAACTCACATAAACTTCGGTGTGAAACGAGATGGTGGAAGAGACCTAAAGAAGCTTGGGAAGAACGAGTGTGTACTTTTTTCACTTATGGGGCAGTGGAATCAGAAAAGAATTTCATTTTAGAATGTGATGCTAGCAGAGACTTCAAGGACAATTATGGCAATATGTTAGCATCAATTCCGTGGCATTGTCTTTTCAGCGAGGGGACTGTTAGAAGGTTGGGTCAACTCATCATCAATTTGAGTAAGAAAAGGATTGAATTACAGAAGGCAAAAAAAAATAGAGGCTGGTAGTCCCATAGACTATTTTAGTCTCGTGGACATTAAAATATCATTCATTCATATACCTTCGATTACCTCTAAGATTCTATTCCCGGGGTGACTCAACCCTCCATAGGGCCTTTTTAGTATCATACGATGTTCCCATTATACCATACAATTTACTTCCCTTTCGATTTCACCTCGGAGATCATCACCCCAATGATTTCTTAAAGCATTCTTCTTGTTTCTTCTGGGCTTTAATTCTTGGGGTGACATGGGAAGTTTCGTCGAATGAAAAGTCTCCCTGCACTCCAATAAAATCATTCCACTTGTCACTCATGTAAAGTTTGCATATCTAAGAAACAACTGTCTAGCTATTTTTCCCTCTAATTACGAACACCAGTACAATGGATATTTAGTTACGTATTTGAATGCCACAATCAAGGATCTCTTCCCAATGACTGGTTCAACATTTAAAGGAAGATTTTCATTCATGGCTATGATCCAAATTGAATACATTGTTTAGCAACATCATTGTAATTATGCTCCGAATGGAGATTGTACAACTCCATATGGCATACTCATGTCACCTAGCTGCCCCATCCTAAGCACATAATTCTAACCTCACAACAATCCTCAAACATCCAATACAAATTTAGAAAACTACTTTTAAAAAACATAAAAAAAATGCATACCTAATAGTAGTTTTAACACCCCAAAAATATTTCAGCCATATACGATCAAAATAATACACCCAAATGGATGCTTTGCCCCAGGGACATAACAATATAATGCTCGTTATGATACATATTCCTATATGCTGGAAAAATTGGAAGTTTGGGTGTTTAATTGGTTTGAAAGGCTCCAGATGGTAATGCTCATGTGAAGGAGAATAAGACCTCTTTACAATGTGTTATGTGTATAATCATTCTAAGAACACCGTGTTTAAGTAAACATTTCTACAATTTATAATTAGTGTAGGAATATATGTTATTTTTATGTTACTTCAACATTTGAATAAAAAGTGATAACAATATTTATAAGGATAGAGATGTGGCTTACTTTATATTCCAATGAATGAAATTATTAGGAAAAAAAACTTTAAAGTTAAATAAAATTAGGATATCAAAATTTAACATGGATTAATAATTGATATAAAAAAGTATATATTTTTTTGATAAAAATTAGATGAAATTAATATTGATAAGTGTAGAGTCAATATAATTTATGGAGTAGTTTAATTGATGTTTGTCATGCTATGAAGTATTATGTAAATTTCGTGATTCAAGATTTAAATCCTCTGTGGGTCAAGCCAAAGAAAAAAAAAACAAGTGTAGAGTCAATACTAGTAAGAATGTGTAACTTGACAACGAAGCAACTACTAATAGAAATTTGTAACTTCACAGTGAAGCCACTACTAATAAGAAGAATTTATGACTTGATAAGGGTTAAAACATTAAGAAACACTATACTAATAAAAAATTGTGACTTGACAAGCACTAAGACATTAAGAAAGACTCCCAACACTCACATTAATAATTAATAAAAATGTGTAACTTCACAAAAATTAAACTTTTTAGAAACGCTTTCATTAATAATTATTTATAAACCTCACCATTAAAATACCTACTCCTCAAACCTCATTCTAGCTAGTCAATATTTGTTCATTTACCTTTACAAACTCTATCTTTTTAGTTTGAACTCTTAACTATTCAACTCACTCAATTAAAAATAAAAGAGAAAGCCGGACAAACACACAGCATTAAAAACAAAAATTAAAAATAAAAACTATAGAAAAACTCAAATGACCTATGAAATCACCTCTACCATTCTCAAGGAACTGATCCGGGTCAAAGAGGATAAATGCCGTGAAGAAGGGGTCAAAGCAGAGGTCACGAGCTTCTCGCCAGGAGTGGCACGGGGATGGACTGAACACTCTCCCTTCTCGGTTGGCAGGGCTGGCGGCGGGCACAACGCCGAAGGTGGCAGTAGGCACGGTGCTGATAAAAAGGGCCGAATACAAGAGTCAGATAGAGAAGCAATCTGTCCCATAGGCTATTTTTAGCCTCGTGGACATTAAAAATTCTTTCTTTCTTTCTTTCTTTCTTTCTTTCTTCATAACGAACAGAAGCGGGCGGGACAGAATTTTGTCGGTGCCCCCATTTCGAAACTCTACCATGATTACATTCGATTATTCCTTTTCTCCTGCCAAATTAAAGTCCCCCAATTGCTGAGCGACAACTGCCATTATTTTCAGTGAATTTTATATAATTTTTGTGAAGTGAAATCTATGAATGCTATGTTGTGTTTTCCTTTTGTAGGCAATTCAATTTTTTTATTTTGTATTTTTTTTTGAAACTAAGAAAATTTATCATAATTTAGTTATCAAATTAGTAGTGATGATAATCATCATTTACTATTATCTAAAGTTGATTTATTATTCTTATTCAAGGAAAGTTATCACTAGTGCTATATGTTTCTGAGTCTTGGGCGGTTAACATGTTTTTTTACATCCTAGAAAGATGAACCTTTAGCCAAGCAAAAGCAGTTTTAGGGCATAAGATCTACTACTTTAATTACAAAGACTAATATAAAATAATTAGAAATTTAAATATGATTATAACACCAAAATTTAATGATTTTCATATTAAAAACTAGCTTTAGAGCTTTCTAAATTTTAAATAAATCTTTATCCTTAAAATTTTAAGTAATTACTTAGTTAAAACTATCAATTTTTAAAAGAATATTTTCCAAATCCCAAACCTAGTTCAAATGTTTAAAAAATCACATCATGACAAAATGTTACAAAATATTCTACCATAACAAAATGTAACATTTTATATTGAATATTTATATTTTCATTTGGAGTTCAATCATATATAAAAATACTAAAAGTTAAATTGGTGTATAAAAACTCTTTGTTTATGGGACAAAGAGATCTACCTCTATGGAGAAATTTGACTACTAAACTCTATAGGAAGGTATACATACCTTGACCTCTATAGATTCACCTTCTAAGTTTGAACTTATTACCTCTTAAAAAATACATACTCTTAACCATTAAACACACTCAAACTATAAATTAATATAAAAATATTAATATTAATATTATTATTATTAATTTTAAATGCAATAATAAATATATTATATTAAAATTTTTAGTTGAATAACAAAGAAAAAAAACACTAACAACATAGTGAGTGACAGACTTGAGACCTCAAGCAAAGTCACACTCAAGGATTATAGAAGTAATGCAATAATTGGCCATCGATCGCGTATACAATACTCTATGAGCATGAAATTCCCACAAACTCCCAACAAAATCTTCCCTAGGCCATCGAAATATAGAGCAACAACCTACATCCCCACACTTCAAATTAACACCATTCTTAAATGCTTTAAACCTCACACCTAAAGGTATGTTCATCCTTGCATTATGTCTGATAAATGCAATTTGCTTGGAAGGATAATGGAGTTAAGAAAGGAAGTCATCCCAAAACACAAATATTTTAAATGGTAAATAATATATTTTTTTTAAATGAATTTGTCTATTTAAACCAGAGTCTGGTGTCATGTTATTGCTCATTTGTATATATGAATTATTTTATATAGTTTTTAGTTTATTTAGTTAAAATAGTATGTGTGAAAATAAAATTGTTTGAAATAAAAAAACAACTTTATTAAAAAATTATATATTTAAAATTTCAATTATATTTTTATATTAAAATGAATTGATATATTCAAATAAGTTTTTAGTTATAGAAAATTGAAATTATAAATGATGGTTTCTGTAATCACTAAAATATAAATAAGAGAGATTATTGGTTTGTTCAATTCATTGGTGCTCAATTGTGAAGAATGATTTGAGTGGATTCTAGGTCGAGCAAAATCTATACAACCTTTATAATTAAATTTAATATTATAAAATTTCAATTTAATACCATCCTAATATCAAGTTAATTATAATTTTATTGAGAAAAACCAAAGGCAACATAATAAAAAAATATACCATTTAATTTTTAGTTATAAATACAACACTATGAACCTTAACCAAGAGTTATATGAATATTCCTATTTATTTATAATTAATATTAGGTAATGATTTGGTATTATTTTTATTTATTTATAATTAATATTATGTAATGATTTGGTATTTTTATAAATTATTAGAACATAAATAATGTAAGTAATTTAAATTGGTTTATCCTTTTATGATATTTTTATTAGTAAAAGGATTCCCTTAAATACTAATATATACTGGTAAAATCATGTTGATTTCAGATTTATAGACTAAATTGACACTTGTTAGATAAATTAGTGGTGGATTTGTTTAAATTGACAAATTTTATAATATATTTTATTTTATATTAAAATTCTTATATTATGATATATTTTATAAGGTACATTGGTAATAAGCATTTTATAATCTTTTATGCACAAAATTATATACACAAAAATTACATATACAAAAAAAACAAAAACATGCCACCAAGTAACTTTCATTAAAAAATAGATAATTTGTATAAGGCAAAGAATGATGTTGTAAGATTAAATTATACAGTTTATATAATTAAAATTTATATTAAATCTATTTATATATTTAAAACATAATTAAAATAATTAAATTTATAATTAAAATAAAAATAATTAATTAATTAAGATTACTAAATAAAAATATTTTTTGGTTATAATTTTTTCTTCTCCATGGGTTTCTGGCTCCTTAGGGAGCTTGATAGACTCCAGAAAAATTAAACCTGCCTCGTGACAAATTGCCGATAACTTGCTTAGAAACTTCAACCAATCAGAATTTTTTTCAAGAAGAAAAAACATTGTTATATTATTAACAATACATAAACCAGTTACATATATAACCAAACCAGAGCTTGCAAATTGTCAGGCTTGCAAATTGCCAGAAAATAGCATGATATGAATCACCAGCAAGTGCCTTCCTTCCGGAAGCATCATTTTGGAAAAACATAATCCATGTATATACATATAAACCATGTGAGCCTTATATCCAATTCATGAGAGAACTCTGCCAAAAAAAACCAGGTCATATCAACATATATATATCGCCCTTTGTGTCAAAAATCCTATGCAGATAGATAGGTCCAGAGAGTAAAATGTCGATCTCCTATGGCAAAAATATCATATAGGTTCGGATGATTAAAGATAATAACATATAAAAAAAACAGGAAGATATGGAAGCAAGATATTAAAGGCAGAAAAATGATAAATCCGGCTCGCTTGAAAGTATCAGGCTCGCTTGTTGTAGATCCTTGTATGAGAAAATTAAGGCAGTGGAAATACTAGTGAATCCACTAAAATCGAACCCCTGCAATGTGTGATCTAAATAGCTCCAAAAGGTGCCAACAGTCCTTTTTTGGACAATGAATCAGTACACGTGTTGCTTTCTCTATATATATGCTGCAGAGTGAACAACTGAAACTTTTTGAGAAGATACTTTATCCGTTGGATCCACCCAAACAGATTCTAACAATACATCCCACAACTACCATTGATTCCGTCTATAGTGTATATAGAGTCTCCGTAAATATGAACAGAGGATAAGTTGAGATGATAAGAAATCAAGATCCCACTCCATAATGCCATAATCTCCGCCTTGTTGTTTGAGCCAGCACCCCCATTCCAGCAAATATGATATCTCTCTTTGTCCTCAAGCCTAATCCAAGCTCCACAACCACATATCCCATCCTTATGTGCCCCATCAAATTATATCATAGGGAGGTTGATATGGTGAGAATGGTTCTGGATAGATAGATCCACGAGCCACGAGAAATATGTGTTCGATCATTTATCCAAAGCATAATGTTTCCGAGAATCCTGGTTTGACTTATGGGAAAATCATCAAAGATAGTACGATTTCTGTCGCACCAGATTTCCCAGAAAACATAAAAGGGCAGAGATTTGTAGGTACTGTTTGAAGCCCCCCATACCATAATAGTTTGAATGCAATCAACAGGCCTCCAGGATAGGTCCCCCAGAAAAAAGTAAAACGATGCTAGATAGTAAGAGAGAAGGTGCAAAAGAAGAAAAGGTGAGAAGCAGTCTCTTCATGATGAAGGAAAAACGAGCATCTACAAAGGCCCTCAAAACCCCGCTTCCTAAGAACCTCCCATGTAAAAATCTTGTTTTTCTAAAGAAGCAACCCAAACAACAAGATCTTAGTGGGGATACTTAATTTCCATGCTGCATGAAAAGGAGACAGTGATGCGTCGGGTATTAGCTCTTTAATTTGGTGCTCATAGATATCCTTGACAAGTAAACCACCTTCATGGTTCTTCCCACCCCAAAACAATACATCACCTACTCCTCTGAAAAATAATCCCACGGTCTGTAAATAATTTTTGAGACTTTTCCACATACTTGCCTCCCTTCCCTGCAAACCTAACAACTCTGTTGTTTTCCAAATAGGAGCCCCTAAATTCCAACATGATATGAGATGGGAAAGGAAGAAAATACCTCTGTGATTAAGTCGGTGCAATAGGCATGGATCAATGTGAAGAGTACCCTCTAGACCCAAGAATCTATATCCATTAAAACTAAATTTAAATTATAATATTTGTGAATAAGGGAGAATACGCCATTTTAATTAGTACAGAACATGCCCTCTCTATCCTGACAGAGATGCCCGTCGTTGGGGCATGAGAGATTTTAGCTAGACAACATTAGATTGTCCCTTTGCCAAGGATCAAGAAATTAAATGATGTTGGGGTTTTATTCACTGAAATGTTTTAAATCATTGGAAAGACACTTTGTTAATTCTTTGTTTCCATGTTTCCTGTGGTTTTTTTGGTTAATCTAAGTTTTTTTATTAATATTTGTTTTAAAGTTTTATAATTCAGTTATTAGTGTGATTTTGAAATATTAATTAATTTTTTTCTAAATAAAATTTAACATATATATTACATATATGTAAAGATAATTAAACAATAATATTTAATTAATATTAATAGTATTATTATATTAATAATATTAAATTAAGATTAAAAGATTTAATAAATATCTAATTAATATAAACTAATATTAAATTTAATTAATTAATTAAAATAATTTAACTATATTAATTAATTAATTACTATTAATTAAAAATAAGATTAATTACTATTACTTTTTATTAATTAATCAATTAATTAATTGATTTATTAAGTTAATTAATTAATTCATTCATTGATTTAATCACTAATAATTACTATTAAATAAAATTAATATTAAATCAATATAAATTAATATGAACTTTAATTAATTAATTAAATTAATATTAAATAATTATAAATAAATATGAACTTTAATTAATTAATTAATTTATTAAAAATAATTAATATTAATTAAAACTAAATTAATACTATTAATATTACTTTTATGACCCGTTAAGTCCCCTTTTATTCTCCTTACAAAAATTTTCAACTCGATGTCCAAATAAGTCAGGAGTTAGAACTTATCACCACACTTTTAGTGTAACTTGGCATCATAGTTACACTAAAACCACCTAAGGTTTAAAAGAGGTTGGTATAAAGACAGGAGGGCCTGGGTAAACCATTGGGAGATCGACCAGAATGTTGCATTGCAAAACATTAATAACATTAAAAAAATCGTTACTTCTAAGTTCAAAGAAAAAATGTGGCGTGAGAAAGATCTAGTAGCTAAAAAAAAATTAAGATATTATAAGGAGGTCATCAACCCCACCCTAGAAGATCAAAAGTATCTCTATGTTTTAACTAGCTCAAATAAGAAAATTAATATAACCAAGATTAAAACAAACTCTCATGAGCTCCATAGTGAAACAGGTCGTTGGACAGTTCCTAAAACACCATGGATGGAAAGGATTTGCCATCTTTGTGAGAATATGAACATCGAGGATGAAAATCACTTCCTCTTAGAGTGCCCTGCGTACAACCACATTAGAGCTTAATTTCATAATCTTTGTTGCAATACTGACCTTCAAAGCCTTTTAAGATGTCAAAATTATAGTGAGCTCCGGAGGCTTCTCTCCAAGCTTTTTGAGCATAGGAATAAAATCTTAAATCAAACTAAATAACTCTTTTCTTTAGGTCCGATAGACCAAAGATTGGATTGGTCTCAGTGGACATTAACCATCATCATCATCATCATCATATTTTACTAAATCTAATTTAAAATAGGATAAGATAAAATATTTGTATAAAATTTTTTCAATTCGCTAAAAATTTGACAATATACATCTTAAATATTTAAATATATATAATTTTTTTCCTTCTACATATTTTCTTCTCATTCATTTTAAAATTTAAATATTTTTTAATAATTTTGATTCAATATAACATTTTTAAAACTACAATTTTCTAACTAAAATCACATCTTATTAATTTCTATATGCTTTTCAAAACTCAAAATTTTATTTCTCCATAGACTTTTGTAATTAATACATATTTAAAAAATAAATATTCAAAACTGAAAACTATATTTCTCCCTAATTTCAAATATTATGTAAAATTATTTCTAATTAATACATATTTAAAAACAAAATTTTTAAAACTTTATTTTATTTGATAAACATAATTAAAAAGTCAATTATTTTTTATAAATTTGTTCAACATTAAAATTCAAATTCTTTCTTTCTTTTATGGTTGTCTTAGCTTTTTAAATCTTCTATAAAAACACTCAAATTGGAAACTGAGAAATTTCCTCTTAAAATAAGTTTCATTTTTTTACTGTTTAGGCATTTTAAACCTTCCAAAAAACACTCAAATTTGAAACTAAGAAATTTATCCTTACCATGAAAATTTACCTATTTTGTGACTGCAACCATTTACCCATTTTGTGACTATAACTAGGGATATGGGATGCAGTATATGATATGATAACGCTCATCTTCAAAATCAGGTAGGATGTGGCGGCCAGCTAATGTCACAATTTATCAAAATATCAAAAGTATAGTTAACTTAGGAAATTCAAAAGAAATTCTAATAAGTTGGAGGCTATCATAGATGTCACTTTCTAAGTAGTGACATAAGAAACTTGAGGCAATTTAGGTGCCTAAGAATATGTTTTTTGGAGAACATAAATGAGTCTTCTTAGTCTAAAGAGTTGAAGCCCAACTCTTCATCCGAGCATTGGATTTCCAAATTAGCAATTCCTTGGATGCAATTAGAACAAGGTTAAGGAACAATATTAAGGTTTTTGTATGATGTATAAGTGAATATAAATTGATGATAGTTTTTGATGGATTAGAATAAAGTAGAAATATAAAAAATATGTATTTTTTTTTCATTTTTATAGATATTTTTATATAAGTTTTGAGATAGTTTAATTGGTTAATCCGGAAAATGTGAAATCGTTAAAACTTGAAAGAACCAAATTTGAATCTCTTGTTGTTGTTGTGACCTAAGCTATGAAGAAGAAGACATATGATAGCCATCCAAACTTTTACACATAATTATGGGTAACGCCTTACTAAATTCTTCTGAATTAAAAATAAATATATAAAAAATAAATATATTTAACAGTATTATTTTCTTATTAAAAAATATAAAATACAGGTTAAAATCAATATATATCATTGATGCCGAGGATTCTTAAAAAAATAATAATGGATTCTTTTATATATTTAAAATAATTAATATTTTTATTAATAAAATGTTAGTATGTTAAATATTAATAGTTTTTTTAATTGTTAAAATATTTAAAAATTAAATATATATTTTGTATATTAATGAAACACGTCCAAAAAAATAGTTTAGAGAGCATTGTAAGGGTTCATCGAAACCAGATATATTGAAAAAGGGAAAGCATTGATTTTTTTATGATTTTTGTATTCTTTATCACTCGCTCTAACTTAAATATCAAGTACGACACATAAAGATCATACCTGGCACACTACATTATGCATGAGTGGGATAAGTGATATACAAACCTGAGGAAATTCTTGGCTTGGTTACTCTGAACTTAAATATCATGTAGACACATAAAGCTGATACCTGGCACACTACATTATGCATGAGCGGGATAAGTCATATATAACATGAGTTCTTGTGGAATTTAAATCATATTAAAAAATTAATACTTTTAAATTAAATATAAAATATACACATAAAATAAAATAAAATATGAAACATAATTCAATTATATATATATATACTAAGTGTTAGATTAATATATATATATATATATACTAAGTGTTTAGAGATTAAATCTTTCAAGATATTATTTTTTTTAAGAGATTAAATCTTTCAGGATGTAATTTTTTTTAAGGATCAAAATTTTCTAGATACAAGTGGCTTTATGAATGTAAAATTTGAGGAAAAGTTTGTATCAAGAAATTTGATTTCTCTAGACTATTAATAGATATTGAGTTAAGATAGATCTATATTAATTTTGAGCAAAACACTAATAAAATATTTTAATTATAATAAATTTTATTTTTCACTTTTTTTATTGAGAGGAGAGGGGATTAAAACCTAGTATGAGGACGATGTGTGATTTCAGCCATGCTCAACCTTGAATTGACATGTGTCCCTTTCAAAGGAAAATAAAATATTCTCTAAACAAAAATTTACAACCCAACATGAATGAGATGTAAAACTCTTTCACTCTCACTCTCAACCATATATAAAATATTTTAATATCCATAACATAATTTTATAAAAAAAATAGAGAGATAAAATAAGTAAAAGTAATAAAAAAAGTTCCTATTTGAGACTCTGGTTACCCCCATTATTTTGTATGCCTGTGAAGTTTGGGGTTGCAATATATCTAAAGAATCATGGAGGAAAATCCAGCTGATCTAAAAGCAATTTATAGCCTACAACCTAAAGATTAAAGGTAATATTCCCTATCATATATTTTTTACCGAAGCTAGCCTTTCCCCCATTGAAAGCTTGACTATGTTTCACTATTTGATGTATATGAAGAAGCTTTCGAACATGGAAACCAAGAGGTTCCCCAAAATTGCTTCTAACTCTAGCCAAGACCCCCACCTCTAGCTCAAGCATGGTTGGCACAAGGATGCCCAGTCTTGGCTAGACTATTTGGTGTTAAAGGAGGAAATCAGACTATTTGGTGTTAAAGGAGGAGATCATATCAGAGAATAAAGATAATATTAAAAATAATATTACTTTCCAAATTTAAGGCCAACTTGTGGGATGATAAGGAGTTAGAGGGCAAAAGGAATCTAAGGTATTATAAGGAGGTGATCAACCTTGCTCTCGTTAACCATAATTATCTCTCTTTCTTGACCAGTGCTAAGAAAAAGATGAACATTACAAAGATAATAACAAAATCCCATGAGATTTGTAGTGAATAT
Source organism: Pinus albicaulis (assembly GCA_034641835.2). NCBI lineage: Eukaryota > Viridiplantae > Streptophyta > Pinopsida > Pinales > Pinaceae > Pinus > Pinus albicaulis. Next base: position 72,765,762 of record CM076582.1, on the reverse strand, counting down.
GGGTGTTGGTCTATCCTCGAAACACCCTGGGATGAAAGAATCCATCAAATGTACGATACTAAGAGGGTTGAAAATGAAAACCATTTTTTTCTTGGATTTCTCAGCTGTTATTCACATCTATTCACATAGAAAAAATGTATACCACACTACCAAACTTCTTGACTTGTTCAGTGAGAAAAACTACAATGATCTAGGAACACTTCTTTCCCTCTTCTTCGATCATAAAAATAAAATATTAAAAAATATCAATTAATCTCTTTCTTTCTTAAGGTCCGATAGACCTCGAGTCTCAGTGGATGTTATTCATCATCATCATATATATATGTGTGTGTGTGTGTCTACATAGACACACACACACATATCCTCTTTTGAATGTACAAAATGTATAATTTTTATGTTTTTAAAAAATAATTTAATACAATCCCTGATGGGGCTAGACGAACAATGGCATAGGGATGATCATCGCCCACCCCACTAACTCCCACGACGATTAAGGTGGGGGGTGGTGTGGCACACCTCATGTTGAACCTCATATTTGTCCTTTCTCTGACATCCTTTCTCATCACTTTTCCTTTCCTTTTCATAAGATCATACACTCCAATCAATGATAAATGTCATGTTTTATCTCAGGGAATGCATTTGAATTATTTCTATGTTATATTCTGATGTTCTTGTTATTTGAATGGATTTTTGTAACTCAGATACAGAACACAACCTATTCTGCAGCTAATTGTTGTTTCTACACCTACTTTTATGGTTTTATAGGTTCCGATGAGAAAATGAAGGAACGAGCCACATGGGCATCTCTAGAATGATCTACATATGGATTTCGTCCTATCCACTTGTTCAAAATCGACAGAAAAGGGTGTCTGTGATTGTGGTCAAAGTCTGGTCAAAGGATGTAAGCCAAGAGCGAAGAACTCTTGATTTGCTCTGACGCAGCAAATCAAGAGTTAACCAGTTAGAATTTAATTCTATGATTTGGTTATAATCGCCATCTGTAGGCATAATTAACTACTCACAGTTACATTTTATTTTGTTTAAATACTAGTTGTGCAAAGATCGAAGACAATCTTAATTTCTGAAAACTTTGTGTATGCTTTAAACTCCGTTCTTTTACGTAATACAAAGATCGTGTTCGTGGTTCCAATTTCTGCTTAATGTGCATATAGTTAGCTAGGATCTCGACCTATTCTGTCACAGAGGGCCCCTGCATAGGAGGAGGTTTTTCATTAGTTATTTTTAGTTTAATTTTATTTGCTCTATTTTGTCAATTCACAAGTAGATTAATATTGTGTTTCAACTTTTAGATCAATATCATAGATTCAAATTATGAATGTTTTCTTGGCATCAATGTTAGAATGACTGTGTAATCTTTACTATCCAAAAACATCTCAAGAAGGTGGATTCATCTATTTCCAATTGGATTATGTTTGAGGGAATAGAACTCACAATTGTTTAGTTTCCTTTCATGTTCTTACACTGCTTTCTTAGACTAGATCCTCAGCTAATTGTATAATTGGATGCTCCTAAAGATCAGGCCAAGAAGGTGACTTGTCATACTTCCAAATTGGGTGCTTGAGTGTTTAACCTATGCAATAATTGAGTTTTCCTTTACATGCTTTTAAACTGCTTTCCTAGATTAAGATCCTTAGTTAAATGTATAATTGAATGCTTGTAAATCATACCAAGAAGGTAACTCTGTTATACTTCCAAATTGGATGCTTGAGTGTTTAACCTATACAGTAATTGAGTTTTTTTTTTTCATGCTATTTAAATGCTTTCCTAGATTTATTTTTCAAAAACTAAAGTGAAATCAGTTGCTTGTACATCATGTCAAGAAGGTGACTATGTCATACTTCCATATTGAATGTTAGGGTAATTGATCATACATTAGTTTCTTTTTCCTTTGAATCTGCTTTCATCTAGAATAACATTGCAATTTCAATTTTCAGTCATAAGATTCATATTTCAATCCATGGAGTAGGATTAAATTTAATTTTCAAAGCCATTAGAATAGGTACTCTGTTTTTAGATCAGATTCTAACCATTTAAAAGTTTGATTCCTTTTTATGCAAATTATATTAGTTCAAGAACACTTCCTTTTCTTCCTTCTTTCAAAGTTAGTTTTACACATTTAAATTTCACTAGATTTAGTTTATTCATTTCATAGTTTTAATTTCTTAAAATTAACATTTAGACATAAAGAACAAAATCCCCCAAAACAACATAAAAATACATTCAACAAAGTAAGAAGAAGGTTAATTAAGCACATATAGTGCACCACACTTCATCAGATTACAAACCTCGGTTGATAATTTATGTAGAACAATTTAAGACATTAAATTGGCTGAACATTTTGGTGCCGTTGCCGGGGAAGTGTAATTAGGTAACCTCATTTCTTACATCTAAAAAAATGATATGCATAGAGAAAGAGATCCTAGGGGTAGATTCATAGCTAGAGGCAGAAGTTTAATTCCAACAACGCCACTTACTCCACCTAGACCACGTAGTGATACACCGCCATCTCAAACTCATATTCCATACTTCATTAGACATAGAATTCCTGAAGTTTTAAGGTCATAAATCCAATCAAGAGGATCTCCTACTTCATCCACTGAGGCAGTCTTAGAGGAAGAAGATCCTAGATCTCCAACAAAAGGAGTAACATTTTTCACCTCTATAGGGGAACACATTCTAGCTAAAGAGTTAGAAATTCCTAGTGGAGAAGAGGAAGAAGAACCTTTCTTCAATATCCCATTGATAGAAGAACCAGAGGAAGAGAAATTAAATTTACAAATAGAACCTTATATTAGCTTTGAAGAATCTACAATGGCATGAAGAGGAGAAGGAGGAGAAGGAGAAGGAGAAATTCTAAATGGAGAAAATTTACTGTTTGGAAGAAGAGGTGGGGGACAAGGTAGAGGGAACTAAGGAGGAGGTATAGGAGGTGAAGAGAACAGAAGAAATACGAAAAATGATAATTCTTTTGGATTTCCTATAATTGATGAGGATACAAATGCCACAATGAAAAATATTTCACCCTCTATTCTTCCAAATTTCCATGGATTAAAGAGTGAAGATCCTGAAACCTTTTTATTTGAATTTGAAGTTTTGTGTAGATCTTATGATTACTTACAAGACTCTTAAAAACTTAAGTTATTTCTTGCAACACTGAAAGGAGCAACTTTAAAGTGGTTCATGGGTTTAGTCACACAGTCTATTATAACATGGAATGAAATGAAAAGAGAATTTTTAGAGAGATATTTGGATTATTTCATCCCTATTAATCCTAATGATGAAGTTTTCAAAATGATGCAAAGAGAAGATGAGAATTTGGAGGACCTAATTGAAATATTCAATTATAACATAAAAAGAGCTAAAATGGATAATTTAGATCAAGATACTTTAAAAGATATTTTGCTAAAAGCCATTAGAGATGAGTGGATAGACATTCTCAACATGATGGGGAAGGGAGATATCTCTCAACTCTCATTACCTGACATTGGTCAATTATGTATTCATCTCTCAAGGGGAAAATAAAAAACAGGGAAAAATCCAAGAGATCCTTCTCTTACTAGAGTGAATAAATCTCTAACTGGAACAGTAAGTAGGGCAGAAATTGGAAATATGCTTGATGAATTTAAAACAAACATTTTAGGGAGTCTTAGTGAACAGATAGACACCCTTAAATTACAAGACAAGCAGAAAGCTGAGACTGATGCCTTAGCTATTTTCTGTCCTAAATGCAAAAAGAAGCAGACTTTAAGAGAATGTCCTCTTGATGTAAAATTCATAGAGACTTGTGTAATTTTCTCAGAAAATCATGAAACTAAAAGTTTCCCTTCAATTTCAGGTCTTAAGAATGTTTTTCAAGAAGAAGTAACTTCAAATCCAACATAATCTCTTTGCTTTATCTCTAGAAGACCGTGGCAGGGGCCACAAAATCAGGGTTTTAACAACCAAATGTATACTCAGCCTGCACCAAATAATTGGAATTCTTGGCAACAACCTTGGTCCCAACCTTAATCTTGGGCACAAGGGATGAAAAATCCCTATGGTAGATATTCTCAATACTACGAATATCCTCCATCCTATCCAAACTATCCTCCCCAACAAATTCCTCAACAAAATCAACAATCCCAACTCCAAAACCAAAATCCACAACTTTCATTACCATTTCCACAAAGACCAAATCAACTACCTGCCCAACCATTGCCAAACCCCAATAATTAAAACCCTCAAATTGCTTACATGATAGAAGGACAACAATTTAAAACTTACATGATTACTCCACTAGATCTTAATGACGTTCAACTTAGATCTGGTAGAATATTAGAGAGGAAAAAGCCTTCTGTAGTTATTCAAGAACAAGATAATTTTGAGGAAGATTATCTACAGCCAAATAAAAGTTTTGAAGAAGGAACATCTCTTCAAAACTAGAATTCTGAAAATGAAAAACAAAAATAACCAATAAATTCAACTCTATCATAGAGCAACCATCAATATCTATTTCTAACCCTCCTTTTTCTGAAATATTACAAGTTGATAGAGGGGTAGAGAAACATATCATGTTGCCCAATTATGATTTTTTAAATGAAATAAAAAATGTATGTATCAAAATTCCTTTGCTACAGGCCATTAAAGAGTTTCCAATTCTAGCCAAAACAATAAAAGAGTTGAACATGAAGAAACCAGGAAGAAAAACAAAAGAAATAAAAAGAATTCAACTAGTACGAAAAATTGCAGACATAATGATGGGAAAAATTGCCATACAAAAATATTTAGATCTAGGAAGTCCAGTTGTAAAACACATACCAATGGTGTTAAAATTCCAAATATATTGATTGATTTAGGAGCAGCTATAAACATCATGAGCAAACAAACCATGGAACAACTCAAGCTTCCTAATCTTTAGTATACACCTACATTACTGCAATTAGCAGATAGATCTGTAATCAAGCCAGATGGTGTATTAGAAGATATCTCAGTATCCTTAGATTCTTGGGAGCATCTTTTCGATTTTATGATTTTAACTCCCAAGAAAAATATAGGAGGGCATCCACTAATATTAGGAAGACCTTGGTTGGCTACAATTGATGCTTTCATTAGCTGTAGATCTGGTGACATGTATATCTCCGATGGTAACTCAATAAAGAAATTCGCTCTATATCCTCCAGCAAAAACAATCAAAGAATTAGAAGATGAAGAATGGATTGATGATGACAATGATATACAACCTCTCTTTACTATTTCAAGCATTAGTGAAGATAGTCAAATCTTAAATTCAATAGAAAACTTTGAATCATCTTCAGAATATGAACATGGTCAATTTCAAGAACAATGCAATATTGAATATTTGTCATCAAGACAGATGTATCTATACTCTATGAAAGAGTTTGGTAACTCTATAGTTGAAATATTCCCAGGAAAATCTCTTAACATAAACAAAAACTTGGAAAGACTACAACAAGAAAAGTTAATCAAAACATTACAACAAAATTCTTCTACATATGCATGGGAATACACTGACATGAAAGGAATTAGTCCTAAGACTTGTATATATCACATCTACATTTAAGAAAATTGTAAACCTATCAGACAACCTCAAATAAGGATGAATCCGAATCTTAAGGAAATTGTGAAAGAAGAATTGAAAAAATTGCTAAATGTAAACTTCATTTACCTAATTTCAGACATCCAGAGGGTTTCTCCCTTTGTGATTGTACCCAAAAGTAATGGTAAGTGGAAGGTATGCATTGAATATCGAGAGTTGAATAAAGCTACCCTAAAATATTATTTTCCTTTACCTTTTATAGATCAAGTATTGGATACATTAGTAGGTAAGAAGTATTTCTCATTCTTGGATGGTTTTAGTGGTTACAATCAAAACCAGGAAGCACCTGAAGACCAAGATAAGACCACATTCACCTGTCCATGGAGAACTTATGCCTAGCGAGTACTTCCTTTTGGTTTGTGCAATCCACCTGCAACATTCCAAAGGGCAGTATTAGGATTTTTTTTCTGACCTAATACATGATTGTGTAGAGGTATATATGGATGATTTTATAGTTTATGGGAATTCATTTGAAGAAGCTTTAGAGAATTTGGAAAAGGTTCTGAAAAGATGTAAAGAAGAAAATCTTTCATTAAGTCATGAAAAATTATTTATGATGTTTACTGAAGGAATTTTTTTAGGACATCACATTTCAGGAGATGGAATTAAAGTTGACACATCTAAAGTTGAAGTCATCTCCAAATTATCAATTCCAGGTTGTCAAAAGGATGTTAGAAGTTTTCTAGGATTCACATGGTCTTATAGAATATTTATAGAAAATTTCACTAAAATAGCATCCCCACTCTTCAAGTTTTTTTTTCCACAGAAAAAAATCAGTAAATTTTTATTATAAAAATGAAAAGTTACAAGGAACATATGCATAGCATTTCAGACAACTGCCCAAAGGCACATGTGCTTTTAGCACACCAATCAACGTAGCAAGGCTACCCAAAAAAAGAGTCGAGAAAAAAGACAGAAAAACTACTTGGTTCAAATAAAGAACCACAACAGCCAGAGCGTGGGTAGCTGTCCCACTGCTCAGGTTTTCCTCCCCTTCTTCTTCTCAACCTTGCGCCACCCGCTCTCGGAAGGCGCAGATGTTATAAGGACTAACTGATTTTCTGTTATTGGAGGTCCTGTATCCTTGTCTGACTCTGAAGTGTCCGAGGAATGATGACGTTTGACTCCTCCGGCACCTATGTCCTCATTTGTCCTTTCTGACTGAGTCTGATGGTACTGTGGGTCTTTTTGATCTGAAGTCACATTCCTTTGAACTTCTTGTCCTTGGGTGGTCTCATTTTCTCCAGTGGGAATGAGCTCCTCCTCTGCTTCAGATTACTCGTCCTCTGAGACCGGAGGAGGGTAATGCCACCCTTTTCGATGCTTCTCTTTCTGTTTCTTTTTGTTGTTCCCTTTCTTTGCGTCCGGGCATGTACTTTGAAGGTGTCCTGTCATCCGACAATTTCTGCATCTGAAGGCAGTATTTTCATAATCGAGTCCCTGCAGCCAGTTCTGTTGCTTGTAAGACAGCATGATATTCTTCGGCAGTCCTTTGCTCAGATCCACCTCTACGCAGATCCGAGCGAAGGTAAAGATTCTCTCCTCAATTATTTATGTATCAGTTTTGATGTATTTTCCAATGCTGTTGCCAATTCCCTCCAGGACCTGGTCACTCCAAAAGTGAAGAGGGAGATTATATAAGCGCACCCATACTGGCATTCTGGCCACTGTCATGGTGTTTGGGTCGAAATCAGGAAACCAAGGGGTCAGGAAGAGACCTGTAGAACCCCAAAACCAAGGTCCTGATTGAATAACAAGATCTATGATCTCCGTAGATCTAAACTTAACAATGAAAAAACCTTTGGAGCAGAGGTGAATGTCACATTCCATAGTCCATCGTGTGAAGATCCAATGGAACAGATCCATAGGTTTAGGCCAGAAACAATTAAAACGGCATATGAGTGCTTGGGTTTCATATGACTTAACATAATCCTCTGTACCTGAAGAATCGATTTTGAAAATAGGTGTTTTTCCTAACTGTTCCACTATATAAGGCCTTGGTACAACTCCCTCTTGAACCGGCGGCGGCCCTGTAGATTTGGTACCCTGTAGGATATTTTTGTAGGAGGGGCCTCCAGTTGATTGCTGCTGGGGTGTGGTTTTTTTCCCCTTTTCTCCTCCTGCATTTCTTGGTCTTCCTTGCTGAACAGCGCCCCCCCTCAGCCGAAGATTCAGAAAGATGGTCGAGTCAGATTTGACTCCATATTCCTTCATTGATCTATTTTCCTGTAGAGAGTGTCTACCACTCACTAGGTGCTGAATCGGGACCGGATATCCCAATAGTTTCCAGATCTGTTGTTTCAGGTGCAGAACAGAGTTTTCTGAACGTATCCATATTAAGTGTGATTTACCCATCGGAGATTTGACAAAAATCTGAAATTTTTTTGTGAATACCTGCTGGAAAGTAGTGGGCGGTTCCATTTTCTGAATCGGCAGGCTCATGGATAAAGCAGGTCGAGGAACATGGCAAAACTTTGGATCCTTTGCAAGCCGATCCAGCAAGCTCGATGGACAGATCCTCTTCTTTCGTGCGCCCGAGAAACGATTGATGGGGTTCCCAGGGTTGCAGCTACTTATACAGGGATTCGCTGCTAAAACAGCAGACTCGAAACAGAGAGGGGTTTTAGCCATGCAGGCCACCATCCAGAAAGCGACTAAGCCGAGGGGCAACCTGCGCATAGGCGTCCTACTCTGGTGGTTGACTTCAAAACCTGCATGCCAAAGTGTCAGGCTCGAGGGCCAAATCCAGATCTGACTGTCTGCTATCGCAAGATCGAGGACTCCTTCCGGAATGAGCCTGTTTGCAGATCCAAGTGCTGTGGCGGCGACCTCTTCAAGTCCAGCAGAGTCGATGGCAGGGAATGGTACCGCCCAGACAGCGGCTTCCTCTTTTTGGCAATCGAAACTGACCAGAAACCCGCAAGCCCGCGCCATCATCCAAGTCTGGAGACGTCTATCCCCACTCTTCAAGTTACCTACCAAAGATTATGAATTCAGTTGGAATCCTGATTGCCAATTGGCATTTGAAACTTTAAGAACAAAAATTTCTGAAGCACCCATCTTAAGAGGTCCAAATTGGAAACTACCTTTTCATATTTCAATAGATGCTTCAGATACAACTCTGGGAGCCGTATTAGGACAAAAATATTTGATCCCCTATGCCATCTATTACACAAGCAAAAATTTGACTCCTACTGAGTTAAATTACACTGTAACTGAAAAATAATTCTTAGTTGTTGTCCATGCTATCAACAAATTTAGACATTATATTACCGTATATGAAACCTTTATTCATACAAATCACTCTGCAATCAGATACTTAATGAATAAATCTGTTACTAATGATAGAGTCACAAGATGGTTATTACTCCTGCAAGAATTCAATATCACCATTCTAGACCGACCTAGAAAACAAAACACAGTTGCTGATTTCTTGTCTAGAATTCAAAATGTAAAAAATGATACTCTAGTTGAGGATAAGTTTCCTGATGAATATATTTTTCCAATAACTACTAAAACTCATTGTTTTGCAGATATTACTAATTACTTAGTCACAAGGAATTTACCTTCACACTTGTTTCCTAGAGAGAAAAGAAGAATTATTCAAACAAGTGCACTTTACTCATGGATTAATGATGAATTTTATAAAACAGGTCCAGATCTCATTATCAGTAGGTGTGTTCAAGAAGATGAAATGCCTGATATTCTTAAGGCATGCCATGATGAACCCTGTGGTGGACACTTTGCTTATAAGAGGAAAACCTACAAAATCCTTCATTTAGTATATTTTTTGCCATCCATCTTTAAAGATACCAAAGAGTATGTCAAAAGGTGTGACAACTATTAAAGAATGGGGAAACCTGTTCCTACAGATGAAATGCCATCACAACCTTAGGTACTCATCGAACCATTTGAAAAATGGGCTTTGGATTTTGTTGGATCAATCAATCCACCATATAATCAAAATAAATATATTCTGGTATGTACTGATTATGTCACTAAGTGGGTAGAGGCTAAAGCACTTTCTTTAGATAATGAAACTTTTGTAGTTCAATTTTTTTTTTGAGGATATCTTCACTCGTTTTGGTGTCCCAAGAGAAATTGTGACAGATCAGGGATCCCATTTACATCCAAGTTGGTGGAACAACTCGTGGAGAACTACAAGATAAAGCACATAAAATCTACTCCTTATCATCCACAAATAAATGGTCAAGTAGAGTCTACCAATAAAGTGATTGAAGGAATTCTCACTAAGACTGTACATCTTAACATAAGATTTTGGGTAGAAAGGATTCCTGAGGCCTTATGGGCCTACCTAACCACATGGAGGAATACAACATGAGATACTCCCTATGAACTTGTTTATGGGAAGAAAGTCCTATTTCCTATAGAATTTCAGATCCAAACCTTCAAGATGGCAGTCCAATTGGGGCTTGACTTATCAGAAGCCCAGTAGCATAGATTGGAGCAACTTAATGAGCTTGATGAAATCAGGCAAGATTCAGTTCAAAGAACCAGTATAGTCCAACAACAAAGGTCCAAATGGAATGATAAATATATCAAAGAGAAAAAGTTTCAAGCAGGGGATTGGTCACTTTTGTTCGATTCAAAGTTCAAATACTTTCAAGGAAAGTTTCAGACTCATTGCCTTGGGTCTTATGAGATTGAAAAAGTGTTTGACAATGGAGTAGTTAGGATAAGGACAATTGATGAAGAAAATAGACCTCTTCTTGTAAATGGACATCGATTAAAAGTCTATCATAAGTTAATTTCAAGAGAAGAGTTTATCAAAATTTTCCAAGATAATACTGATATGAAGTTAGTGAAGAAGAATCCTTCATCTTCCCCAACTTAGTTTTTTATTTTTCCTATCTAATATATATATATATATATATATATATATATATTATTCAAAAAAAAAAATGTATAAGTGTGAAAACTAATCAATGATTGGCATCCTTATACAGAAAATATAGGATGAAAATCAGAAATTCTAACATCTTATATTTTCCTTTCCATTTCTAAAAATCCCCCCAAAAAAATTCTCTTGTTCCCTTTCTTTTTTAGAAAAGCAATAAAAAGTAGTACATAACTACTTTCATTCTGTAGTACGTTCCATTCTGCATCTGACTTCACATTCTCCAGCTCTATCACATTTGTACAACCTACTGAAGCAAGAATAGTGAGCACATGAAATTGAAGGACTCCATTTAAAGATCATCACGCTAAAAGATACCTGAAGAATCAACACCAATGAAATAGCAAAAAAAGGTTAGTTCTAAAGGTAAGTTACATAAATTTATTTAAATAACAAGGCAAAAAACATTAGCATGTATAACATAGATGATCACATGCTACCTCAACATGTCATCATTTGATTTGATTTGGACTCCTATCATGTCATAGATCAGCCACATCATGTTTTCATAATGGTCCACAACGGACTCCCCCATTTATGATTAACGATCATGAATTGTTGCCGTAACCTATCCATATATGTTTCTTAAAACCCCATCAATTATCCATCTCATTCATTCCTACAAACCCTCGATGTCCTTCATCAAATTCACAAGTCAATTCACTTCATACAGAGAAGGATAATTTTGAAGGCTAGAATCTTCACAACAAAAGACATGGGTTTGATAGTCAGGACTGAGCCGGTGGGAGCTTAATATATGGAGGGATACGCTCAGATCAAGGAGATGTTGCAGAAGGCTAAATGACTCAAGTTTATAGAAAAATTTGATGGTTTCCACAAAGATATCACTAAGTCTTTTGTGAGGTATTTTTATGGAACGGAAGTTGAAATAGGAGACATCAAATTCTCAGTAACCGAGGCATTCATAGCTGAAGCCATAGAGCTCCAAAGAGTTGGAGAAAGGTGGTTCAAAAACAAATAATTTCATAGTTAATGATGGAAAGTTGTCCTAAAAAATTCAGGTATGGATACTTCTATTTTCAAAAAGGGTATTCCTAGCTCAACACTCAAGAACAAATGAAGAAACATGATTTTAATTCTATAGAATTTTATCACTTGTGAAGGCATATTTGGTTGCATGTATGTATATCATATTCGATTTTTGATGAACTTTTTAGAGGATGGTGAAATAAATCTTCCTTTATTTTTACTGAATAGATTAAAAAGAATGTCTACAAATATACATAAGATAATTCAATATATAAATAACGCTATGCACCATCATGGGCTGGTAAAAATACTTCTTGAATTTCATTTGAAAAATATAGGAGATTCTTGGGAGAATTTTCTGGTCAGAAACCATTTCCAAGATGAGCCAGAGCAACCTAAGGAAGATAAGATTAGGAAAAGTAGAAGAAAGAAGATTGACACAAGCATTGAAGATAGACCTACATCTTCACTACAACAAAGTGATGAAGAAGTCACCTTTGCAGAACTTATGAGGAACAAGAAGCAGGGTGAAGTTAAGACAGGAGGTAAAACAGAAAAGAAGAGCAAGGTTACAAGTGAAGAAAACTTAAACCCTATACAACTAAGAAGGAGTTATAGACTCCGAGGTTCACTGAAGAAAACACTAATACAAGAGACAAAGTTTATAAATTTAGAGGAAGAACCTCCAATACCATCTCCCATCAATATCTCTCTTCCACATAGCCCTGAAAATTTTCCTATAAATAATTTTGAAGGCAGTCCCAGCAGAAGATCTCTAGGCATAGACCCAATACAACAAGAGATATATGATTACATAGAGTCACTAGAGAAGAGAAATGCAGCAGTGAATCCAGAACGACCTATCAAACCACAAGAACCTTTAGTTGATACCCTTAAACAAGAAATATATGAACTAGAGATATTGAGTAGGCATATTAAATAGGAGAATGAAGCTTTAAAGCAACAAAACCAATTGGAGAAAGTTATTAGTGATAATACCATCCTGCACTTGGGACTATGGCACAAAAAGAACCAAAATTTAAAAAGAAATAACAAATCACTAAACACGACAGTCATCAATCTCAAATACAAATTCCTCGTGAGGAAGCCCAGGATGGAAGTCACTTCAAAGAAAAGCAAGAGGAGAAAATTGGATGTATAAGCAGAAGTGCCAGAACAAATGCAATAGGAGATGGAAGTTCACATTTTTGGTAAATTGCATGAAGACATGCAATGATTTCTTAGTGGGGGCATGTTGAACCTCAAAATTGTCCTTTCTCTGACATCCTTTCTCATCACTTTTCCTTACATTTTCATAAGTTCATACAATCCAATAAATGATAAATGTCATGTTTTATCTCAGGGAATGCATTTGAATGATTTCTATGTTATATTATGATGTTCTTGTTATTTGAATGGATTTTTGTAACTCAGCTACAGAACACAGCTTATTCTGCAGCTAGTTGTTGTTTCCGCAACTACTTTTATGGTTTGATAGGTTCCGAGGAGAAAATAAAGGAGCAATCCACATGGGCATCTCCAGAATGAACCACATATGGATTTCTTCCTATCGACTTGGTCGAAATTGACAGAAAAGGGTGCCTGTGATCGTGGTCAAAGTCCGGTCAAAGGACGTAAGTTGAGAGCAAATAACTCTTGATTTCTCTGAAGTAGAAAATCAAGATTTAACGAGTTAGAATTTAATTCTATGTTTCGGTTATAATCGCCATCTATAGGCGTAATTAGATCCTCACAGTTATATTTTATTTTGTTTAAATACCGGTTGTGCAAAGACCGGAGACAGTCTTAATTTTTGGAAACGCTGTGTATACTTTAAACTTTGTGCTTTTCCGTAAAACAAAGATTGTGTTCATGGTTACAGATTCTATTAAATGCGCATATAGTCAGCTAGGATCTCGACCTATTATGTCGTAGAGGGCCCCTGCACAAGAGGAGGTTTTTCATTAGTTGTTTTTAGTTAATTTTATTTGCTCTGTTTTGTCAATTCACAAGTAGATTAATATTGTGTTGCAACTTTTAGATCAATATCATAGATTCAAATTATTAATGTTTTCTTAGCATCAATTTTAGAATGACTATGTAATCTTTTCTTTCCAAAAACATCTCAAGAAGGTAGATTTATCTATTTTCCAACTGGATTGTGTTTGAGGAAATAGAGCTCACAATTGTTTAGTTTCCTTTCATGTTCTTACACTGCTTTCTTAAATTAGATCCTCAGTTAATTGTATAATTGGATGCTCCTAAAGATCAGGCCAAGAAGGTGACTTGTCATACTTCCAAATTGGGTGCTCGAGTGTTTAACCTATGCAGTAATTGAATTTTCCTTTACATGCTTTTAAACTGCTTTCCTAGATTAAGATCCTCAGCTAAATGTATAATTGAATGCTTGTAAATCATACCAAGAAGGTAACTCTTTTATACTTCCAAATTGGATGCTTGAGTGTTTAACCTATACAGTAATTGAGTTTTATTTTATTTTTCATGCTTTCCTAGATTTAATTTTCAAAAACTAAAGTGTAATCGGTTGCTTGTACATCATGTCAAGAGGGTGACCATGTCATACTTCCATATTGAATGCTGGGGCAATTGATCATACATTAATTTCTTTTTCCTTTGAATATGATTTCATATAGAATAGCATTGTAATTTCATTTTTCAGTCATAAGATTCATATTTCAATCCATGGAGTATGATTAACTTTAATTTTCAAAGTCATTAGAATAGGTACTCTATTTTTAGATCGAATTCTAACCATTTAAAAGTTTGATTCTTTTTTATGAAAATTAGATTAGTTCAAAAACACTTCCTTTTCTTCCTTCTTTGAAAGTTAGCTTTACACATTTAAATTTCACTAGATTCAGTTGATTCATTTCATAGTTTTCATTTCTTAAAATTAACATTTAGACATAAAGAACAAAATCCCCCAAAACAACATAAAAATATAGACAACGAAGTAAGAAGAAGGTTAACTAAGCACATATAGTGCACCACACTTCATCAGATTACAAACCTCGGTTGATAATTTATGTGGAACATTTTAAGAATTTAAATTGGCTAAACACCTCCCCCATGCACGAGTATGTCTAGAGTTATGTTTCTTAAATAAGGCTTCTTGCTATGTTTTTTCTTTGGTTCTTGATGGAGGTAATGTGGTGGAGGGAAGCTCAAAATTATCATTGGTGGTTGAGACTTCGGTCTTGTGTCCCTGCAATTCACTATGGATTTTCTTCTTTGTTCATGACTATTTTTAAGGGATTTCATTGCGATTTCAGGTAGGAAAAACTTGAAAAATATTTGTTTGATTTTTGTTGTTGGTGTTGAGCCCCAAAGATGTCCTTCTTTTCCACCACATTTCACTTCATTTTCTTTTTCCGTCATCAATTACAGGCTTAAATGATCAATAGGATTGATTAGGATTACTATAAGAATGTATATAATGACTAACTTGCTATGTTTTCATGATTTTGTTATTGTAGCAATTTTTGACTAAACTCGGCTACAGAACACAATCATTCTGTAGCCAGTCGCCTATTCCGCAGCCATTCTCATGTTTACGCAGGTTCCAGGTGTCACCTCAAGGAAAAATGCATATGGTCATATTCCACATCACTCCCCCATCATTTCTTGCTCTCCATAAAGTCTGAGCTCAAGTCTACAGGCGGTTATGCACGTGGGAAACCAAAACTAGGTGATATACTTCTAATAGGACAAGGACTGTACCGATGTCCTTAATCATAGAACGAGGCCACCATCAGAGTCCTAGTTTGATTTTAGTTTGGAAAGACAATTAATCCTATTTTATCTCAAAGACAGCTATGTAATTTTGTTATAAGTATGGCTCGGGAGACCGAGAAACAACTAGCTAGATTTATGTTTTATTGCTAGATCTCAAAAGACCGTAAATACTCTGTTTTGAAGAATTTCTCCTTTAATGAAAGAAGCATCACTTTATTGCAAGAGCTGAGTCAATATTGAGTAGATTTGCGTGCTAATCCGGTGGTAGAGGGCCCCTGATACCTGAGAAGCTTTGTTCATATGGTTTAGATAAGTAACTTAGCCTTGTTTCATTCTTAGTTTAATTAATTTTATGAACTTTGTGTTTTTATACTTACTTGCAGCGGATGCCACAGTTAGTCTTATCCTTACAAACTCTTCCAAAATAACACTCACATTGGATGGGATATAACTGTAGTATTTAGGAGTTAGTTGCATTTCTCTGAAATTTATGATTTTGTGCTCAATTACATTAGTTGTTACAGCTAGTCGTGATCTTATAAACTGTTCCAAAATATCACTAACTCTAGATGAGACATAGCTATGGTGTTTTAGAGCTTTGTTGTGTTTTTTTGAATTGTATGCTTTCATGCTCATTTACATAACATGTTGCAGCCAGTCCTGTTCCATAAATTATTCCAAAATACCACTAATTCCGAATTAGACAGAGCTGAGACATTTTAGTGATTAGTTGCATCTCTAGTCTAGTTGTAGTACTCCGGAGGTAGATGTCACTCTAGTTTAATTCTGTCACTGTGTTTCAAGTTTGATAATGGCACTCTAGTATAACTTTGTTCACCGTACTTTAAGTTAGATTAGTGACATTCTAGTTCAGTTCCAGTTCACTGTATTTCAAAGTTAGGCTAAAAGCATTCTAGTTTAGTTGTGATCACTGTGTTTCAAGTTGATCAATTGCATTCTAGTTCAATGTTATCCATTGTTCTTTAAGTTGTGTTAACTGTCAAAATTAGACTTCACGGCCTTCATTGTTTACAAACTAATCTTGTTCTGAATTTCTGTTAATGCATCATCATATGGATAGGAACGAGTTAGTGATATCAGTTTAAGGCCTTGATTGTTCTGCAATCCTTTGCAATTTCACAATTAAGCCTTTTTTTCCCCAAAAACTATTTTAGAAAATCTCTAACTTTCGAATGAGGTTTAGTGGTGACAAGTTGAGCTGCAGAATGGATTGATATTAGCATTACAAGTTAATTCAGAAGAGAAATCTTATTGTGCTACAAATAGTCTTTTTCCAATTGTGTTCCAATAAACTTTTAGCCATGGATGAGATTCTTTGTAATATTGTAAGATGGTTGTTTACTTAGGAGAACCTAATTTGTACTAAACTTGTCCTTTTCTCAAGCTATTCCAACATATTTCTAATGAATGAATTGGATGAGTTTATGTTATGAGTTATTGAGTTCATGTTGTGATTTATTTTCTTGCTATGAGTCATTATCAAACTTTGCATTTTCTGTTCTTTAGTATAGGTTTTGCTCTGTTTTTAGTGTGACCAACAACTGTTCTTTTTTCAACATTTAGTTCTTTTCCTTCTTAACATAAAACCACAAAACCAAAAACATCATAAAAACACTAAACACAACGTAGTGAGAAACAGATACCTAGGCACATATAGTGCACCTCACTTCAGCAGTTTACTGATCCTGGTTGATAATTTATGACCTCAATTTAGGAACACTAAGTTGAGCACAAAATTTTGGCGCCGTTGCTGGGGAAGTGTAGCTAGGTAGCCTTGTTTCTTACCCCCCAAAAACAATGACATGCGTAGAGAAAGAGACTCAAGGGGTAGATTCATAAGAAGCAGAAGCTTGATTCCTAGAACACCACTTGTTTCACCAAGACCAAGAGCTAGTACACCTCCAACTCAAACCCACATTCCATCCTTTACTAATCCTAGACTTCTAGAGGACGTAAGATCAGATATTCCATCAGAAAGACCTTCCACTTTACCTACTGAACCTATCTTGGAAGAAGATTCAGGAACCCCTGCTAGGGACTTAAACCTTTCAACTTCCACAGAAGAATCAACTATGGCAGAAGAAGGGGGAGGAGGAGTTTTTAATGGAGAACAAACACTATTTGGAGGGGGTAGAGGTAGAGGTAGAGGAGAAGGAGGTAGAGGTGCAGAAGGAGAAGGAGGCAGAGGAAGAGGTAGAAGAGAAATGGGAAGCTCTTTTGGGTTTCCTATAGTAGATGAAGAAACCAATACAACTATGAAAAACATTTCACCCTCTGTCCTTCCAAAATTTTATGGAATTAAAACCGAAGATCCTCAAACCTTCCTATTTGAATTTGAAGTCCTATGTAGAACCTATGACTACTTACAATATGCTAAAAAACTTAAACTATTTCCTTCAACATTGAAAGGAGCAACATTGAAGTGGTTTATGAGTTTGATCAACAGTTCTATTAGGAAATGGGAAGACATGAAACAAGAATTTCTAGAGAGGTATTTGGATTACTGTATGCCAGTCAACCATAAGGAGGAAGTGTTTAAAATGCTACAAAAAGAGGATGAAAATTTGGAAGATTTGTTGGAGAGATTTAACTACAACATTAAAAGAGAAAAAATGGAAAACCTAGACCAAGACACCTTGAAAGCTCTCTTGTTGAAGACAATTAGGGATGAATGGTTAGATATTCTTAACATGATGGGAAAAGGGGATATATCTTAGCTCACATTACCTGAAATAGCTGAATTATGTATCAACCTTTCAAGAGGGAAATCTAAAACTGTAAAAGGACCAAGAGACCCTGCTCTTGCAAGGGCAAGTAAGTCTGCTTCTGGGACAGTAAGTAGGGCAGAAATAGGACATATGCTTGATGAGTTCAAATTTGATATCTTGGGGAGTCTTAGTGAACAGATAGACACCCTTAAGTTACAAAACAAGCAAAAAGCTGAATCTGATGCCTTAGCAATCTTTTGTCCCAAATTTAGAAAGAAGCATGCCTTGAGAGAGTGCCCTTTGGATGCAAAAGTAGTAGAGACCTGTGTAATTTGTTCAGAAAAACATGAGACCAAGAGTTGTCCTTCACTTCCTGGTCTTAAAGCTATCTTTCAAGAAGATACTCCTACAAGTTCCACATAATCTCTCAATTTTGTCTCCAGGAGGCCTTGGCAAGGGCCTCAAACACAAGGATTTCATGATCAGTTGTATAATCAACCCCCACCAAATTGGAATTCTTGGTAGCAACCTTGGCCCCAATTTCAAAATCAATCACAAACTTGGGCGCAAGGAGCACAAAATCCCTATGGAAGATACTCTCAATATTACCAATATCCACCATCCTATCCACCATATCCACATTTCCCTCCTCAACAAAATCCTCAACAAAATTCTCAAAATCTACAACATCAAAATCAACCACTTCCATTACCATTTCCTCAGAAAACAAATCAGTTGCCTGCCCAACCCATACCAAACCCCAACAATAAAAATCCTCAGAACACATACATGATAGAAGGCCAACAGTTTCCAACTTATTTGATCACTCCTTTAGACCTTAGTGATGTTCAAATTAGGTCTGGAAGAATACTTGAAAAAAGGAAACCTTCTGTAATCATACAAGAGCAAGACAATTCTGAGGAAGATTCTCTATGGGTAAATAAAAGTCTTGAAGAGAACACAACTTTCCAAGACTCAAACATTGAAAAATCAAAACAAAAAGAACCAATAATTTCAACTCCTATATTAGAGCATCCATCAAAATCCACTTCTACACCTCCCTTTCCAGAAAGATTACAAATTGATAGGGGTGTAGAAAAACAAATTATGGTGCCTAATTATGATTTCCTAGATGAGCTGAGAAATTTTTGTATTAGGATCCCATTATTACAAGCCATCAAGGAAATTCCAATCTTAGCAAAGACAATAAAGGAGTTGAGCATGAAGAAAACAGGGAAAAGCATAAGAGAGATAAAGAAAATTCAACTGGCAGGAAAAATAGCAGATATCATGATGGGTAAGATGGCTATTCCAAAGTATCTAGACCCAGGAAATCCAGTTGTTAAAATTCACATCAATGGAATTGAGATCCAAAACACACTTATTGATTTAGGAGCAGCAATCAATATCATGAGTAGACAAATCATGGAATAACTGAAACTTCATAGTCTTCTTTTTACACCCACAGTATTACAATTAGTAGAAAGATCTGTGATTGAACCTGATGGGGTGATATAAGACATTACAGTGTCCCTAGATTCTTGGGAATATCCTGTGGATTTTATGATCCTAACTCCTAAGAATAATCTAGGGGGGCATCCTGTTATATTAAGAAGACCTTGGTTAGCTACAGCTGATGCTTTCATTAGTTGTAGATCCAGTGATATGTACATCTTTGATGGTAGTTCAACCAAGAAATTTACCCTGTATCCTCCAGCAAAGAAAATTACAGAATTAGATGATACTCAATGGATAGAGGATGAAGAAGACTTACAACCTCTCTTCACAATTTCAGAAATTAGTGAAGATAGCCAGATTTTGAATACCTTAGAAAACTTTGAATCCTCTTCGGAATATAAGCATGAACAATTTCAAGAAGAATCCAACATTGAATTTTGATCATCAAGACAGATGTATTTTTACTCCATGGATAAATTTGGCAGCTCCACAATTGAGATATTTCCAGGCAAAACTTTAAACATAAACAAGAACCTAGAGAAATCTCAACAAGAAGAGCTAGTCAAGATATTACAGAGACATTCTTCTGCATATGCATGGGAGTACACTGATATGAAAGGGATAAGCCCCAAGAATTGCACTCATCACATCTACATAGAGGAAAATTGTAAACCAATTAGACAACCTCAGAGAAGGATGAATCCAAATCTTAGGGAGATTGTTAAGGAAGAATTGTAGAAATTGTTAAATGTTAACTTTATCTATCCCATTTCAGATAGTCAGTGGGTTTCTCCTTTGGTAATTGTGCCAAATAAAAATGTTAAATGGAGGGTATGTATTGACTACCGGGAATTAAACAAAGCTACTCTTAAAGATAATTTTCCCTTACCTTTCATAGATCAAGTGTTAGATACATTAGCTGGCAAAAAGTACTTTTCATTTCTAGATGGGTTTAGTGGTTATAACCAAATTCAGGTAGCACTTGAAGATCAAGACAAAACCCCATTTACCTGTCCTTGGGGTACCTATGCTTACCGAGTATTGCCATTTGGACTATGCAATGCACCCGTAACATTTCAAAGGCAGTACTAGGAATCTTTTCGGATCTAATACATGATTGTGTAGAGGTATATATGGATGATTTCACAGTTTATGGAAACACATTTGAAGAAGCCTTAACAAACTTGGAAAAAGTTTTAAAGAGATGTAAAGAAGCAAATCTTTCACTTAGTCATGAGAAGTGTTTTATGATGTTTACTGAAGGAATTGTTTTAGGACATCACATTTCAGGGGATGGGATTAGAGTTGATAAGTCAAAATTTGAAGTCATCTCTAACTTATCTATTCCAAGTTGTCAAAAATATGTTAGGATTTTTCTAGGATTCACAGGATATTATCGAAGGTTTATAGAAAACTTCACCAAGATAGCATCTCCACTTTTCAAATTACTTACCAAGGACTATGAATTCAAGTGGAATCTTGATTGCTAGTTAGCCTTTGAGACCCTGAAAACAAAAATCTCTGAAGCACCTATTTTAAGGGGACCTAACTGGAAGTTACCTTTTCATATTTCAACAGATGCCTCGGATACAGCTCTAGGAGCAGTATTGGGACAAAAAGACTTGATTCCATATGCCATCTACTATACCAGTAAAAATTTGACTCCTTCAGAGTTAAACTATACTGTAACTGAAAAAGAGTTTTTAGCTGTTGTTCATGCCATAAACAAATTCAGACATTATATAACAGGCTATGAAACCTTTGTTCACACAGATCACTCTGCAATTAGATATCTAATGAACAAATCAATTACTAATGGCAGAGTCATAAGATGGTTATTGCTTTTACAAGAATTCAACATTACCATTCTAGATAGGCCTGGAAAACAAAACATAGTAGTTGATTTCCTATCTAGACTCCAAAAAATCAAAGACAATACTCCAGTTGAAGATCAATTCCCTGATGAATATCTTTTTGCAATTTCTACTCAAACTCCTTGGTTTGCTGACATTGCTAATTATTTAGTTTCGGGGAAATTTCCTTCAATAATGAATGCAAGAGACAAAAGAAAGATCATTTATGACAGTGCAAAATATTCATGGGTTGCTAATGAGTTATACAAAACAGGTCCAGATTTTATCATTAGGATATGTGTTCGGGAAGATGAGATGCCTGAGATCCTCAAGGCATGTCATGATGAACCTTGTGGCAGACACTTTGCTGATAAAAGAACAACTTATAAGATCCTTCATTTAGGATATTATTGGCCATCCCTTTTTAAAGATGCTAAAGAGTATGTCAAAAGGTGTGACAGTTGCCAAAGGGTAGGGAAACCTTCTCCTTCGGGTGAGATGCCATTGCAGCCTCAGGTACATATTGAACCTTTTGAAAAATGGGCTTTGGATTTTGTAGGACCTATTAGTCCTCCATCAAGACAAAAGAAATATATATTAGTTTGCACTGATTATGTTACCAAATGGGTAGAGGCCAAGCCATTACTTTCTGCTACTGAAGCATCTGTAGTTAATTTTCATTTTGAGGATATTTTTACTCGTTTTGGTGTCCCAAGGGAAATTGTTACAGATCAAGGAGCTCAATTTACATCAAAGCTAGTGGAACAAATGATGGAGAGAAGAGATTGGCGAGATAGGCTTCACGAGCCTTGTGGAGCTTTATAGAACTACATGGAGAAACCTGGCAGGCCATACTCCTTGCTGCTTGTTTATTGGAAGCCAAGTTTTGTTTCCCATAGAGTTCCGAGATTCAAACTTTCAAATGAGTTCGGCTAGGACTAAACCTTACGAAGGCACAAGAAGCACGGTTGGAGCTGAGATTAATGAATTGGATGAGATCAGACAAGATGTAGTTCAGAAAACAAGTATAGTCCAACAGCAAAGGACTAGATGGCATGACAAGTACATCAAGGAAAAGAAGTTCAAAGAAGGTGACTAGGCTCTCTTTTTTATTCAAAGTTCAAGGATTTTCAAGGTAAATTCCAAACACATTGGCTTGGGCCATATGAAATTATAATAATTTTTGACAATGGGGCAATAAAAATCAGGACAATAGATGAAGAGAAGGTCACTTTTCTTGTAAATGGTCATAGATTGAAGCTGTATCACAAGCCACTTTCAAGAGAAGAATTTGTGAAGAGATTTCAGAAAATAGTAATGTGAAGTTAATAAAGAAGAATTTTTCTTCTTCATCAACTTAGTTGAATTTTCTGAATTCAAAAGTATAAAAAAAAAAGGTATAAACATGAAAACTAATCACTGATTAGCATGTTTATACAGAAAAGATAGAGTGAAAATCATAATTTTTCTGACACTCTACCTTTTCAAATTTGTTCTTTTTCTGCAAGCAGCTATTACAAAATCATAAGTGTCAGCCCATATTTCACTTATGATTCATTTCATCCCATTCATCCGTACTTCATTTCATTCCATTCAACCATACTCCACTTCACTCCATACTTCATTCATTTCATTCCATGGTCCACCTCATTTTTCATTTCAGAGTTTTAAGAGTGATTTATTTCTATAATTGAATAATACAGATCATAAGTTGCAAGTCATTTTCCATACTTCACTCCACTTCATAATTGATATTCATTTCATTCCATTATTCACTTCACCCATACTCCATTACACCATACTTCATTATCCATTTTTAACTCATTTCATACAAACATTCCATTCATGCTTCAAACCTTTCCATTTCATGTTTTAAGACTTCTATGGGTACATTCTGCAATCAGTCGGTTGATATATGTGCCAAACGGACATTCTATGACCAACGGACATTAAAACCCGAGATCTGAGAAGCATCGGGAGGTAATCGTTTGATTGAGCATCAAGAAATTGATCCTGCATATCCAAGACAACAAGAAAAAATCAGAAGGAGTTATGAGGACTGAAGATCAATGATTTTCAAAGGAGGACAAGGCATATCAAAACCACAAAAAAATCAAAGGAAGGGCAAAGGTAAAAGTTATGAAATTATTATAGTGACAGATCATGAAAGTTTTAGCATAGTTAAATCATGTATGATTCAAAAATTTGTTTTAATTAGTCACATTGATCATTCTTATCAAACCTATCATAAAAACTTTTGACAAAATCCCTTTCACTCCTCCATTCCAAATCATCATTTAAAACTTAAACGGTTATGTACTGAAGTGACCTGAGGAGTCATGTCACTAGCCCGAAGCATTTAAGTGATGATTTTGAAATTACATGAGATTTTTTTCCACGGTATTTTATTCTGTGATAACTCTCAACTCATTAATCCGTGTGAATCACCCTCACCACATTATACTCATTTCATAACTACTCCATATCATTTCTTTCTGTAGCCAATTCTTAGCCATTCCGGTCTGTAAAACAGAGAAAACATCTGTGGAGTAAAAACATATCTTTAACAACCATTTTCACCGTGAGCATAGGAGCAGTAATTTGAAGGTTGAAAAGATAAGTTATGGGTCTCATAGTAAGAACTAAACCAGTTGGAACCAAGTACTTGGAAGGATATCCACAAATCATAGAAATGCTACAGCAAGCTGGGTGGTTACAATTCTTGGAAAAATTTAATGGTTTTCATAAAGAAGTGACTAAAACATTTTCATGGTCCTTCAATGGAGTGGAGGTCGAAATAGGAGATGTTAAATTCACCATTACAGAGGCTTTCATTGCAGAAGCAATGGAATTACCCAGGCAACGAGAAAAGTGGTTCAAAAATAGGGAATTTCATAACGAGGCATGGAGGCAAATACTCTAAACACCAGGTATGGATGTTTCCATTCTTAAGAAAGGTATTCCTAGCTCGGCACTGAAGAATAAATGGAGGAACATGTTACTTATTTTGCAAAAATTTATAACTTGTGAAGGAAGATTTGGTACCCTCTATGTTTATCATATTCGGTTAATGATGCATTTCTTAGAAGAAGAAATAAATTTTCCCTTTTTCTTACTTCATAGCTTAAAGAGAATGGCCTCAAATGTTCAAAAGAGGGTTCAATTTTTGGAAACAACCTTGTATCACCATGGGTTAGTCAAAATCTTAATTGAACATCATTTGGGGAAAATGGGAGATAATTGAGATGAGTTTCTAATGAGGAATCACTTTGAAAAACCCAAGGAATCTCCACCTGAAGGCAAACCTACAAGAAGAAGCAGGAGAAAGGAAATTTTCAAAGCTGTTGAAACTGAAACTAGTAAATCAATACAAGAGGAAAGTGAAGAGATGATTTCTGAGAAATTGGCTTAAATTAAGAAGCAGCTTAAGAAGGAGAGAATAATAATAAAATATGCCAAAGACAGAGGAGAAGGGCCATCTCAACCGAGACAGCGCCACAGGCTTAGAGGTATACTAAAGAAAACAGAGGTTAGACAAACTGGAATCATAAACATTTAGGATGAAGAAATACCTATTGCTAGATCACTTGAGTATCAGTATGAGGAGGATTTTTATGAAGGAGCTCCTGAAATAGACCCAGCACAACAAGAAATTTACAATTATGTTGAGACACTAGAGAAGAGAGCTTCAGAAAGTAGAGACAGAACTCCTAGTCCACCAAAATTTGCAATTGATATGCTAAGAAGAGATAAATATGAGTTAGAAGTACTCAATAGGCATATCAAGAATGAGAATGAAATTTTAAGGGATCAGGTTAAGGTCAAAGGTGATATGAATACGACTCTGTCTCTACAAATGAAAAAGTTGCACAATGCCAGTGAAAGATTGAAGAAGAAAAACAAAAGGTTAAGTAGGGCACTTACAAATTTGAGATTCAAGTTAGTCATAAGGAAGCCCAGAAGACCATTGACTATCAGGCAAAGCAAAAGAAGAGGCTTAGATGTCCTAGCAGAGGTCTCAGAGTACATGGAATAGTTGCATGAGGACATGCAAAAGCCTTGCAGTGGGGGTATGTTGAGCCCCAAAGATGTCCTTCTTTTCCACCACATTTCACTTCATTTTCTTTGTCCCTCATCAATTACAGGCTTAAATTATCAATAGGATTGATTAGGATTACTTTAAGAATGTATATAATGACTAACTTGCTATGTTTTCATGATTTTGTTATTGTAGCAATTTTTGACTAGACTCGGCTACAGAACACAGTCATTCTGTAGCCAGTCGCCTATTCCGCAGCCGTTCTCATGTTTACGCAGGTTCCAGGTGTCACCTCAAGGAAAAATGCATATGGTCGTATTCCACATCACTCCCCCATCATTTCTTGCTCTCCATGAAGTCTGAGCTCGAGTCTACAGGCGGTTATGCACGTGGGAAACCAAAACTAGGTGACAGACTTCTAATAGGACAAGGACTGTACAGATGTCCTTAATCATAGAACGAGGCCACCACCAGAGTCCTAGTTCGATTTTAGTTTAAAAAGACAATTACTCCCGTTTTATCTCAAATACAGTTATGTAATTTTTCTATAAGTATGGCTCGGGAGACCGAGAAACAACTTAGCTAGATTTATGTTTTATTGCTAGATCTCTGAAGACCGTAAATACTTTTTTTTGAAGAATTTCTCCTTTAATGAAAGAAGCATCACTTTATTGCAAGAACTGAGTCAATCTTGAGTAGATTTGTGTGCTAATCCGGTGGTAGAGGGCCCCTGCTACCTGAGAAGCTTTGTTCATATGGTTTAGATAAGTAACTTAGCCTTGTTTCATTCTTAGTTTAATTAATTTTCTGAACTTTGTGTTTTTATACTTACTTGCAGCAGATGCCACAGTTAGTCTTATCCTTACAAACTCTTCCAAAATACCACTCACATTGGATGGGATATAACTGTAGTATTTAGGAGTTAGTTGCATTTCTCTGAACTTTATGATTTTGTGCTCAATTACATCAGTTGTTACAGCTAGTCGTGATCTTATAAACTCTTCCAAAATATCACTAACTCTAGATGAGACATAGCTGTGGTGTTTTAGAGCTTTGTTGTGTTTTGTTGAATTGTATGCTTTCATGCTCATTTACATAACATGTTTCAGCCAGTCTTGTTCCATAAATTATTCCAAAATACCACTAATTCCGAATGAGACAGAGCTGAGACATTTTAGTGATTAGTTGCATCTCTAGTCTAGTTGTAGTACTCCAGAGGTAGATGTCACTCTAGTTTAATTCTATCACTGTGTTTCAAGTTTGATAATGGCACTCTAGTATAACTTTGTTCACCGTACTTTAAGTTAGATTAGTGACATTCTAGTTCAGTTCCAGTTCACTGTATTTCAAAGTTAGGCTAAAAGCATTCTAGTTTAGTTGTGATCACCGTGTTTCAAGTTGATCAATTGCATTCTAGTTCAATGTTATCCATTGTTCTTTAAGTTGTGTTAACTGTCAAAATTAGACTTCACGACCTTCATTGTTTACAAACTAATCTTGTTCTGACTTTCTGTTAATGCATCATCATATGGACAGGAACGAGTTAGTGATATCAGTTTAAGGCCTTGATTGTTCTGCAATCCTTTGCAATTTCACAATTAAACCTTTTTTTCCCCAAAAACTATTTTAGAAAATCTCTAACTTTCGAATGAGGTTTAGTGGTGACAAGTTGAGCTGCAGAATGGATTGATCTTAGCATTACAAGTTAATTCAGAAGAGAAATCTTATTGTGCTACAAATAGTATTTTTCCAATTGTGTTCCAATAAACTTTTAGCCATGGATGAGATTATTTGTAATATTGTAAGATGGTTGTTTACTTAGGAGAACCTAATTTGTACTAAACTTGTCCTTTTCTCAAGCTATTCCAACATATTTCTAATGAATGAATTGGATGAGTTTATGTTATGAGTTATTGAGTTCATGTTGTGATTTATTTTCTTGCTATGAGGCATTATCAAACTTTGCATTTTCTGTTCTTTAGTATAGGTTTTGCTCTGTTTTTAGTGTGACCAACAACTGTTCCTTTTTCAACATTTAGTTCTTTTCCTTCTTAACATAAAACCACAAAACCAAAAACATCATAAAACCACTAAACACAACGTAGTGAGAAACAGATACCTAGGCACATATAGTGCACCTCACTTCAGCAATTTACTGACCCTGGTTGATAATTTATGACCTCAATTTAGGAACACTAAGTTGAGCACAACAGTTGGGTTTCATTTTACACATTTAAAATAATAAACAATATATTCATTATAATACATATTTCTATATCCTAGAGAAATTGGAGGTTTGGGTGTTTGATAGTGGATTGAAAGGCTCCATATGGTAATTCTCATATGAAGGAGAACCAGATCTTTTTACAATATGTCATGTGTATAAGAACATTGTGACTAAGTGAACATTTTGTTAAAAATACAGTAAGAAAATCTACTTTTGACTTTGCCTTGGTCAAACTATATTAAAATTTGAATTTCAATTTTAGAAGAATACTTGGAGGTAGTTAACTGAGGTGACATGACTCTTGTCAATTAGTTAAATCGGTTAATTTGAGTTGGAGTCACTTGAGTTCACTTTTGTATGCTTGATTGCTAATTTCTAGCAATCTATTTCAGTCAAATTGAGTTATTGTCAGTTAAACTAGTTCCAACTATTGGAGAAACTAATGGAAGGTCAAGTTGTACAGTGTCTTTTCAATCACACTTAGTGCCAATCCAGTTAACTAATCAATCAACCCAAAATAACTAATGCATGCAGAGAATTCAAGTTACCCAGTTGAGATTGGAGTTCAAGGGTAGTGTACTATCAGTTGTAAGCTAATCTAATTTGTATAGGTGGTGCATGTAGTCAAAGAATGGGCCTACATGAATTGCACAATCCAATTGAGGAATTTCCCTAAAAAATAGGGGATAATTCCTCAACAAACAATGCAAGGAAATATGATCTTGGAGGCTTACAAATTTGGCTAAGTATTGGTCAGGTTTAGTCAGTAAGGCAACGGATATACAAGTGCATGTTGTGCTCAAGCTTGAGCAAGCATATTGTATTCAGTTAGATTCTTTGATTAATGCAATATAGATAGTAAGGGGTTTTGAGCATTTTCTTTCCCCTAGATAAATATTTGTGCATGTGTGATGTTTCCTTTTGCATGTTAATGATTTGTATTCTCGATCGTGAATTTGCTTCCGCAGATCAGTAGAGTAGCTTCTAGTCTTGTGATTTAGTAAATTTCAAGAGCAGTTTAGAATCTACACATTAATTTATACATGGTATTGGAGCTAGATTCACAATAGAGGAGATTTTGAATTTGTCTTTGCAGGAGGATCGAATTTGCAAGATAAATTCATTAGAGCTAGAAGGATGGATTTCTCTGGACTAAGGCTTGAGTATGCCTTTGAGGGAAGCTTGAATTACGTTGCTTGTAAGGACCTCATGGAGGAAGTGTTGGAATATAATGCGTTGAAGGAATTTGTTGATAGTGACATTTTGAAACTAACAACATATGATACTCAAAATCTAGAAGAATGGAAGAAGTGTGTAGCCAGGGCAAGGAGGATCATATTGGAGGGAGGACGAGACCATATTGTCTCGAATATCCATGGGAAAGATCCTCTGTATGCAATGTGGAAATAATTGACAGATCTATTCCATAATAGTAGCGACCACAGGACGTTAGCGCTCAAGGACAAACTTCAAAGTCTCAAGATGCAGAAGAATGACTCAATTCAACAATATATGAGCAGGTTCACATAGTGTCATGATGAAATTGTAGGAGTTGGTGTCACAGTCCCAGTTGATGATTTGGTGAGCCTATCCCTTCTAGGCCTTCCCAAGAGCTAGCACATTTACCAAGATTCGGTAAATGGGAGGGAGAAACTATATAATTGGGAGCCCCTATGGTATGATTTAGTATAAATAAGGTGGAATACCAGAGACAAGACTTTATCAAAGGGCATGGATGAAGAAAATTATGCCTTGGATGGAAAGGTAAAGAAGGGAAAAGGGAAGAAATTCCAATCCAAACCAGAGCCCATTCAAGGGGGAAAGAAGAAATACTTGTGTAGAATCAGTGCTTTCATTGTCATGAATTTGGACATTATGCCATGAAGTGCCCACACAATAAGGAAAGAAAGAATAGCTAAGGAGGAGTGACAGGTGAAGCTTTGGCTTCACAATTCGAGCTTGACTTCACTCTCATTACATGCATGGAAAGCACAATGATGGGAAGCGTGTGGTATCTAGATAGTGGTGCCTCATTCCACATGAAGAGGAACACATAATTTTCTAGTGACTTGGACTCGGAGAAATATCTCTAAATACACATCGAGTTGGGAGATGAGGGGACTGTTAGA
The DNA here is from genome assembly GCA_034641835.2 of Pinus albicaulis. NCBI lineage: Eukaryota > Viridiplantae > Streptophyta > Pinopsida > Pinales > Pinaceae > Pinus > Pinus albicaulis. The sequence goes on along the minus strand of CM076582.1, from coordinate 72,736,046 downwards.
AGGTTGGATCAACTCATCATCAATTTGAGTAAGAAAAGGATTGAATTACAGAAGGAAAAAAACACGGAGGCTGGTAGTCCCATAGACTATTTTAGTCTCGTGGACATTAAAATATCATTCATTCATATACCTTCGATTACCTCTAAGATTCTTTTCCTAGGGTGACTCAACCCTCCATATGGCCTTTTTAGTATCATACGACGTTCCCTTTATACCATACAATTTACTTCCCTTTCGATTTCACCTCAGAGATCATCACCCCAATGATTTCTTAAAGCATTCTTCTTGTTTCTTCTGGGCTTTAATTTCTGGGATGACATGGGAAGTTACGTCGAATGAAAAGTCTCCTTGCACTCCAATAAAATCATTCCACCTGTCACTCATGTAAAGTTTGCATATCTAAGAAACAACTGTCTAGCTATTTTTCCCTCTAATTACGAACACCAACACAATGGAGATTTATTTACGTATTTGAATGCCACAATCAAGGATCTCTTCCCAATGATTGGTTCAACATTTAAAGGAAGATTTTCATTCATGGCTATTGATCCAAATTGAATACATTGTTTAGCAACATCATTGTAATTATGCTCCGAATGGAGATTGTACAACTCCATATGGCATACTCATGTCACCTAGCTACCCCATCCTAAGCACATAATTCTAACCTCACAACAATCCTCAAACATCCAATAAAAATTTAGAAAACTACTTTTAAAAAACATAAAAAAAATGCATACCTAATAGTAGTTTTAACACCCCAAAAATATTTCAGCCATATGCGTTCAAAATAATACACCCAAATGGATGCTTTGCCCCAGGGACATAACAATATAATGCTCGTTATGATACATATTCCTATATGCTGGAAAAATTGGAAGTTTGGGTGTTTAATTGGTTTGAAAGGCTCCAGATGGTAATGCTCATGTGAAGGAGAATAAGACCTCTTTACATCGTGTTATGTGTATAATCTTTCTAAGAACACCGTGTTTAAGTAAACATTTCTACAATTTATAATTAGTGTAGGAATATATGTTATTTTTATGTTACTTAAACATTTGCATAAAAAGTGATAACAATATTTATAAGGATAGAGATGTGGCTTACTTTATATTCCAATGAATGAAATTATTAGGAAAAAAAACTTTAAAGTTAAATAAAATTAGGATATCAAAATTTAACATGGATTAATAATTGATATAAAAGAGTATATATTTTTTTGATAAAAATTAGATGAAATTAATATTGATAAGTGTAGAGTCAATATAATTTATGGGGTAGTTTAATTGAAATTTGTCGTGCTATGAAGTATTATGTAAATTTCGTGATTCAAGATTTAAATCCTCTGTGGATCAAGCCAAAGAAAAAAAACAAGTGTAGAGTCAATACTAGTAAGAATGTGTAACTTGACAGCGAAGCAACTACTAATAAAAATTTGTAAGTTTGACAACAAAGCCACTACTAATAAAAAGAATTTATGACTTAGTAAGAGTTAAGACGTTAAAAAACACTATACTAATAAAAATTTGTGACTTGACAAACATTAAGACATTAAGAAACACTCCCAACACTCACATTAATAATTAATAAAAATTTATAACTTCACAAAAATTAAACCTTTTAGAAACTCTTTCATTAATAATTATTTATAAACCTCACCATTAAAATACCTACGCCTCAAACCTCATCCTAGCTCATCAATATTTGTTCATTAACATATACAAACTGTCTTTTTAGTTTGAACTCTTAACTATTCAACTCACTCAATTAAAAATAAAATAGAAAGCCGGACAAACACACACAACATTAAAAACAAAAATAAAAAATAAAAAACTATAGAAAGACTCAAATGACCTATTAAATCACCTCCCTACCATTCTCAAGGGACTGATCCGGGTCAAAGAGAATAAATGACGTGAAGAAGGGGTCAAAGCAGAGGTCACGAGCTTCTCGCCAGGAGTGGCACGGGGATGGACTGAACACTCTCCCTTCTCGGTTGGCAGGGCTGGCGGCGGGCACAACGCCGAAGGTGGCAGTAGGCACGGTGCTGATACCTTCTTCATAACGAACAGAAGCGGGCGGTACAGAATTTTGTCGGTGCCTCCATTTCGAAACTCTCCCATGATTACATTCGATTATTCCTTTTCTCCTCCCAAATTAAAGTCCCCCAATTGCTGAGCGACAACTACCATTATTTTCAGTGAATTCTATATAATTTTTGGGAAGTGAAATCTATGAATGCTATGTTGTGTTTTCGTTTTTTTTGGGAATTCAATTTTTTTTTATTTTGTATTTTTTAAAGTGAGAAAATTTATCATAATTTAGTTATTAAATTAGTAGTGAGGACAATCACCACTTATTATTATCGAAAGTTGATTCATCATTTTTATTTAAGGAAAGTTATCACTAGTGCCATATGTCACCGAGTCTTGGGCAGTTAACATGTTATTTTACATCCTAGAAAGATGAATCCTTAGGCAAGCAAATGCAGTTTTAGGACATAAGATCTACTACTTTAATTACACAGACTAATATAAAATAAATAGAAATTTAAATATGTTTATAACACCAAAATTTAATGATTTTCATATTAAAAACTAGCTTTAGAGCTTTCTAAATTTTAAATAAATCTTTATCCTTTGAATTTTAAGTAATTATTTAGTTAAAACTATCAATTTTTAAAAGAATATTTTTCAAATCCTAAACCTAGTTCAAATGTTTAAAGAATCACAACATGACAAAATGTTACAAAATATTCTACCATAACAAAATGTAACATTTTATATTGAATATTTATATTTTCATTTGGAGTTCAATCATGTATAAAAATACTAAAAATTAAATTGGTGTATAAAAACTCTTTGTTTATGGGACAAAGAGATTTATTTCTATGGAGAAATTTGACTACTAAACTCTATAGGAAGATATACATACTTTGACTTCTATAGATTCACCTTCTAATTTTGAGTGAAGCAACGGAATAATTGGTCATCGATAACATATACAAAGCTCTATGAGCATGAAATTCCCACAAACTCCCAACAAAATCTTCCCTAGGCCATCGAAATATAGAGCAACAACCTACATCCCCAAACTTCAAATTAACACCAATCTTAAATGCTTTAAACCTCGCACCTAAAGGTATGTTCATCCTTGCAAAATGTCTGATAAATGCAATTTTCTTGGAAGGATAATGGAGTTAAGAAAGGAAGCCATCCCAAAACACAAATATTTTAAATGGTATATATATATATATATATATATATAATGAATTTGTCTATTTAAACAAGATTCATCTGGTGTCATGTTATTGCTCATTTGTATATATGAATTATTTTATATAGTTTTTAGTTTATTTAGTTAAAATAGTATGTGTGAAAATAAAATTGTTTGAAAAAAACAGCTTTATTAAAAACTTATATATTTAAAATTTCAATTATATTTTTATATTAAAATGAATTGATATATTCAAATAAGTTTTTAATTATAGAAAATTGAAATTATACTCAAATGATGGTTTATGTAATCAATTAAATATAAATAGCAGAGGTTATTGGTTTGTTCAATTCACTGGTGCTCAATTGTGATGAATGATTTGAGTGGGTTCTAGGTCGAGCAAAATCTATACAGCTCTTATAATTAAATATAATATTATAAAATTTCAGTTTAACACCATCTCAATATCAAGTTAATTATAATTTTATTGAGAAAAACCAAACGCAACATAATAAAAAAACATACTATTTAATTTTTAGCTATAAACCTTAACCAAGTGTTATATGAATATTTCTATTTATTTATAATTAATATTAGGTAATGATTTGGTATTATTTCTATTTATTTATAATTAATATTATGTAATGATTTGGTATTTTTATAAATTATTAGAACATAAATAATGTAAGTAATTTAAATTGGTTTATCCTTTTATGATATTTTTATTAGTAAAAGGATTCCCTTAAATACTAATATATACTGGTAAAATTATGTTGATTTCAGATTTATAGACTAAATTGATACTTGTTAGATAAATTAGTGGTGGATTTGTTTAAATTGACAAATTTTATAATATATTTTATTTTATATTAAAATTCTTATATTATGATATATTTTATAAGACACATTGGTAATAAGCATTTTATAATCTTTTATGCACAAAACTATATACACAAAAAATACATATAAAAAAAAAACAAAAACATGCCACCAAGTAACTCTCATTAAAAATTAGATAATTTGTATAAGGCAAAGAATGATATTGTAAGATTAAATTATACAATTTATATAATTAAAATTTATATTAAATCTATTTATATATTTAAAACATAATTAAAATAATTAAAATAAAAATAATTAATTAATTAAGATTACTAAATAAAAATATCTTTTTGGTTATAATTTTTTCTTCTCCATGGGTTTCTGGCTCCTTAGGGAGCTTGATAGACTCCAGAAAAGTTAAACCTGCTTCGTGACAAACTGCCGATAACTTGCTTAGAAACTTCAACCAATCAGAATTTTTTTCAAGAAGAAAAAACACTATTATATTATTAACAATACATAAACCAGTTACATATATAACCAAGCCAGAGCTTGCAAATTGCCAGAAAATAGCATGATATGAATCACCAGCAAGTTCCTTCCATTCGGAAGCATCATTTTGGAAAAACATAATCCATGTGTATACATATAAACCATGTGAGCCTTATATCCAATTCATGAGAGAACTCTGCCAAAAAAAACCAGATCATATCAACATATATATATATCGCCCTCTGTGTCAAAAATCCTGTGCAGACAGATAGGTCCAGAGAGTAAAATGTTGATCTCCTGTGGGCAAAAACATCATATAGGTTCGGATGATTAAATATAATAACATATAAAAAAAACAGGAAGATATGGAAGCAAGGTATTAAAGGCAAAAACATGATAAATCCGGCTCGCTTGAAAGTATCAGGCTCGCTTGTTGCAAATCCTTGTATGAGAAAATTAAGGCAGTGGAAATACTAGTGAATCCACTAAACTCGAACCCCTGTAATGTGTGATCTGAATAGCTCCAAAAGGTGTCAACAGTCCTTTTTTGGACAATGAATCAACACACGTGTTGCTTTCTCTATATATATGCTGCAGAGTGAATGACTGAAACTTTTTGAGAAGATACTTTATCCGCTGGATCCACCCAAACAGATTCTGACAATACATCCTACAACTACCATTGATTCCGTCTATAGTGTATATAGAGTCTCCGTAAATATGAATAGAGGATAAGTTGAGATGATAAGAAATCAATATCCCACTCCATAATGCCATAATCTTCGCCTTGTTGTTTGAGCTAGCACCCCCATTCTAGCAAATATGATATCTCTCTTTGTCCTCGAGCTTAATCGAAGCTCCACAACCACATATCCCATCCTTATGTGCCCCATCAAAGTATATCATAGGGAGGTCGATATGGTGAGGACGGTTCCAGATAGATAGATCCACGATGCCACGAGAAATCTGTGTTCGATCATTTATCTAAAGCATAATGTTTCTGAGAATCCTGGTTTGACTTATGGGAAAATCATCAAAGATAGTGCGATTTCGGGTGCACCATATTTCCCAGAAAACATAAAAGGGAAGAGATTTGTAGGTACTGTTTGAAGCCCCCCATACCATGATAGTTTGAATGCAATCAACAGGCCTCCAAGATAGGTCCCCCAAAAAACAGTAAAATGATGCCAGATAGCAAGAGAGAAGGTGCAAAAGAAGAAAAGGTGAGAAGCAGTCTCTTCATGATGAAGGAAAAACGGGCATCTACAAGGGCCCTCAAAACCCCGCTTCTTAAGAACCTCCCATGTAAGAATTTTGTTTTTCCAAAGAAGCCACTCAAACAACAAGATCTTAGTGGGGATATTCAATTTCCATGCTGCATGAAAAGGAGACAGTGATGCGTTCGGTATTAGCTCTTTAATTTGGTGCTCATAGATATCCTTGACAAGTAAACCACCTTCATGGTTCTTCCCACCCCAAACCAATACATCGCCTACTCCTCTGAAAAATAATCCCATGGTCTGTAAAGAATTTTTGAGACTTTCCCACATACTTGCGTCCCTTCCCTGCAAACCTACCAACTCTGTTGTTTTCCAAATAGGAGCCCCTAAATTCCAACATGATATGAGATGGGAAAGGAAGAAAATACCTTTGTGATTAAGTCGGTGCAATAGGCATGGATCAATGCGAAGAGTACCCTCCAAACCCAAGAATCTATATCCATTAAAACTAAATTTAAATTATAATATTTGTGAATAAGGGAGAATACGTCATTTTTAATTAGTACAGAATACACCCTCTCTATCCTGACAGAGATGCCCATCATTGGGGCATGAGAGATTTTAGCTAGACAACATTGGATTGTCCCTTTGCCAAGGATCAAGAAATTAAATGTTGTTGGGGTTCTATTCACTGAAATGTTTTAAATCATTGGAAAGACACTTTGTTAATTCTTTGTTTCCATGTTTCCTGTGTTTTTTTTCTGGTTAATCTAAGTTTCTTTATTAGCATTTATTTTAAAGTTTTATAATTCAGTTATTAGTGTGATTTTGAAATATTAATTAATTTTTTTCTAAATAAAATTTATGATGATGATGATGCTGGTTAACGTCCATTGAGACCAATATTTGGTCTATCGGACATAAATAAAAGAGTTATTTAGTTTGATTTAAGATTTTATTCCTATGCTCAAAAAGCTTGGAGAGAAGCCTCCCGAGCTCACTATAATTTTGACATCTTAAAATTCTAGGAAGGTCAGTATTGCAACAAAGATTATGAAATTGAGCTCTAATGTGGTTGTACTTGGGGCACTCTAAGAGGAAGTGATTTTCATCCTCGATGTTCATATTCTCACAGAGATGGCAGATCCTTTCCATCCATGGTATTTTAGGAACTGTCCAACGACTTGTTTCACTATGGAGCTCATGAGAGTTCGTTCTAATCTTGGCTATATTAATTTTCTTCTTTGAGCTAGTTAAAACAGATAGATACTTTTGATCTTCTAGGGTGGGGTTGATGACCTCCTTATAATATCTTAATTTTATTTTAGCTGCTAGATCTTTCTCACACCACATTTTTTCTTTGAACTTAGAAGTAACAATTTTTTTAATGTTATTAATGTTTTGAAATGCAACATTCTCGTCGATCTCCCAATGGTTTAACCAGGCCCTGGTGTCTTTATACCAACCTCGTTTAAGCCTTAGGTGATTTTGGTTGGAATTTAAAGCTAGCTTAGGAAGTCTATGGTCTCCTATGCTATTGAGCTTGTGCTTGTACAATAGAAGCCTAGTCATAGCTAGGCTCTCGATAGGGGAAAGACCCACTTACATAAGGAGAATAGGATAGGGTGTATTGTTTTTAATTTTAAGGTTATAAGTTATAAAACGCTTCTGGATTTGCTCAATCTTTCTCCAGGATTCTCTAGAGATGCTGCAACCCCAAACCTCACATCCATATAAGATAACAGGAGTGACTAAAGTTTCAAAGAGAAACTTCTTTCTATCCCACATTACAAGGTTTTCCGTTTTACAATTATTTTCAAGACTTAAATAAGCTTTCCACCCCCCATTAATCCTTTTCTGAATGCTATAGTTCCAGTTGAGCTTGTGATGAATATCAATTCCTAGGTACTTGTAAGAAGACACTTCCTCCAAGTTACTATTTTCATACATAAAATTAGCGTAAGTGTCCTTCTTGGATTTGATAATCATAACTTTTGTTTTGTCAGTGTTAATAGACATACCCATGGTAGAGAAAAAATCCTTAAGAAGTCCAATTTTCTTATCAAGATCAGATGGGCACCTTGCGAGAAGAACAATATCGTCAGCATAGAGAAGAAGGATGATGACTATCCTAGCTAAGATCATGCCAGCACATCTTGCTTCCTCTAAACAACCTTCTAGCTTGTCGATGTAAATTCAAAATAGGGTAGGGGAGAGGGGGCAACCTTATTTAACTCTGATATTACACTTAATATCTTTCGACCACCGCTCATTACTCTTTAACTTGGCAACTACATTCTCGTATAACCTTATAGCGGCCATTCTTAATTCAAAAGGAACATTTAGCTCTTCTAATCTATTCCATAGGTTGTTTCTAGGAACCGTATCAAAATCCTTTCTAAAGTCCACAAAGCAACAAAAGAAATTGGATTTATCATTGCGGAATTCCTCCACAATGATCCTAAGCATAACGAGGTGGTCCATTGTTGAGTGTTGCCTTCTAAAACCCGCTTGGCCTTTAGCCCGCTTACCTTCACTTTCAAGCCAAATGCTCAACTTATTTTCCAAAATAATACCATATAACTTGGCTAAGAGAGGGCTCATCATAATTGTCCGATAATTAGAGGGGTTATTTGTATCCCCACTTTTAAAAATAGGGATAATGAGGCTCTGAGTCCAAGGTTTAGGGAACCCTTGCTTAACCGCTTGGTTGAAAAGCTTGTGGATGTGGGGGATGAGGACATGACCTCCAATTTTTAAGATTTCCGCCTGGTAACCTTCAATATCTTTAGCTTTCCCATTTGCCAGGCGTTTACCCCAAACATATATATATATATATATATATATATATATATATATATATATATATATATATATATTACATATACGTAAGGATAATTAAATAATAATATTCAATTAATATTAATAGTATTATTATATTAATAATATTAAATTAAGATTAAAAGATTTAATAAATATTTAATTAATTTAAACTAATATTAAATTTAATTAATTAATTAAAATAATTTAACTATATTAATTAATTAAAAATAAGATTAATTACTATTACTTTCTATTAATTAATCAATTAATTAATTGATTTATTAAGTTAATTAATTAATTTAATCACTAATAATTACTATTAATTAAATTAATATTAAATCAATATAAACTTTAATTAATTATTTAAATTAATATTAAATCATTATAAATTAATATGAACTTTAATTAATTAAATAAATTGATATTAAATCATTATAAATTAATATGAACGTTAATTAATTAATTTAATTATTAAAAATAATTAATATTAATTAAAACTAAATTAATATTATTAATATTACTTTTATGACCCGTTAAGTCCCCTTTTATTCTCCTTACAAAAATTTTCAACTTGAGCCCCAGGAGCAGTTCTTAGAGTACAGAGTTAGAACTTATCACCGCACTTTTAGTGTAACTTGGCATCATAGTTACACCAAAACCACCTAAGGTTTAAAAGAGGTTGGTATAAAGACATGAGGGTCTGGTTAAACCATTGGGAGATTGATGAGAATGTTGCATTGCAAAACATTAATAACATTAAAAAAATTGTTACTTCTAAGTTCAAAGAAAAAAAGTGGTGTGAGAAAGATCTAGCAGCTAAAAGAAAATTAAGGTATTATAAGGAAGTCATCAACCCCACCTTAGAAGATAAAAAGTATCTCTCTGTTTTAACTAGCTCAAAGAAGAAAATTAATATAGCCAAGATTAGAATGAACTCTCATGAGCTCCATAGTGAAACAGGTCATTTGACAGTTCCTAAAACACCATGGATGGAAAGGATCTGTCATCTCTGTGAGAATATGAACATCGAGGATGAAAATCACTTCCTCTTAGAGTGCCCTACATACAACCACATTAGAGCTCAATTTCATAATATTTGTTGCAATAGTGACCTTCCTAGCCTTTTGAGATGTCATAATTATAGTGAGCTCGAGAGGCTTCTCCCCAAGTTTTTTGAGCATAGGAATAAAATCTTAAATCAAACTAAATAACTCTTTCTTTAGGTCCTATAGACCAAAAATTGGTCTCAGTGGATGTTAACCATCATCATCATCACTGCCATTAAATCTAATTTAAAAATAATACAAGATAGCAAAATTTTAGTAATTTTTCAATTGCTTAAAAATTTGACAATATACATCTTAAATATTTAAATATATATAATTTTTTTCCTATAACTACAATGTTTTCTACATATTTTCTTCTTATTCATTTTAAAATTTAAATATTTTTTAATAATTTTGATTAAATATAACATTTTTAAAACTACAATTTTCTAACTAAAATCACATCTTATTAATTTCTATATGCTTTTCAAAACTCAAAATTATATTTCTCCATAAAATTTTGTAATTAATACATATTTAAAAAATAAATATTCAAAACTGAAAACTATATTTCTCCCTAATTTCAAATATTATGTAAAATTCTTTCTAATTAATACATATTCAAAAACAAAATTTTTAAAACTTCATTTTATTTGATAAACATAATTAAAAAATCAATTAACTTTTATAAATTTGTTCAACATCAAAATTCAAATTCTTTCTTTTATGGTTGTCTCAACTTTTTAAATCTTCTATAAAAACACTCAAATTGGAAACTGAGAAATTTCCTCTTAAAATAAGTTTCCATTTTTTTTACTGTCTAAACATTTTAAACCTTCCAAAAAAAACACTCAAATTTGAAACTAAGAAATTTAGCCTTACAATAAAAATTTACCTATTTTATTTTGTGACTGCAACCATTTACCTATTTTGTGACTATAACTAGGGATGTGGGATGCAGTATATGATATGATGACACTCATCTTCGAAATCAGCGAGGATGTGGCGGCCAGCTGATGTCACAACTTATCAAAATATCAAAAGTATAGTTAACTTAGGAAATTCAAAAGAAATTCTAATAAGTTGGAGGCTATCATAGATATCACTTTCTAAGTAGTGACATAATAAACTTGAGGCAATTTAGGTGCCTAAGAATATGTCTTTTGGAGAACATAAATGAGTTTTTTTCTCTAAAGAGTTGAAGCCCAACTCTTCATACAAGTATTGGATTTTCAAATTAGCAATTCCTTGGATGCAATTAGAACAAGGTTAGGGAACAATATTAAGGTTTTTGTATGATGTATAAGTGAATATAAATTGATGATAGTTTTTGATGGATAAGAACAAAGTAGAAATTTAAAAGATATGTATTTTGTTTTCATTTTTATCAATATTTTTATATAAGTTTCGCGGTGGTTTAATTGGTTAATCAGAGAAATGTGAAATCGTTGAAACTTGAAAGAGCTATATTTAAATCTCTTGTTGTTGTTGTGACCTAGACTATGGAGAAAAAGACATATGGTAGCTCTCCAAACTTTTACACATAATTATGTGTGACACCCTACTAAATTCATCTGAATTAAAAAAAAAAAAATTATATAAAAAATAAATATATTTAACAGTGTTATTTTCTTATTAAAAAATATAAATATAGGTTAAAATCAATATATATCATTGATGCCAAGGATTCTTAAAAAAAATGGATTCTTTTATTTTTTTAAAATAATTAATATTTTTATTAATAAAATGTTAGTACGTTAAATTTTAATAGTTTTTTTTAATTGTTAAAATATTAAATTATTAAATATATATTTTGTATATTAATGAAACAAGTCCAAAAAAGTGGTTTAGAGAGCATCGTAAGGGTTCATCGAAACCGGATATATTGAATAAGGGAAAGCATTGATTTTTTTATGATTTTTGTATTCTTTATCATTGGCTCTAACTTAAATATCAAGTATGACACATAAAGATCATACCTGGCACATTACATTATGCATGAGTGGGATAAGTGATATACAAACATGAGGAAATTCTTGGAGACATAACTTATATATATATAAATGTATATATATACTAAGTGTTTAGAGATTAACCTCGGATGCGGGTGTCAAGGTGTAAGCATACGGTGATGGGCCTGCAGGATGGCGTGTAGCAAGACCTCACTTATGGCGCCTCCATGTAATTAAAAATCAAGGCCGTCACCTTGTGCAACATTTATGCCGTTGCGGGTGTCGAGGCCATCAGCATTTCAAAATGCTGCCCTCTGGTTCTCCTCCTCAGCTCTTCGCCTCTGCGCTTGGGTTACAGGTATTGCCTCAGCTCCTTCTGGTGGTCTTTATGATATCTCTGCTTTCGCCTTTAAGTTTTGGTTGCTCCCCGGAGGCTGAGGAGCCTAGCTCTCGCACCTCTCTCGGCCAGCGATGCAACCTAGGCTGTTGTGCTGAATTCTTCCCTGGCTTCCATTATTCTCAAAGCCCTTTCTATCCTCTGCAATCCTCTGCCCCTTTCGAGCTCAATTCGCCCTCTGCCTCTCTGTCCACCGCTGCCAACTCTGTCTACTCCCTCTCGCTGCGTGTTGACATGCCTCAGCTCAGGCATCGCTTGAGATGCCGAAGAGGCAGTTCCAGGGCACGCTCTTTTGGTCGGCGTCTCTCTTCCACTTCCAGCTCCTCGTCGTCTTCTCAGGAGTGTCTTCAGGGTCGCTACCCCGACACACGTAGCGGGCGTGGTTGCCTTGCCACCTCCTCCCCTAGGCACACTACCTCTGAACACATGGCGCCTCCTCTCTCTCGTCCCGCTACCTCTGCCTCTTTACACAACCCGACTTCTGCTCATTTCCATTTCCAGTGCAGCACCAACCGCCCTCTTGTTGTGGCGACCATCACAGTTTCTTTTCGTGAAATCCCTGAGGTGATCCCCGCCCCCTCCTCGCCCGCACGCCCGAGTAACATGCTTGGTCCCTCTGACATCGTGCAACCTCCTCAAGCTCCGGAAGGGGGTACTTCTCACAATATGGGCGAAAGCAGCTCGAGCCATCTATAGGACAAAGGAAAATAGGAAGGTGGAAGCGGTGCAGGTGCGGCAGCAACTCAACGTGGCCCCTTACCGGACGATGATGATGAGTATTGGTGTCGGATTGAAGAAGAGCCTCCTTCAGATGACGATGGTCTTTAATTCTACAGGCCTTGACCAAGTAATTTTTTCTAGTTCTCTTGTTATTTTTGCTGTTTTGGGATGTATTAGTCTATGTTATGATGTAGTTGGTTTCCTCTATAGAGGCAGCATACAAACCTTACATGGGCTGGTTTCCCCATGCGGGTAGCTCGAGTTTTGTTATTTTGGTGGACTTATGCCACTCTTGATGGCTTGCACTATTGAGGCCGTGGCCTCGCTGTAACATATGTTTTATTAATAGAATTACTCTTACTTAGAAAAAAAGTAAAAAAAAAGTGTTTAGAGATTAAATCTTTTCAGATATAAGTTTTTAATTATAAATTTTTTTATTTTTCACTTGTTTTTTTGTGAGGAGAGGGGATTACAACCTAGTATGAGGATAATGTGTGATTTCGGCCATGCTCAACCTTGAATTGACACGTGTTCCTTTCAAAGTACAAATAAAATATTCTCTAAACAAAAATTTACAACCCAACATGAATGAGATATAAAACTCTTTCACTCTCACTCTCAACCATAAATAAAATATTTTAATATCCATAACATAATTTTGTAAAAATATTAGAGAGATAAAATAAGTAAAAGTAATGAAACAAGTTCCTATTTGAGACTCTGGTTACCCCCATTATTTTGTATGCTTGTGAAGTTTGGGGTTGCACTATATCTAGAGAACCATGGAGAAAAATCTAGCTGATCCAAAAGCAATTTATAACCTACAACCTAAAGTTTAAAGGTAATATTCCCTATCATATAATTTTTACTGAAGCTAGCCTTTCCCCCATTGAAAGCTTGACTATGTTTCACTATTTGATGTATATGAAGAAGCTTTCCAACATGGAAACCAAGAGGTTCCCCAAAATTGCTTCTAACTCGAGCCAAGACCCCCACCTCTAGCTCAGGCATGGTTGGCATAAGGATTCCCAGTCCTGGCTAGACTATTTGGTGTTAAAGGAGGAGATCATATCAGAGAATAAAGATAATATTAAAAATACTATTACTTTCCAAATTTAAGGCCAAATTGTGGGATGATAAGGAGTTAGAGGGGAAAATTAATCTAAGGTATTATAAGGAGTTGATCAACCATGCTCTCGTTAACCATAATTATCTCTCTTTCTTGACTAGTGCTAAGAAAAAGATGAACATTACAAAGATAATGACAAAAACCCATGAGATTTGAAGTGAATCTGGGTGTTGGTCTATCCTCGAAACGCCCTGGGATGAAAGAATCCATCAAATGTGCGATACTAAGAGGGTTGAAAATGAAAACCATTTTTTCTTGGATTTCTCGGCTCTTATTCACATCCATTCACATAGAAAAAAAGTATACCACACTACCAAACTTCTTGACTTGTTCAGTGAGAAAAACTACAGTGATCTAGGAACACTTCTTTCCCTCTTCTTCGATCATAAAAATAAAATATTAAAAAATCTCAATTAATCTTTTTCTTTCTTAAGGTCTGATAGACCTCAGGTCTCAGTGGATGTTATTCATCATCATCATCATCATATATATATATGTGTGTGTGTGTGTGTGTGTGTGTGTACACACATATACATATACATATACATATACATATACATATACATATACATACACACATAGACACACACACACACGCGCACACACACACACATATATATCCTCTTTTGAGTGTAAAAAATGTATAATTTTTATGTTTAAAAAAATAATTTAATACAATCCCTGATGGGGCTAGACGAACAATGGCATAGGGATGATCACCGCCCACCCCACTGACTCCCATGACGATTAAGGTGGGGGGTGGTGTGGCACACCTCATGTTGAACCTCATATTTGTCCTTTCTCTGACATCATTTCTCATCACTTTTCCTTTCCTTTTCATAAGATCATACACTCAAATCAATGATAAATGTCATTTTTTATCTCAGGGAATGCATTTGAATTATTTCTATGTTATATTATGATCTTGTTATTTGAATGGATTTTTGTAACTCAAATACAGAACATAGCCTATTCTGAAACTAATTGTTGTTTCCGCACCTATTTTTATGGTTTGATAGGTTCCGAGGAGAAAATAAAGGAATGAACCACATGGGCATCTCCAGAATGATCCACATATGGATTTTGTCCTATCCACTTGGTCGAAATCGACAGAAAAGGGTGCCTGTGATCGTGGTCAAAGTCTAGTTAAAGGACGTAAGCCAAGAGCGAAGAACTCTTGATTTGCTTTGATGCAAAAAATCAAGAGTTAACCAGTTAGAATTTAATTCTATGTTTCGGTTATAATCGCCATCTGTAGGCGTAATTAACTCCTCACAGAACTACATTTTATTATGTTTAAATACTAATTGTACAAATACCGAAGACAGTCTTAATTTCTGAAAACTCTGTCTATGCTTTAAACTCCGTTCTTTTCTGTAATACAAAGATCGTGTTCGTGGTTCCAGTTTCCGCTTAATGCACATATAGTCAGCTAGGATCTCGACCTATTCTGTCACAGAGGGCCCCTGCATAGGAGGAGGTTTTTCATTAGTTGTTTTTAGTTTAATTTTATTTTCTCTATTTTGTCAATTCACAAGTAGATTAATATTGTGTTGAAACTTTTAGATCAATATCATAGATTCAAATTATGAATGTTTTCTTAGCATCAATGTTAGAATGACCGTGTAATATTTTCTTTCCAAAAACATCTCAAGAAGGTAGATTAATCTATTTGCCAATTGGATTATGTTTGAGGCAATAGAGCTCACAGTTGTTTAGTTTCCTTTCATGTTCTTACATTGATTTCTTAGATCAGATCCTCAGTTAATTGTATAATTGGATGCTCCTAAAGATCAGGCCAAAAAGGTGACTTGTCATACTTCCAAATTGGGTGCTTGAGTGTTTAACCTATGCAATAATTGAGTTTTCCTTTACATGCTTTTAAAATACTTTCCTAGATTAATATCCTAAGTTAAATGTATAATTGAATGGTTGTAAATCATACCAAGAAGGTAACTCTGTTATACTTCCAAATTGGATGCTTGAGTGTTTAACTTATACAGTAATTGAGTTTTTTATTTTTCTTTTTCATGCTATTTAAATGCTTTCCTAGATTTATTTTTCAAAAACTAAAGTGTAATCGGTTGCTTGTACATCTTGTCAAGAGTGTAACTATGTCATACTTCCATATTGAATGTTAGGGTAATTGATCATACATTAGTTTCTTTTTCCTTTGAATCTGCTTTCATCTAGAATAGCATTGCAATTTCAATTTTTCAGTCATAAGATTCATATTTCAATCCATAGAGTAGGATTAACTTTAATTTTCAAAGCCATTAGAATAGGTACTTTGTTTTTAGATCAGATTCTAACATTTTATTTGTTTGATTCATTTTTATGCAAATTAGATTAGTTCAAGAACACTTAATTTTCTTTCTTCTTTCAAAGTTAGTTTTACACATTTAAATTTCACTAGATTCAGTTGATTCATTTCATAGTTTCATTTCATTGTTTCATTTCTTAAAATTAACATTTAGAAATAAAGAAAAAAATCCCCCAGAACAACATAAAAATACATACAACAAAGTAAGAAAAAGGTTAACTAAGCACATATAGTGCATCACGCTTCATCAGATTACAAACCTTGGTTGATAATTTATGTGGAACAATTTAAGACATTAAGTTGGCTAAACATTTTGGCGCCATTTCCGGGAAAGTGTAATTAGGTAACCTCATTTCTTACATCTAAAAAAAATGATATGCGCAGAGAAAGAGATTCTAGGGGTAGATTCATAGCTAGAGACAGAAGTTTAATTCCAACAACGCCACTCACTCCACCTAGACCACGTAGTGATACACCGCCATCTCAAACTCATATTCCATACTTCACTAGATGTAGACTTCTTGAAGTTTTAAGGTCAGAAATCCAATCAAGAGGATCTCCTACTTCATCCACTGAGGCAGTCTTAGAGGAAGAAGATCCTAGATCTCCAACAGAAGGAGTAACCTTTTTCACCTCTACAGGGGAACACATTATAGCTAAAGAGTTAGAAATTCCTAGTGGAGAAGAGGAAGAAGAACCTTTCTTCAATTTCCCATTGATAGAAGAACCAGAGGAGGAGCAATTAAATTTACAAATAGAACCTTATATTAGCTTTGAAGAATATACAATGGCAGGAAGAGGAGAAGGAGGAGAAGGAGAAGGAGAAATTCTAAATGGAGAAAATTTACTGTTTGGAGGAAGAGGTGGAGGACGAGGTAGAGGGAACAGAGGAGGAGGTATAGGAGGTGAAGAGAACAGAAGAAATACAGAAAATGACAATTCTTTTGGATTTCCTATAATTGATGAGGATACAAATGCCACAATGAAAAATATTTCACCCTCTATTCTTCCAAATTTCCATGGATTAAAGAATGAAGATCCTGAAACCATTTTATTTGAATTTGAAGTTTTGTGTAGATCTTATGATTACTTACAAGACTCTTAAAAACTTAATTTATTTCCTGCAACACTGAAAGGAGCAGTTTTAAAGTGGTTCATGGGTTTAGTCACACGGCCTATTAGAACATGGAATGAAATGAAAAGAGAATTTTTAGAGAGATATTTGTATTATTTCATCCCTATTAATCCTAATGATGAAGTATTCAAAATGATGCAAAGAGAAGATGAGAATTTGGAGGACCTAATTGAAAGATTCAATTATAACATAAAAAGAGCTAAAATGGATAATTTAGATCAAGATACTTTAAAAGCTCTTTTGTTAAAATCCATTAGAGATGAGTGGATAGACATTCTCAACATGATGGGGAATAGAGATATCTCTCAACTCTCATTACCTAACATTGGTCAATTATGTATTCATATTTCAAGGGGAAAATAAAAAACATGGAAAATCCAAGAGATCCTTCTCTTACTAGAGTGAATAAATCTCTAATTGGAACAGTAAGTAGGGTAGAAATTGGAAATATGCTTGATGAATTTAAAACAGACATTTTAGGGAGTCTTAGTGAACAGATAGACACCCTTAAATTACAAAACAACCAGAAATTAGAGACTAATGCCTTAGCTATTTTTTGTCCTAAATGCAGAAAGAAGCATGCTTTAAGAGAATGTCCTCTTGATGTAAAAGTCATAGAGACTTGTGCAATTTTCTCGGAAAATCATGAAACTAAAAGTTTCCCTTCAATTCCAGGTTTTAAGGATGTTTTTCAAGAAGAATTAACTTCAAATCTAGCAGAATCTATTTTCTTTGTCTCTAGAAGACCATGGAAGGGGCCACAAACTCAAGGTTTTAACAACCAAATGTATACTCAGCCCCCACCAAATAATTGGAATTCTTGGCTACAACCTTGGTCCCAACCTCAATCTTTGGCACAAGGGATGCAAAATCCCTATGGTAGATATTCTCAATACTAGGAATATCCTCAATCCTATCCAAACTATCCTCCCCAACAAATTCCTCAACAAAATCAACAATCCCAACTCCAAAAGCAAAATCCACAACTTTCATTACCATTTACACAAAGACCAAATCAACTACCTGCCCAACCATTGCCAAACCCCAATAATAAAAACCCTCAAAATTATTACATGATAGAAGGACAACAATTTCAAACTTACATGATTACTCCACTAGATCTTAAAGATGTTCAACTTAGATCTGGTAGAATATTAGAGAGGAAAAAGCCTTATGTAGTTATTCAAGAACAAGATAATTTTGAGGAAGATACTCTACAGCCAAATAAAAGTTTTGAAGAAGGAACATCTCTTCAAAACCAAAATTATGGAAATGAAAAACAAAAAGAACCAATAAATTCAACTCCTATCATAGAGCAACCATCAATATCTATTTATAACCCTCCTTTTCCTAAAATATTACAAGTTGATAGAGGGGTAGAAAAACATATCATGTTGCCCAATTATGATTTTTTAAATGAACTGAAAAATGTCTATATCAAAATTCCTTTGCTACAGGCCATTAAAGAGATTCCAATTCTAGCCAAAACAATAAAAGAGTTGAGCATGAAGAAACCAGGAAGAAAAACAAAAGAAATAAAAAGAATTCAACTAGTAGGAAAAATTGCAGACATAATGATGGGAAAAATTACCATACAAAAATATTTAGATCTAGGAAGTCCAGTTGTAAAACACATATCAATGTTGTTGAAATTCCAAATATATTGATTGATTTAGGAGCAGCTATAAACATCATGAGCAAACAAACCATGGAACAACTCAAGCTTTCTAATATTCAGTATACACCTACATTACTGCAATTAGCAGATAGATCTGTAATCAAGCCAAATGGTGTATTAGAAGATATCTCAGTATCCTTATATTCTTGGGAGTATCCTGTCAATTTTATGATTTTAACTCCCGAGAACAATATAGAAGGGCATCCACTAATATTAGGAAGACCTTGGTTGGCTACAACTGATGCTTTCATTAGCTGTAGATTTGGTGACATGTATATCTTTGATGGTAAATCAACAAAGAAATTCACTCTATATCCTCCAACAAAAACAATCAAAGAATTAGAAGATGAAGAATAGATTGATGATGGCAATGGTATACAACCTCTCTTTACTATTTCAAGCATTAGTGAAGATAGTCAAATCTTAAATTCAATAGAAAACTTTGAATCATCTTTAGAATATGAACATGATCAATTTCAAGAACAATGCAATATTGAATATTTGTCATCAAGACAGATGTCTCTATACTCTATGGAAGAGTTTGGTAACTCTACAGTTGAAATCTTCCCAGAAAAATATCTTAACATAAACAAAAACTTGGAAAGACTACAACAAGAAAAGTTAATCAAAACATTACAACAACATTCTTCTACATATGCATGGGAATACACTGACGTGAAAGGAATTAGTCCTAAGACTTGTATACATCACATCTACATTTAAGAAAATTATAAACCTATCAGACAACCTCAAAGAAGGATGAATCTAAATCTTAGGGAAATTGTGAAAGAAGAATTGCAAAAATTGCAAAATGTAAACTTCATTTACCCAATTTCAAATAGCCAGTGGGTTTCTCCCTTAGTGATTGTACCCAAAAAGAATGTTAAGTGGAAGGTATGCATTGAATATCAAGAGTTGAATAAAGCTACCCTAAAATATCATTTTTCTTTACCTTTTATAGATCAAGTATTGGATACATTAGTAGGTAAGAAGTATTTTTCATTCTTGGATGGTTTTAGTGGTTACAATCAGACCCAAGAAGCACCTGAAGACCAAGATAAAACCACATTCACCTGTCTATGGGGAACTTATGCCTAGCGAGTACTTCCTTTTGGTTTGTGCAATCCACCTGCAACATTCCAAAGGGTAGTACTAGGAATTTTTTCTGACCTAATACATGATAGTGTAGAGGTATATATGGATGATTTTACAGTTTATGGGAATTCATTTGAAGAAGCTTTAGAGAATTTGGAAAAGGTTCTTAAAAGATGTAAAGAAGAAAATCTTTCATTAAGTTATGAAAAGTGCTTTATGATGTTTACTAAAGGAATTGTTTTAGGACATCACATTTCAGGAGATGGAATTAAAGTTGACACATCTAAAGTTGAATTCATCTCCAAATTATCAATTCCAGGTTTTCAAAAGGATCTTAGAAGTTTTCTAGGATTCATAGGGTATTATAGAAGATTTATAGAAAATTTCACTAAAATAGCATCCCCACTCTTCAAGTTACTTACCAAAGTTTGTGAATTCAGTTGGAATCCTGATTGCCAAATGGCATTTGAAACTTGAAAAACAAAAAATTCTGAAGCACCCATCTTAAGAGGTCCAAATTGGAAACTACCTTTTCATATTTCAACAGATGCTTCAGATACAACTTTGGGAGCTGTATTAGGAAAAAAAGATTTGATCCCCTATGCCATCTATTACACAAGAAAAAATTTGACTCCTACTGAGTTAAATTACACTGTAATTGAAAAATAATTCTTAGTTGTTGTCCATGCTATCAACAAATTTAGACATTATATCACCGTATATGAAACCTTTATTCATACAAATCACTCTGCAATTAGATACTTAATGAATAAATCTGTTACTAATAGCAGAGTCACAAGAAGGTTATTACTCCTGCAAGAATTTAATATCACCATTCTAGCCCGATCTGGAAAACAAAACACAGTTGCTGATTTCTTTTCTAGAATTCAAAATGTCAAAAATGATACTCCAGTTGAGGATAAGTTTGCTGATGAATATCTTTTTCCAATAACTACTAAAACTCATTGGTTTTCAGATATTACTAGTTACTTAGTCATATGGAATTTACCTTCACACTTGTTTCCTAGAGATAAAAGAATAATTATTCAAACAAGTGCACTTTACTCATGGATTAATGATGAACTGTATAAAACAGGTCCAAATCTCATTATCAGAAGGTGTGTTTGAGAATATGAAATGCCTGAGATTATTAAGGCATGCCATGATGAACCCTGTGGTGGAAACTTTGCTGATAAGAGGACAACCTAAAAAATCCTTCATTTAGGATATTTTTTGTCATCCATCTTTAAAGATACCAAAGAGTGTGTCAAAAGGTGTGATAGCTGTTAAAGAATGGGGAAACCTATTCCTACAAATGAAATGCTATTACAACCTTAGGTACTCATTGAACCATTTGAAAAATGGGCTTTGGATTTTATTAGATCAATCAATCCACCATATAATCAAAATAAATATTTTATGGTATGTACTGATTATGTCACTAAGTGGGTAGAGGCTAAAGCACTTTCTTTAGCTAATGAAAATTCCGTAGTTAAATTTTTTTTTGAGGATATATTCCCTTGTTTTGGTGTCCCAAGAGAAATTGTGACGGATCAGAGATCCCATTTACATCCAAGTTGGTGGAAAAACTCGTGGAGAACTACAATATCAAGCACATAAAATCTACTCCTTATCATCCATAAACAAATGGTCAAGTATAGTCTACCAATAAAGTGATTGAAGGAATTCTCACTAAGACTGTACATCTTAACAGAAGAGATTGGGTAGAAAGGCTTCTTGAGGCCTTATGGGCCTACCGAACCACATGGACAAATACAACATGAGATACTCCCTATCAACTTGTTTATGGGAAGAAAGTCCTATTTCCTATATAATTTCAGATCCAAACCTTCAAGATGGCAGTCCAATTGGGGCTTGACTTATCAGAAGCCCATAAGCATAGATTGGAGCAACTTAATGAGCTTGATGAAATCAGGCAAGATGCAGTTCAAAGAACCATTATAGTCCAATAACAAAGGTCCAAATGGAATGATAAATACATCAAAGAGAAAAAAATTCAAGTAGGGGATTGGTCACTTTTGCTTGATTCAAAGTTCAAAGACTTTCAAGGAAAGTTTCAGACTCATTAGCTTGGGCCTTATGAGATTGAAAAAGTGTTTGACAATGGAGTAGTCAGGATAAAGATAATTGATGAAGAAAAGACACCTCCTCTTGTAAATGGACATCGATTAAAAGTCTATCATAAGCCAATTTCAAGAGAAGATTTTATCAAAATTTTCCAAGATAATACTGATATGAAGTTAGTGAAGAAGAATCTTTCATCTTCCCCAACTTAGTTTTTTATTTTTCCTATCTAATATATATATATATATATATATATATATATATATATATATATATTATTCAAAAAAAAAGTGTGTAAGTGTGAAAACCAATCAATGATTGGCATTCTTATACAAAAAATATAGGATGAAAATAAGAAATTCTGACATCTTATATTTTCCTTTCCATTTCTAAAAATCCCAAAAAAAAATCTTTTGTTCCCTTTCTTTTCTGAAAAGCAATAAAAAGTAGTACAAAACTACTTCCATTCTGTAGCTACATTCCATTCTGCAGCTGATTTCACATTCTCCAGCTCTGTCACATTTGTACAACCTACTGAAGCAAGAATAGTGAGCACAGGAAATTGAAGGACTCAATCTAAAGATCATCATGCTAAAAGATAATTGAAGAATCAACACCAAGGAAATAGCAACAAAAGGTTAGTTCTAAAGGTAAGTTACATAAATTTATTTAAATAGCAAGGTAAAAAACATTATGATGTATAACATAGATGATCACATGCTACCTCAACATGTCATCATTTGATTTGATTTGGACTCCTATCATGTCATAGATCGGCCACATCATCCACATCATGTTTTCATAACGGTCCACAATGGACTCCCCCATTTATTATTAACGATCATGACCTGTTGCCGTAACCTATCCATCTATGTTTCTTAGAACCCCATCAATTATCCATCTCATTCATTCCTACAAACCCTCGATGTCCTTCATCAGATCCGCAACTTAATCCACTTCATATAGAGAAGGATAATTCTGAAGGCTAGACTCTTCACAAGGATAATTCTGAAGGCTAGAATCTTCACAACAGAAGACATGGGTTTGATAGTCAGGACTGAGATGGTGGGAGCTAAATATTGGAGGGATATCCTCAGATAAAGGAGATGTTGTAGAAGGCTAAATGGCTCAAGTTTATAGAAAAATTTGATGGTTTACACAAAGAGATCGCTAAGTCTTTTGCGAGGTCTTTTGATGGAACGAAAGTTGAAATAGGAGACATCAAATTCTCAGTAACAGAGGCATTCATAGTTGAAGCCATAGAGCTCCAAAGAGTTGGCAAAAGGTGGTTCAAAAACAAAGAATTTCACAGTTAATCATGGAAAGTTGTCCTAAAAATTCAGGTATGGATACATTTGTTTTCAAAAAGGGTATTCCTAGCTCAACACTCGAGAACAAATGAAGGAACATGTTTTTAATTCTGCAGAAGTTTATCACTTGTGAAGGCATATTTGGCTGCATGTATGTATATCATATTCGATTCTTGATGAAATTTTTAGAGGATGGTGAAATAAATATTCCTTTCTTTTAATTGAATAGATTAAAAAGAATGTCTAAAAATGTACAGAAGAGAATTCAGTTTATAAATAACACTATGCATCATCATGGGTTGGTAAAAATACTTCTTGAATTTCATTTGAAAAATATACGAGATTATTTGGAGAATTTTCTGATCAGAAACCATTTCCAAGATGAGCCAGAGCAGCCTAAGGAAGACAAGACTAGGAAAAGTAGAAGAAAGAAGATTGACACAAGCATTGAAGACAAACCTACATCTCCACTACGACAAAGTGATGAAGAAGTCGCCCTTGCAGAACCGATGAGGAACAAGAAGCAGGGTGAAGTTAAGACAAGAGGTAAAACAGAAAAGAAGAGCAAGGTTACAAGTGAAGAAAACTTAAACCCTCTACAACTATGAAGGAGCTATAGACTCCGAGGTTCAATGAAGAAAACACTAATACAAGAGGCAAAGTTTATAAATTTAGAGGAAGAACCTCCAATACCATCTCCCATCAATATCTCTCCTCCACATAGCCTTGAAAATTCTCCTATAAATAATTTTGAAGGCAGCCCCAACAGAAGATCTCTAGGCATAGACCCAGTACAACAAGAGATATATGATTACATAGAGTCACTGGAGAAGAGAAATGCAGCAGTGAATCCAGAACCACCTATCAATCCACAAGAACCTCTAGTTGATACCCTTAAACAAGAAATCTATGAACTAGAGATATTGAATAGGCATATTAAACAGGAGAATGAAGCTTTAAAGCAGCAGAACCAATTGGAGAAAGTCATTAGTGATAATACCATCCCACACTTGGGACTATGGTAAAAAATGAACGAAAAGTTAAAAAGAAAGAACAAATCACTAAACACGGTAGTCATCAATCTCAAATACAAACTCCTCATGAGGAAGCCCAGGATGGAAGTCACTTCAAAGAAAAGCAAGAGGAGAAAACTGGATGTATTAGCAGAAGTGTCAGAACTAATGCAATAGGAGAAGGAAGTTCAAATTTTTGGTACATTGCATGAAGACATGCAATGACCTCTTAGTGGGGGTATGTTGAACCTCAGAATTGTCCTTTCTCTGACATCCTTTCTCATCACTTTTCCTTACCTTTTCATAAGTTCATACAATCCAATCAATGATAAATGTCATGTTTTATTTCAGGGAATGCATTTGAATGATTTCTACGTTATATTCTGATGTTCTTGTTATTTGAATGGATTTTTGTAACTTAGCTACAAAACATAGCTTATTCTGCAGGTAGTTGTTGTTTCTGCAGCTACTTTTATGGTTTGATAGGTTTTGAGGAGAAAATAAAGGAACGAGCCACATGGGCATCTCCAGAATGATTCACATATGGATTCCGTCCTATCCACTTGGTAAAAATTGACAGAAAAGGGTGCCTGTGATCATGGTCAAAGTCCGGTCAAAGGATGTAAGTCGAGAGCGAATAACTCTTGATTTGCTCTGAAGTAGAAAATTAAGAGTTAACCAGTTAGAATTTAATTCTATGTTTCGATTATAATCGCCATCTGTAGGCGTAATTAGCTCCTCACAGTTACATTTTATTTTGTTTAAATACTGGTTGTGCAAAGACCGAAGACAGTCTTAATTTTTGAAAACGCTGTGTATGCTTTAAACTCTGTTCTTTTCTGTAATACAAAGATCGTGTTCGTGGTTCCAGATTCTATTAAATGTGCATATAGTTAGCTAGGATCTCGACCTATTCTGCCGCAGAGGGCCCCTACACAAGAGGAGGTTTTTCATTAGTTGTTTTTAGTTTAATTTTATTTGCTCTGTTTTGTCAATTCACAAGTAGATTAATATTGTGTTGCAACTTTTAGATCAATATAATAGATTCAAATTATTAATGTTTTCTTAGCATTAATTTTAGAATGACTGTGTAATATTTTCTTTCCAAAAAAATCTCAAGAAGGTAGATTTATCTATTTTCCAATTGGATTATGTTTGAGGAAATAGAGCTCATAGTTGTTTAGTTTCCTTTAATGTTCTTACAATGATTTCTTAAATCAGATCCTCAGTTAATTGTATAATTGGATGCTCCTAAAGATCAGGCCAAGAAGGTGACTTGCCATACTTCCTAATTGGGTGCTCGAGTGTTTAACTTATGAAATAATTGAGTTTTCCCTTACATGCTTTTAAACTGCTTTCCTAGATTAAGATCCTCAGCTAAATGTATAATTGAATGGTTGTAAATCATACCAAGAAGGTAACTCTGTTATACTTCCAAATTGAATGCTTGAGTGTTAAACCTATACAGTAATTGAAAATTTTCTTTTCTTTTTCATGCTATTTAAATGCTTTCCCAAATTTAATTTTCAAAAATTAAAGTGTAATCGGTTGCTTGTACATCAAGTCAAGAGGGTGCCTATGTCATACTTCCATATTTAATTTTGGGGTAATTAATCACACATTAGTTTCTTTTGCCTTTGAATATGCTCTCATATAGAATAACATTGCAATTTCATTTTTCAGTCATAAGATTCATATTTCAATCCATGGAGTAGGATTAACTTTAATTTTAAAATTCATTAGAATAGGTACTCTATTTTTAGATCAGATTCTAACCATTTAAAAGTTTGATTCCTTTTTATGCAAATTAGATTAGTTTAAAAACACTTCCTTTTCTTCCTTCTTTGAAAGTTAGTTTTACACATTTAAATTTCACTAGATTCAGCTGATTCATTTTATAGTTTTCATTTCTTAAAATTAACATTTAAACATAAAGAACAAAATTCCCCAAAACAACATAAAAATACATACAACGAAGTAAGAAGAAGGTTAACTAAGCGCATGTAGTGCACCACACTTCATCAGATTACAAACCTCGATTGATAATTTATGTGGAACAATTTAAGAATTTAAATTGCCTAAACACCTCCCCCATGCACCAGTATGTCTAGAGTTATGTTTCTTAAATAAGGCTTCTTGCCATGTTTTTGCTTTGGTTCTTGATAGAGGTAATGTGGTGGAGGGAACCTCAAAGTTATCATTGGTGGTTGGGACTTTGGTTTTGTGTCCCTGTAATTCACTATGGATTTTCTTCTTTGTTCATGACTAGTTTTAAGGGATTTCATTGCGATTTCAGGTAGGAAAACCTTTAAAAATATTTGTTTGATTTTTGTTGTTGGGTTTCATTTTACACATTTAAAATAATAAACAATATAGTCATTATAATACATATTTCTATATTCTAGAGAAATTAGAGGTTTAGGTGTTTAATAGTGGATTGAAAGGCTCCATATGGTAATTCTCATGTGAAGGAGAACCAGATATTTTTACAATATGTCATGTGAATAAGAACATTGTGACTAAGTGAAATTTTTGTTAAAAATATAGTAAGAAAATCTACTTTTGACTTTGCCTTGGTCAAACTAGATTAATATTTGAATTTCAATTTCAGAAGAATATTGGAGGTAGTTAACTGAGGTGACATGGCTCTTGTCACTTAGTTAAATTGATTAATTCGAGTTGGAGTCACTTGAGTTCACTTCTGTATGCTTGATTGCTAATTTCTAGCAGTCTATTTCAGTCAAATTGAGTTATTGTCAGTTAGAATAGTTCCAACTATTGGAGAAACTAATGGAAGGTCAAGTTGTTCAGTGTAATTTCAATCACACTCAATGCCAATCCAAGTAACTAATCAATCAACCCAAAATACTATTGCATGCAGAGAATTCAAGTTACCCAGTTGAGATTGGAGTTCAAGGGTAGTGTACTATTAGTTGTAAGTTAATCTAATTTGTATTGGTGGTGCATGTAGTCAAAGAATACGCCTACAGGAATTTCACAATCCAATTGAGGAATTTCTCTAAAAAATAGGGGATAATTCCTCAACGAACAATGCAAGGAAATATGATCTTGTAGGCTTGCAAATTTGGCTAAGTATTGGTCAGGTTTAGTCAGTCAGGAAACGGATATACAGGTGCATGTTGTGCTCAAGCTTGAGCAATCATATTATATTCAGTTAGATTCTTTGATTAATGCAATACAGATAGTAAGGGGTTTTGAGTAGTTTCTTTCCCCTAGATAAATATTTGTGCATGTGTGATGTTTCCTTTTGCATGTTAATGATTTGTATTCTCGATCGTGAATTTGCTTCCGCAGATCAGTAGAGTAGCTTCTAGTCTTGTGATTTAGTAAATTTCATGAGCAGTTTAGAATCTACACATTAATTTCTACATGGTATTGGAGCTAGATTCACAACAGAGGAGATTTTGAATTTTTCTTTGCAGGAGGAACGAATTTGCAAGATAAATTCATTAGAGCTAGAAGGATGGATTTCTATGGACTAAGGCTCGAGTATGCCATTGAGGGAAGCTCGAATTACGTTGCTTGGAAGGACCTCATGGAGGATGTGTTGGAATATAATGGGTTGAAGGAATTTGTTGATAGTGACATTCCAAAACTAACAACATATGATACTCAAAATCTAGAAGAATGGAAGAAGTGTGTAGCCAGGGAAAGGAGGATCATATTGGAGGGAGTACGAGACCATATTGTCTCGAATATCCATGGGAAAGAGACTCTGTATGAAATGTGGAAATAATTGACAGATCTATTCCAAAATAGTAGTGACCACAGGACGCTAGCACTTAAGGACAAACTTCAAAGTCTCAAGATGCAGAAGAATGACTCAATTCAACAGTATCTGAGCAGGTTCACAGAGTGTCATGATGAAATTGCAGGAGTTGGTGTCAAAATCCCAGATGATGATTTGGTGAGCCTATCCCTTCTAGGCCTTCCCAAGAGCGAGCACATTTACCAAGATTCAGTAAATGGGAGGGAGAAAAGACATAATTGGGAGCCCCTATGGTCTGATTTAGTATAAGAGGAAATAAGGTGGAATACCAAAGACAAGACTTCATCAAAGGGCATGGGTGAAGAAAATTATGCCTTGGATGGAAAGGTAAAGAAGGGAAAAGAGAATAAATTCCAATCCAAATGAGAGTCCATTCAAGGGGGAAAGAAGAAATACTTGTGCAGAATCAAGTGCTTTCACTGTCATGAATTTGGACATTATGCCATGAAGTGTCCACACAAGAAGGAAAGCAAGAATAGCTTAGGAGGAGTGACAGGTGAAGCTTTGGCTTCACAATTCGAGCTTGACTTCACTCTCATTACATGAATGGAAAGAACAATGATGGGAAGCGTGTAGTATCTGGATAGTGGTTTCTCGTTCCACATGACGAGGAACACATAATTTTTTAGTGACTTGGAGGAGAAATATCTCTAGATACACATCAAGTTGGGAGATGATGGAAGCTTCCATGCGACCGGGATCAACACAGTCACCTTTTAGAGGAAGTCAGGCTCCCCTCTTAGGCTCAAGGATGTGATGTTTGTACCAAGTCTAAAAAATAATCTGGTTTCCGTTGTAGTGTTGGAAGACTGTGGCTATGATGTGATATTCAACAAAGGAAAGGCATTCCTGAGACACATCGTCGTGGGACAAGTGAAGCAGATCGGGGTTCGAGTGAAGAACCTATACAATTTGGATGTGGAAGACTATGTTGCTTTTAGCATAAATGCAGAGAAGGTGTAGAGCCGAGATGTCGACGAATTATAGCATAGAAGACTTGGCCAATTGCATCATGAAGCTTTTAACATCATGCAACAGATCACCACAAGCCTCCCCAAATGAGCATTAGAGCAGCAAGATACATGCAAAGGGTGTACCTTGGGGAGGTACACTAAATCCCCCTTAAATGATCGGGATAGAAGGGCACATGCAATCCTTGAAAGGATCCACTCTAATGTCTGTGGACCTTTCTCAACAGCCTTCCCTGCCAAGCACATGTATTATGTTATATTTGTAGATGATTTCTCATGGAAGTGGTGGATTTTGTTCATGCAGAAGAAAGACCAGATATTCTCCAAGTTTGTTGAATTTAAAGCACTTGTTGAGAAATAAAATTAAAATAAAGTGAAGGCTCTCACGAGTGATAACATAGGTGAGTACGTGTCAAATGAGTTTACAATTTTTTTTTCTAAGGAATGCATTCAACGAGAGTTGACAACGCTCCACAACCCACAACAGAATGGGGTGGATGAGAGGAATAAAATAAGTATTGTGGGAGAAACAAGGGCGATGTTGCATGACCAAGGCCTACCTCTATGCTTGTGGGTTGAAGCATGCAACATAACATTCTATTTGCAGAATAGGAGTCCTCATCGGATTCTTGGGATGAGTACAATAGAACCAGATTTTTTAGGGAAGAAACCATATGTGTGACACTTCTGGATCATTGGAGCATAAATCTATTTCCATGTCTCCAAGGAAGCAGGGGAAAAGCTAGAGATGATAACAGAGTTGGGGATATTTATGGGGTACACTAATACACCTCACAACTATCGTGTGTACCTACCATCCCTCAAAATGACAGTTGTTCGAAGGGATGTGAAGTTTGATGAGGAGAAGGTAATGAGGTGTTCCCTTGAGAGAGATATTCATTTTCATTCAGATCAAGATCTTTTGGCTCCAAAGGAAGAACCTAAGGAAGTTGTTGAGAAGCCACAAGCAAAGGAGCATAGAGTGGAGAAAACCACTCAAGCAAAGACATCCAAAGAATGAAGGAAACGAACTAGGGAAGCTAACATATTATTGTAGGATGCTAGAGAGGATGTGGGAGCACCAATATCATAGTGCAAGCAGAGGAGGTCACCATATCGGTACACTTCCTACATGGCTCTGATGACTGAGCTAGTAGATATATAACCAAACTCATTCGAGGAATCAGTAGAGAAGGTTGTATGGGTGGATGCTATGGTAGAGTAATATCATTCCATTGTCAGAGAACATGTTTGGGAAGTGGTCCGAAGACCAAAAGACAAATCAATGGTAGGTTCAAGATGGATTTACAAGGTAAATCATGTAACATAAGAAAGAATAGAGAAGCACAAGGCCAGATTTGTGGCCAAGGGATACGCTCAGGTTGAAGGGATTGAATAGAGAATACATTTTCTCCGGTAGCAAGGTACTCTTCCATTAGATCAGTTCTTGCTTTGGCTGCACAGATGAGGTGGAATATCCACTAGATGGATGTGAAGACAAAATTCCTCAATGGAGTTATTGAGCAAGAGGTGTACATTGAATAACCTGAAGTTTTGAGACATTCGACAGAGAGTCGCATGTGTGCAGACTCAAGTGAGAATTGTATGGGTGGAAGCAAGCACCTTGTGCTTGGTATATCAGGATTGATAACTACCTTGCTGGTTTGGGCTTCACCAAAAGTGAATCGGATGCAAACCTTTACCACATTTTAGTAGAAGTTAAATTTTTGATCACTGTATTATATGTTGATGACTTGATTTTGACCAGTGATGAACAACTTATCAGATCTTGCAAGGAGGACCTTTAAGAGAGTTCAAAATGAATGACATGGGTCTCATGCACTATTTCCTTGGTTTGTAAGTATCGCAAGGAGAAGGGAATCTGCTTGTCTCTCAGGGAAAGTATGCCAACAAGATATTTCAGAAGTTCTGCATGGACAAATGCAAACCCATGAAGACTCCTCTAGCGAACAAATGGAGGAAGGAGGATGCCACTTCAGGTGATGAAGTGGATGCTACTGTTTACAAGAAATTGGTGGGTTCACTCACGTATGTAGTGAAAACATGGCCATACATGTGTTATGAAGTCAACCAGTTGAGCCAAGCCATGGTTCAACAAACCTATTTATTTTGGAGGTCTACTAAACATGTTCTATGGTACCTCAGAGGCACTACTCAGTTTGGAAGATGGTACATATGGACAGAGGGAGTAAATTTGCAAGGCTTCACAGATGCATATTGGGCGAGAAGTCCACCTGACAGGAAGAGCACATCAGGAGGAATTTTCAATGTTGGGTCCACAATAGTTTCTTGGTACAATAGGAAGCAAATATCTGTGGCACTCAACTCAACAGAAGCAGAGTACATGGATTCCAGTCAAGCATCATGTGAAGTAATCTGGATGAGAAATATACTTGTTGGTTTATTTGGTCAGATGATGGATCCTACTGTGATATACTGTGACAATCAGAGTGGAATCAAACTCTGATAATCTAGTATTTCATGATCGATCCAAGCACATAGATATCCAATACCACCATCTACAATATTGTGTGTAGAGGCAGATCATTTTGTTGCAGTACATTCCAACAAAGGAACAAGATGCAGACATTTTGACAAAATATTTTTCAAGAGGTAAATTCGAGTTCAATAGAGGCAGGATCAGGGTATATTATAATCCATTTATTGCTGAGAGGGAGTGTTGAAAATGTAGCAAGAAAATCTAGTTTTGACTTTGCCTTGGTCAAAATAGTTTAAAATTCGAATTTCAATTTCAGCAGAATACTTGGAGGTATTTAATTGAGGTGACATGGCTCTTGCCACTCATTTAGCTCAGTTAATTCGAGTTGGAGACACTTGATTTCAGTTCAGTATGATTGATTGGTAATTTATAGCAATCTATTTCAGCTAAGTTGAGTTATTGTCAGTTAAACTAGTTCCAACTTTTGGAGAAACTATTGGAAGTTCAAGTTGTGCAGTGTAACTTCAATCACACTTAGTGGTCATCTATTTAACTGATCAATCAACCCAAGATAACTGATGCATGCAGAAAATTCGAGTTACCCAATTGAGATTGGAGTTCAAGGGAAGTGTGCTATCAATTGTAAGCTAATCCAAGTTGTACAGGTGGTGCATGTAGTCAAATAACAGGCCTACAAGAATTCACAATCCAATTGAGGAATTTCCCTAAAAAATAAGGGACAATTCCTCAACGAACAATGCAAGGAAACATGATCTTGGAGGCTTGTAAATTTGGCTAATTATTGGTAAGGTTTAGTTAGTCAGGCAACTGATAGAATATACAGGTGGAGGTTGTGCTCAAGCTCGAGAAAGCATATTGTATTTAGTTAGATTCTTTGATTAATGCAATACATATAGTAAGGGGTTTTGAGCAGTTGGTTTCCCCTAGATAAATATTTGTGCATGTGTGATGTTTCCTTTAGCATGTTAACGATTTGTGTTCTCGATCGTGAATTTTCTTCTGCATACCAATAGATTAGCTTCTAGTCTTGTGATTTAGTAAATTTCATGAGGAGTTTAGAATCTACACATTTCTTTAATTTATTATCATTTTAGGAATATATGCTTCTTATGTGGCTTGAAAATATTGAATAAAATATTAGATAAAATGTAGAATAAATATCTATAAGTATAGGGGATTGTAACTTATTTTACACTCCAATGAAATGGTTAGAAGAATTTTTTTTAGTTAAATAAAAATAACAAATAAAAATTAATAATGGATATTTTATAATTTAGATATATAATTTATATAAAAGAGAACATATTTTTTATTAAAAAACAAGTAAAGTTAATATTGATGAGTGCAAAATAGACTTCAAAATAAAAAATTACTAATAATATTAACTTAGAACAAATATGACTCAAGATGAGGATATCATCCTTATGGGTAAATATTTTTGGAGAGAAAAGAAGAAACTACTTTTATTTTTGTTTTTTTTTGCTTAACTTATTATAAGTTTTTTACAATATCACGTTTACCATTGGATGCTGAATTGAATTCCACATCCAATGAGTACCCACTCTGCATACTTTTAAGTAGATCCCTACTGAAAAATAATTGAAAGTACAATAATAAAATGTGTTTCTTGACCCACATCGATTTTTTTTTTTGAAAATACAATACAAAATGCGTTTAGTGAAATAAATACATTTTTTTATTGTATTTTCGAATTTTCCCTGGTGCGTGACTACTCAAAAGTATGCATAGTGGGTATCCAATGAGTGCCTACACTTGACATTTGAGTAAACATGGTAGGAAATAAGCCAAAAATGCAATAATACTTTTTTTTTCTTTAAAATTTCATAAATATTATTTATTATTTTCCTTAGGAGGCTCATTCTAGGCCTCTAAATTATCCTAATTAATAAGAATTTATGAATTGGCAAGGGTCAAAACACTAAAAGACATTCTCAATGATCACTTGAGGATAGGGCCAAGACGCCAATAAACATTTCCATTAGTGATCATTTGGGGGTGATCGAGGTTGAGACATTCAAAAACATTTTCACTAACGATCAATTAGGCACCTCATAATCCACAACACCTACCTCTAAAACCTCATCACAAGTAACCAATATTTATTCATTCACATATATAAACTCTA
The DNA here is from genome assembly GCA_034641835.2 of Pinus albicaulis. Lineage (NCBI taxonomy): Eukaryota > Viridiplantae > Streptophyta > Pinopsida > Pinales > Pinaceae > Pinus > Pinus albicaulis. Next base: position 72,702,201 of record CM076582.1, on the reverse strand, counting down.
CCCTTATGGTTTTAAACCTATAATTTTGAAATAAGAAGTACATATGACCGATCTGGGTCAAAGTGGATAAATGTCATGAAGAATAGGTTAAAGTAGAGGTCAAGAGCTTCTCGCCGAGAGTCACATGGGGATGGACTAGACATCATACCCTGTTGTTTGACAGGGTCGGCGACAGGCACAATGTCGAAGGTGGTGTTAGAGTCGGTCCTTACAGCCCTCCGTCAGAGATCGTTTCGCTTTTGCATATTCATTCTTAGGTGTCTCGCTTGTTCCACTTCGTTGCATTTCGCTAGGAGCATGCCATTGACTGACGAGGGGTCATCGTTGTCTTATGTTTCCTCATGCCCTTACACTGCGGTGGCTATTTAAAAAAAATCCTCAAAAATCACTCTCAAATTCATCGTCATTTCATTCATGGTCATTAAATGTTAATAAGTGTCTTTAGTCCTAAAATCTAGGGTTTTCAAGTCATTTGCATACATGTCATCGATAAAGCCCGCAGCCATGAGTTGGTTCCGCGTTAAATTTTGATTTCATGTTTTTATTATCATCAGCATTTGGAGACATTTCTAGTCCAAAACTCGTGTTTTGAGAAAAGCGAAAATTGTCTAATTTTATTTTTGTAAATAAATGTATTTATTTCATCATCGAGAAGATTTCATTAGTAAGCCTACGATATTTTCCTAGCTAAAGAGCCACATCCCCCAACGAGACACTGACAAAAATCATACGATTCAAAACTCGAAAATCCAAAAGAGAGATATTGTATTAAAGGCCAAATGTAAAAATGCGAGAAACATTGTAATGTAGATTTATCGAATAGATTTGAATCAAATCTGATTTTGAAAGATATTTTCCTCATGTATAAAAATGGAAATCAAGTTCATTTGCCAAAATCCACGCAGCATAGAAGTTGAAGTTAAGTGTTTGGAGGCCAAAAATCGTGCTTTGAAGAAGTGTTGACGAGTAGTCCGGAGGTCGTGAGACCCACTTGGGTGCATGCGACCCACTTGGCAAATGCGACCCACCCTGTGCATTTTGGCCGATGGTAAATTCTAACGCATGCGACCCACTCTGGCAAATGCGTACCCACTTGAACGCATGCGACCCACGTCTGGCTAACAGAGTTCGTAAAATTCGCGTTTGGCACCCGGATTCGATTCAAATTAGCTCCGATGACAGTCACGAACGGAGTTTTTATCATTGCGCCCGATGGATTTTTTGATGTAGTTGGGATGTCATAGATGTTGAAGAAACTAATCATGCGTTTGGAGAAATTTGTGCACCCCTACCTTCACCATGCGAAATGATTCCCTCAGGAGTTTTCAATTTTTATGGGCGAGTTTATGAAGAATTTGGAAAAGTTGTTGAATGGTTCATACCCTAGCGCATTGTATATGTCACTCCTTATGCCTTCAGATCATCATTTTATCGATTGCCGGTAAAGATACCCTCTCATGTTTTTGCACGCTTTTTCATGCTTGACTTGTATTTAACCTCCATCACTATATCACTTGTTGTCATCATCATTTGACTACCATGGTCATGTTAATTTTGTCCTTCATATGTGGTCTTTGCAAAGATGGTCCCTATTCTACATTACATAAAACACAATCCTTTGACGGAATTTTGGCCATTATTAAAACTTGACTACACATTTGCATTTGGTAGTCATTTGTCAACACCTACTTGCAATCCGAACACAGAGATAGTGTTTATGCCATTAAAACAAAGCCATCCCTATCATGATTTTGGTTTTCCCTTGCTATTTGGGTATATGGGTGATATCATCGTTGGGTTTTGAAAATACATTGAAACTTGATTTTCACTCTAGCACCTCTATCGCGAGCTATATTACTAACTATCTTGCTTGCACAGCCCATGCTCGGAAACGAGAGTCGGGTTTATGAGCAAGGAGTCTGACGATGATTCCACGAGCGTCGAAGGCTAATGTGCCGACGGAGGCCTTGACGAGGTGTCGAAACAGGTGGTGATCATCGCGAGGAGGAGCCTACTTCTTTGGCTCGGTTGCTGGTGCATGTCCACTAGCAATGGATTGTTTTCGATCTATTCTGTGCGTATGTTTTTGCGATTTTGTGAGATGATTGCACAAACGGCTATCATCGTGAGCGGCTCGTCCTGTTTGTTCTACATTTACGGGATGGCGGGTAAATCTTGCGGGGTGGATTTCATTAAACTCGCTACTTTGACTATTGCTCAGAACCACGTGCATACCAAACATGGGCGAGTGAATGGAACAAACGTCGACATTTAGAGAAATTCCACTATGAGCCATACATTAAAGCTTGGATATATGAGGCACTTGGGCGAGAGTTTTTCCTTTCGCAGTTCTTGAGGGATGAGTTTGCACGGTCGATGAAACTCATCATTCGCATCTGTTCGGTTGCAGAGCAGATACGTCAGCGTCTCTTTGCGTACTTCATGTTCGTTCTTCGGTTGATGCACTTCACCGAGGTACGTATGATGAACATTCCGTACTTCATATATCGCAACATAGAGAGGATGGTGATTTTTCGTGCCAAAAGAAGGCGAGCCCGGCGCGAAAGTAGATGAGTATATATCATTACGCTTTGATCGAAGATCGACGATGTTACACATCGGAGTTAGGCACAGCGAGGCATCACTGGGAGGATTTCTATCTCTCGTGACCTTTTCACGGTGCCCGGCCCGCCCCCGGGAACAGTTCATGATGCGGGAGAGCCTTCCGTACCCAATGGGACATATCACGAGGGTTGAGCATATCGGCGCTCCATTGGTTCTCGACATATCGGCGAGGCCACTGGGGCCTTATTTGCGGCTACTGATCAACGAGTATTATCTCCACGTGAGGTGGAGAGGGTCTTGCGCGACTTCATCGGCGAGAGCGAGTATTATCTCCACGTGAGGTGGAAGGGGTCTCGCCTTCTTCTTCGACACGAGGTACAGAGATATAGGACAGAGGGGCGAAAGCCCGCGCATGATGAGGGCCCATCGGGGAGGGCCGAGAACCCACGGATTTCACGTCATCATTGATATGTTGATGCGAGCTCTCAGCTCGCAGCTCGAAAGGCGAAGTCGTCCGGGAGAAAAAGGCCGAGAATGAAAAGGGCGAGAAGATCAATTGCGGAAGGCTCGGTGGGTGATAAAATATTTGGAGCGACGCGACGAACGGTCGCAGAGAATGAGCTCACATTTTATGAGGCCGCGTCGAATCGTGCGAGGAGCTGACAGCGGTGGAATCGAAAAGAGACACGGTGACATGACACGAGCCGATCGAGATCTTGTACTCACACATGTGAACATTCATCCGGAGAAATTGTTGGCGAAGCGCCAATCGAGACAAAGACATGCTTCGTCACATGAAAGGCCATTATTGGGCTCGCATGCATGTACTCGAGCGAGAATGAAGATTACGAAGAGGAGGTTGCGCGAAGCACTAAGACGGCGTGAAAAGGTCTAATTCACTTCGGATTTTTGGCCGAGGGCTTCGTTGACTGGGCAAGATACATGATGGAGGAGCTTCTCGCTCCCGAATTTGAGCAAATTCGGAGAAAATTTTGTCATTTTGAAATTTTTGGGTCTAAAAAACGTGGTTTTTCGGTTAAGTGGGTCTCGCACTCATATGCTCACTTTTTTTCGGGACACTTGCTGAAGGAAATTTTTGCATTTTTGGATTTTTCATGGTTAGTTATGCATCCTCGGACATTACCCAGAAAGCATTTCATCAGATTCTCGGATGGTCAAAGAGCTCAAAAAACACCATGAAAACCACCTTGCCGCCACCTTTTGCACCAGCGAGAAGTACTTCTGGGAGAAATAAGTTTTGGAGGGTCAAATGAGCTCCCAAATTGGGAAATTCTACTTGCGGTTGGATAGTCAACATCCGGGGCTTTCCGACGGGCTATCATGAGCTCAATTTGGATGCCGGGAAGTACTAAAAAATCAGGCTGAAAGTAATGCGACCCACTTGGCTCAAATGCGACCCACTTAAATTTTATGCTGAATTTTCAGCTGCCATTTCCATGATATCGGCTAGTTTGGACCGGTTGCTTGTGGATGAAATTTTTGGAGTTTTCATGATGTAAATTTATGTTTGGCATGTAACTTTGGCTTATTTTTATCTATTCTAGAAGATTTCACTCTAAAAAAGGTAAAAATCATGTAAATGGATCAGTTCCCACTCTTTTAGAGGCAAGTTGTTAGCCGCCTAGATTATAGTTCCATGATTAGAATTGGTTGAAAGCTCGGTCTTTCGAAGAGGAATTCGACCCCGTAGAGGTGGGGAAAGGTGTTAGAGTGATCTATATATTGTAATCTACGAGACATTCTGACTGGGTTGGACTCTTGGGAGACTTTTGATATCATTGTACATATTTTTTCATATTTTGGCTAAGAAAGATCGTAGGTTTTGCGGCACTTGTTGGGATCCTTGTGGTGTTTTGTTCTTGATGGTGTTTCTCTCTTTGTTCTACCGTAAGATTGTCTTCATGTTTAATGTATGCCATCCTTTCATATGCTTCTGAACTAAATTGAATGAGTAAATGAGGTTGAATCCATTGTTTACGGTACTACGCCTTGAATTCAGCTTAGTTCTATATAAGTTTTCGATTGCTTTTGCAGTGATCCGAGTTCTTCTTTGCCCCCTCTTACGGCTCCTCGTCGCGTCCGATGTCAATCGGTATATCCAATCAAAATCATCAAGACATTCACCTACCTCGCCCCAACTCGAAATGCATGCAAAGGTCGACCTCTTATCCCCGGACCCAAAAATTTGTTCTCCCATTTCTCGAGCGAAAACCCAAAATATCAAAAATCAAACTTACCCATCTTCTTTACTAGCCTAAAAATCGCGCTCACTATTGTAAGTCATCTCGCACCCTATTGCTTATTTTATCGAGATTGACGCAGAGAGCCCTCTCCCCTGCCTCTCGTAGGGGCTGGGAGCTACGAGGCTAAGCGTGGTTTGATGTAGCCTTGAGTTTTATCTCTCATTTCGACTATGCCGAGGTAGATTTGAGCGCTAACATAGTGGTCGACCATCGCGGGGAAGACTTTTCCTAGGTAGAAAGGAAAACAAAGTTCAGATCCGATTAGTCGATGGTGTGACGGCGATCGGAAACACATATGAATGTCGAAACTTTTGCCTGCAGCGACTCCGACTCGATCCAGATATTCCGAGTGTTCACCGATCTCATTCATGCAATGGTAGGGTATGTAGCAAAACCTCGCACTTTGTGAAGCCGTAGAAGATGTTAGAAATTCGTTAGCGGATTTTGAAATTAATGAAGATTTTTTTCGAGTGTCTTGCTTCAATGTTTGAAATCTCGGATTTTTCTCTTGAAGCTAAAGGCGACGGTGTCTCGTGAGGATTAGTGGTTGAAAGAGTTGAGAAGCGAGATTCGGTATTTAAAAATGATCGGATCCGTGCTCATATGATTTCCGAGATCCCAGAATGTTCTTGGAAACTCTTCCTCCTTCAAAACAAGAAACAATAGAGTTGCCTACGGATGTTTGCATTGACAGAGTAGTGCAGTCCGGAGGTATGTATTGCAGAGAGTTGGGGCAGCAAACGGAGGTTCCGGCTTTCGCGATCACTATTGCAACATACATGGAAATGTTTTTCGTGCATTGGATCGATAGATCAAGGCGTCTACTCATACACGCGAGACTCATTACGTGCATGAAGGGTCGTCAGCGACAATTGCATTCGTGATGCGGTTGAAGCACTCTCTGACGGCGTTCTTCTTAGGTTTACTTGAATGGTTGATACGGGCATTGACGGTATTACACTCGATGCTGTGTTTTTTGCTGACAAAGTAGGGTAGATTTTGTAAATAAATAGCGTACCAAAGGGCGACATCTTGTCTCCAGTTTCGACATGCGACTTTAGTTTGAAGTTTGTTAAGTCAGCTTTTTCGGTTATTTCAGTTTTCGGATCAAACTCGGTTTGAGTTCGGTTTCGGTTTTCGAAATTTAGTCATTAGTCTTTTGTCGAAATAATGGATTCCATCGCTCGACATGGACTGGAGGCACCGTCTACGCTCTCCCAAAGATCTACGAGATTCTTGGCACCTCCGAGAAGCGGCGGTCGCCATCCCCATTGGAGCGAAATGTTAGACTCCGTCTTGTCGACCCGCGCTCGTGATCGAATTCTCCAAAGTTCATTCCTTGTTATGCGCGATCACCGATGTTACTTGTGGTCCGGAAAGGAGTCATTTTAATTCTTGAGTCCGGTGGTTTTGTACATGCGCTCGGTAAGTTTTTTTTCATTCGGGATGTACAGGTTACGGGGGACACTATTATTGAGAAATCCCACACGAGGTGATTATAGGGGAGAGTTCGAGAGGTGTGCGTGGAGAAAAACGGAAGCTTCCATTTGTACGCAGGTTTTGGGACAGAGATTTTAATAAAAAATGCAGCACTCGACCCCACGAGATTCTGTGGTATGAAATTTAACATTTGTCTCATCCTTTGTTTCGATAGTGTAGCTCATTGTGTTTCGTTTCATCTCCATTTCTAAATGAATACTTTTTAAGTGAGAAAGGCAGAATTCAATTTATTTGCTCCGTCTTGAGGAAGTGTTCATATTTAATGTTTTTCTTATGTTTGACAAGGGATTCATCTTCGTGCCCTTGTCAACTTCGCATGATTTCTCTTCACTCTATATAATTTCAAATTTGATGTTAAATTTCTTGCTTATCTTGCCTCGGGAGATAATCCGTGTTTTTGATTATATTTCCCCGTTCATTACGTTCTTAATCCCATGCTTCCCGTAGAAAAACCCCATCATTTATTAAAAAAACCCTTTTCATATCAATTTACTAGCTCAAAATCAATATCGGTGTTTCATTTAGGTCATCTCAGGATCACATTGGATATCTCTCACCGAGGGATTTGACCCGGAGAGAGCCTCTCTCGTCCTCGTAGGGCTGAAGGCTACGAGGCTAAGCTTGGCTTGATGTTGCCTCGAGTTTGCCTTCAAATTTCGGCTGTGGCGAAATCGAGCCAGCTAACGAGTGAGTAACATAGTGCATGATGCTCATACCTTCGTATCGTAATAGAACTAGAATGAAAAAAAGTTTGTCAATGCCTATCGCACCCGAGCTATGTGACTCCATACATTTCAAAAGCTCACCTCATGCCATTACATTCAATTAACCCTTTTCTCCTCCAAAATTTATGTCCCGTAATTGCTAAGCGACAACTTCCATTTTTTTCGGTGAATTTTAAATAACTTTTGGAAAGTGAAATTGATAAACATATCACATTAATGTTGTGTTGTTTTTTCTCTTAATTTTAAGAGCAACCCAAATTTTTGAAATGGACATACATAGATCTACCATGTTAATTATGATAAAACTTATAATACTATACTGTTTCGAGATTATTTTGTGGGATTAGGGATCAATGGATATGAGGTTGTTTATGGGTTTGATGCATATACTAGTTATTTTAGGGTTTAAATTTAATGAGAGAGAATTAAGGGTAAGATTGATATATAGAAAATAAGTACTTAAACTCTTTATCAAGTTTTACTCAATTTCAATAATAATATTTTTTCTTGCAGAGATAAATCATTTTTTATATTTAATATTAAAATTTATGGCGTATGTGACGAAAGCAATTTATGTGCAAACTAGTGTTGGAAGTAATGATTCCATGAGAATTAAAATTGTTATTGTGAGTTCAGAGTTATTAGTTGTATTAGCTATTTTTAGTAATCTAGATTCACTATTATCGAATTTATAAGTTTCATGTATTACTATATATGTAACCTTTGTGAGATCAATAAAATAAAAATGCGCATGATTTATGTTATGTGCTAATCACTCTCTCGCTCACTTCCAAATTTCTAATATGGTATCGGAGGCTGTTTCTATATTAATTCCCTTATGGGAAAAGTCGGGAATCATGAGGGAGCCTTTAGTGTTATTGATTATTTGTAGATAGGTTAGCGTGTGTGCTTGAGAGTTTTTATTTTTCGGGTTATTTATAGTGTTGAATTTGATATTGTGTTTTGTGTGCTTGTGTGCTTTACGTGGAGTGTAAACTTGCATGTAGCTATTCCATATGGATCTACGATTGAGAGCATGAGATTTGAAGAACGCATAGAGAAAAGCGATGGAGATGATTTGGGAAAAGTTCCACAATGTGGAAAGCTATTGATCTCTGGATATAATAATCACCATTCAAGTTTGTTTCTAGCACGAAGATGTGGAGGCACTTACAGATTTTCAGAGTTCAAAGTGAGAAAATTGAGGCCACATTATTGTTATGTCATGGTGAACATTCAAAGCGCTAACAAAATTGAATGATGGATGAATGTATAGATCTAGAATGTAAAATCCATATGTGTGTTGATCCAAATAGTGGAAAACATTGAAGGTTGCATGGAATGAACAAGCTGTTTCCTCATAGTACGTATAGAATTGAACCGGACGCTTCGTATTGATATCTCGCTAAACAAGCTGCATGGGAGAAATTTCGTTTATTTTTGAAGAAATTTGGAGTTACTTGTTGGCTCAATTTTCTGATTTGAAGTCTTTGGTAGTTTGTGCTTTTTCTCAAAAGATATTTTGTCTTTTCCTTAAAAATTAAAAGTGCTAAAACATTGGTGTTTTTCGTTGCTTTTTATTTTGGTTTTTTGTTTCATGGTTTTCATCATTTTTGGAGCAAGTTCCTAAGTTTTTCATTTTGGTCCCGAGTTGCTTGGTTGTGTGGAGAAGTTCGGTAGTGGGAGTTGTCTCTTTTGTATCGAGTTGTTTTTCGCATTTTATGTGCAAATAAGTTCTTGTTTTGGGCTTATCTCTCGCTTTTGTGTCAAAGTGATCAAACCCTATACTTGTTGAGAAACTCATTTGCTTCCTTTTTTAAAGTAGTCCTAGAATCTCGCATTTGTCATTGGTAGTCTTTGCATTAGTGTAGTTGCACAGTTAAGAATATTTAGTCTTTTGAGTAGTTTTTGAGTGTGTGAGAGTGATATTGAGAAAGAAAAGAAAAAGTTCTTGCTTATTAGTTGTTTCTACGTAACTCCGAGTAGAAATATCTTTCATCGAAGAAAAAGTTGCATATGCATGTAGCGAGTGTTTCTATTGATTTCTCTTTTTGCGTGAAAACATCACAAGTTGCATTCTTCGTTTACCATTGACTTAAAAGCACAACCATTAAAATAAAGCACTTAATTTAAAATGAACTAGAATTTTTTGAGTTGTCATTAGTATACACCAACTAGTACTAGGTCATAGGGCATTGGAATAGGTGAGTGGAGAGTTAACTCTCCAAGGCTACCCGAAAAGTGAAAATACAACCTTGTTAAGTGGATTGTAGAGCTCTCTCCGGAGAGTCAAGTGCGAGAGGCTAGTGAAGGCGGAGAGAGAGGATCACCCCCTCTCTATTTGTTGGATCTTGACCAAAGACCGTTCCACCCGGTCGTCGATACTGGGACTGAGTCGTCCATAGTTTCTATTCCCTAGGTATCACATAGGGCGTCTTTGCGGGGGGGGAATACCCGTGGTACCTAAGGAAGACGTTGCATCACTTTCATCAGTACTGGGAGGGTGCCCTTGTGAAGCTTGGGTACTTGCCACCTGTGCAGAAGTTGATTTTGTTAGGAGGTTCTGCGTAACTATTTATGTTACCCTATCACTAGTAAAGGCCGGGCGTAATTGCGAGACTATTACTAGGGAAGGTCATTGTATTTTATTTCTTGTATTTTAGCTGTCCGGGTCCTAATAACCCCGACCGGAAATACGTGAAAGGCTACTTTTATTGTTGAATCTTAGGGAAATTTTTGTAGAGAGTACTTTGCTCCCTATATTTCCATGGCTTTGTAGTTTTTTGAGTTTACATAAAATCTCATAGTTATTAAAAGTGGTTGAACGATCGGTCGTCGATCTGAGATGCTTCGTGGGCTTTCTCCAGTGGAGTACTGCATCTTCTTCAAGAAGGGTGTAGGAGAAGATGCAATTGCTAGGATTTCCAAACGGTGAGTTGCAAACTCATCAGAAGAGTGATCCTTCGCTTGGAGCTCACTGTTTCTATGGAGTGGTCCATGACTAGGAATGATTTAGAGAGGAGTACTCCCACTCCTTTCTCGGGTCCTTTTCTCCCGGAAGAAGAAGTTGAGGTGGAAGAAATTCTTGAACCTCCGCGTTACTCGTTCCTCTCTTCTTCCTCCTAGTCTTCGCACATTCTATTGTTTGTTGAACCTCCATCTCGAAAGCAAGACCCTGGCCTAGCCCTCATATTTATTCTTCTTTTATTTTGATAGCTCACAATCGGGAACACAACAGTGTCGGCTATGAGCACTTTGAGTGTGCATACACCTCTTTCGGTTGAGGGAGGAGGTACCATTTTTATTTCGACCATCACTCCTAGTGCTACATGTGGCTCTACCTCCGTTACGTCTACGCAGTGGAGGCACTCGAAGATTTTGCTTTCCCATTCGGGTTCCGCTTCTCTTTTGGAATGCTGCTCTAGTGCAATTCCTTCGGTTCCTCTCATTTCTGTTGTAGGTTTCTCTCCACACCCATTTCTTCTATGGCCGGTGGGTTAGCTTCTTTTCGCTTTTCCCTTTTGGAAGTGGTCATATTCCTCTATTTGAACCCTTCCTTAGGGTTCTTTGCAACTTTCTACAGCTCAAGGTCAAGGTTTTAATCCTTTTCTCGGAGGCCAAAACTCTATCTGTTAAGAGTCGGAACCCTGTTTCACCGGGTTAGGAAGCCCTGAAATCAATTCTTTTTGTATGGTCGGCGGGGGAATGTTCCTTTATCCATCCATGTGCGCTTCTCGGGGTGCTCTCTCCATTCGATAATTCTTTGAACCCTTACTAGAGGGGTTTCATCTTCATTTAACACTTCGATTGGTGGACATATCCTTGTTTATGGTAACCCTCATCGATGGGAGGGGGTCCTATGAATGCTACGGGACACAAGGTTTCTCTTATGGTTCAAATTTTTCTATGAAAAATCCACTGGCAACTTGGTGCCTCACCAAATCCGAGTTATTCTTTTCGAGAGATGTTGAGGAATCCTTACGTTGGTGGATGGAATTCTCAATATCCTCCACGCTTATTACTATCCTACGTCGAACTCTAAATTTTTAGATTTGTCGAAAAATGACTAATGATCCTACTCGATACTAAACGGGTTGGCCTACAGTCTCTACTCGACTTCCATCGAGATATTATGAAATTTGAAGGGAAAGATCTGGTGAGGATCAACCGACCATGTTACGTACTCTCTCCATTTATGGTGTTCGATCGAACGCTCTCATGATGCGAGTGGCATGAGGCTTAGAGACAAAAGTGCTATCATTATTCTCAAAAATCCAAAAAAATGTTCCAAGCAAAGGTGTTGGTACCTTTAGTCGTCAATTCTGCACTTTACTAGATAGGGTTGAACTGAGTATTTAGGAGGATTTCGAGTCAGGTTTAGATTTGTTTCAAAGCATATTTAGTTTCGAAATTGATAGATTTAGCGAAGATATTATATAATTAGGATTTATGTGCTAAATTTGAAGTATTCGATCCCTCAAGAAGAGGTCGAATCGTTATGTAAAAAAACATATAAAAATTTAACCTTTGTCGAAAGGAGGAATTCGGGATTTGGCCATGCACAGATTGGATTGAGAGAGTTTTTCCCTCTCGTTTTAATAAAATTGCGAGATTTTTGTTTATCTGTGTATGCTTGGAAAATTTCCCGGAGGGTTTCACCTTCGAAAATTCATTGATTTATATATTATTTGTATAAATTAAAAGTGTTTAGCTCACAATGCTGCAAAAGAGAGTGAATTAAGTATATTAACCCTTCTCGTGTAAAGGTTCAGTGAATCTGAAGAAATTCCAGGGTTCTTTCGTTTGAGATTGGTTATGTGATCATTGGCCTATGTTATTGAGTTACACAACGAAAAGGAGGGTTCCGAGAGAGGTTGAATTTTAAGCTGAAAACCAACGAAAAATCATGTTTAAACACGATTAAAACACATTTTTGAAGAAAAGCGGTGTTTTGAAGAAACCGAGTACTATTGTCGCTACAACTTTCTTTGGGTTGTGAGCAAGTTTTTTTTCATTTTGAATGCGATCGTATCGGATGCCGACACATCACGGTAACAATACTACCCATTTCACGTAAGTTTTGCGTGATAAAGTTCGTGAAGTTGATTGGATGCGATATCAGATCCAATCGTGATCGATGGAGAATCACGACGGTGTTCAGCATCGGGGAATGCGCGGAGGTTTAAATAAAGGTATGGACACGATGAAATTACTTGAAACAAATTTTTATTTAAGGGTGAAGTCCGGAATATTTCCAAGGGTTTATTCAATAGAATTTCATTAAAATGTTTGAAATCCGAATATATGATACTGTAAAGGTTACAAACATGGCTTCTAAAGTGCTTTATTATATCTTCGAAGGGTTAAAAGATTGCCAAAGGTTTTAAATAACATTTCCGAAGGGTTATAATGTTATTTCCGAAGGTGTTTTAAAAAATTATTTCTAAAAGGGTTAAAACATTGTTTTAATAGTCAATGCTATCATATTTACAGAGTGGCTTTCGATATTTTGTTCCAAAGGTCTTTAAACATGGGTTAAAAGTGCATGTTTAATGTTTTCAAAAAGGTTTTTATTATTAAAAGGCAAAAAGGGACTTTTTTGCTTCCGAACGTGCATGTTATTAATTTCTATCAATCAAATTTCATAGAATTTGATGAATGAGAGTGACATAAGAGATCAAAGAACAAATTCCTCTTGAGTTAGAGAACATTGTAACCAAGTTTGAACAACTCTCCTTAAAACTCGCACTCCACCTGTTGCCATCACCTCATTGATGATTCGATTAGGTTAGAGATTATTTGGTAGCATCCCTAATCGTGAAAACACCGCTGATAAATGGTACATTGAGCTTATCGGGGAACTTTTTCTTTGTTTGGTGAGTTGGTTCCATCATGTTTTTGAACCATTTTCAATGTGCCGTTCGATATGATGTCGGAACTTACGCTTACGGCCAATTTTCAGACGGATAAGGCGACACACATTTCCTCGACCATATTCGGGGAATGGAGGAGAAGTAAAGAGGCTCATTAAAGCCCATATTCCTAATGAATTCCTTCTCAAATGGTTCCTTAAATACTTACAAACCTGAAATCTCGAAGGATGTATCTCTTTCAAAGGGTATTTTTCCGAGGAGCGAAGCTATCTTTAGAGCCCAATAGTTGGAAGCCGATCTATTCTTAGGGGTCGGGATTCTTAATAAGATTTTGCACGATGCTCACTCATTCCAAAGTGGGATTTAGCCAAACCGAAGCTACGTCCTCATGCTAACGAGATTTTAGGTTCGATCAATAGTGGCAAGACTAACCATTTTGAATCAAGCTGAAGCAATTTTCTCTACAATCTTCGCCTTCTATTCGAACTAGCACCTTCGTGTCAATACTAATTCCAAGCCCTTACCGATTAATGTTGTTCAATATTATAACCCTAAAGGAAATAAAAAAATCCGATGGGAAGAAGAAGGGACAAAATAAGAAAAATAAAGAGATAAGGATGGGAATGGTAATGCAAAAAATCCAATGATAATGTTGGAGAGGGTAAGAGAGGAAAAGAGAGAAAGTTGGGTTTCCATGCAAGTTATGCACTAGAGACCATCTCACCCATCTCTTCCCTAAGATTCGGGATGCTCAGCACACTTTTTAGCTCAACATGGTTCCTCTAGTTCCCCGTGCCGACTCGACTAACCCCTTTCCCTCGAGGCAACTTGATAGTCAGTAGCTGGCACGAATGCTAATGCGAGACTTCCGTTAGAAGGGAAACTAGGAAGGGGAAAAATTAGTGCAAATGTACACATATGATGAGTGATCATGTTCATGTTGCCACAGAGATCTTTGATACTCAAGTCTTTTGAAGGCTAAGGGTGCTCTCCCGATACTTACGAACCACTCCCATGATAGAGGCCCACGATGCGAGCACGATGCCTCGCACTACCAAAATGTATCGCTAAACATTTGACAATCAACCCTAATGCCCAAGACAACACTAGAACTACTCCATTGTAGAAAATCTAGCTCAGAGTCCTTGTGTTATGTTTTGCGTTGGAGGTACTGCTAGTCATGCCATAACATAAAGGAGTGTCTTTGCTCACTTTGATGAGGGCTATCAATCCAAAGAACTCTCTTATGAGTCACATTCAATATGTCAAATATTAATGAAGAGGGACTTGCCTCATCACAAGGCTTTTCAAATCAAATCTACATATGTCGGAAAATAAATATTTTCCAAATAGTAGTCAATGTAGGGGCACTTCCACATGTGTCATGTACTATTTCTATGTTGGAAATAGCAGCATTGCATCTCTCCTCAAGTCGTTCCTTCACCTACTCTTATCACTATATTTCATGGCCATTCTCACATAGCTTGTTCCGGCTTTTCCCATTTGTGTTAGGGGTAAAGTTGTCAATATTGAAGTCAAGATAGTTGATGCCAGATTTAGCTCACAAGCACTTCTACTGGGGCGAATTGGATTTATGAGATGGGATGATATTGCTTCATCATTATTTCCCCATCCACAGTGTTTTCCCTCATGAAGGAGTGATTGTCACTGTCGACTACATGGACTATTCTCATTCGATAGATCCCGGAAATGCATCTTATGAGCTCTACTTGTTCTTTAGTGAATGACATGCCAAACGGCTTCGTGGAGAATTTAGGGGTTAGAATGTATACCTTGTTGATGGAGGTACCCTTTGATCCTTCGCCTCCTTCTATTCATATCAATGCTATCTACATCTATTCCGTGTATCCTATTAAAAGAGATTTCATTCAAAATCATTAATTTTTTAGACCCTTGGAACTTACCTTCTCCCTACTACCACATTAGAAGAAGGTCAAGCGTGTGGAATGGAATTCCCATATCCGTAGCAGAGATTTCTTATCGGTACCCATTGGCGAGCTCATGATTTCGTTCCAATTTCTCTTCTATTTGGAGGATTTGGATGGAGATGTGGCTCGAAAGCTTGGACACTTGATTCATCTTACTACTCGCCCGCCTTGATACTATTCTACCATATGAAGAGGCTATATTGGAGGCAATTGCGGTGTGGAAATAATGTGGGATGATTTGCATCATCGATCTTATTTTCTACTATATTTGCAAGAAGATGAGTCAAGATTGTCTAAATTTTCGTGTCTTATACGGGTTTACCATTCAACCGATCCCGAACCCACTTTGACTCCAAAGACATAAAAATTTTGTTGAAGGAACATGGATTGTCATTTTACGGGAGACGATCCGTGAAAATTTTACAAGGAATCCCAACGTCTACGAAGAATGTTTTCATCGTGGTACGAATGTTCCATTGAAGAGGAGTTCGGACTTGTACCAATCTTTTTTAAAGAGTTTCGTGATGTGTTCACTTGGTACTTATGAGGAAATGCAGAATTGATCCATCTATTTTCCGAAGCATGAGATCGGAACTTATGAGAATTTTAATCCTATACGAGCGTAGCTTTCAGCTCCGTTCAACCTCAGTGAAAGCCGCAACTATCTAAATCCGAGGTTGAGAAGTTACTTAAGCAAGTGTGTTTCATATACCCCATTCCTTTAACTCTGAGTGGGTTTGAATCTAGTTTCCATGGAAAGAAAACAAGGAACGATCCGTGTCTCCTGCATTGATTTTAGGGATTTGAATAAGGGCATGTCCAAAGGAAAATTACCCCACATCATTTATTGATCGGATTATTGATGAGTGTGAAGGGAATGAGATTTTCTCCTTCATGGACTCGGTTTGCAAGGATACGACGGTTACCATCCATCCCGAAGATTAGCACAAGACCGATTTTATTTGCCCCACTGGGTATTTTCATACAAAAAGATGCTTTTTGGTCTTAAAAATGCGGAACCACTTTTGAGCTGAGGCCATGTCTTATGATTTCCACGATATCAGCGTATATCACCGAAGCTTATTTGGATGATTTATCGTTTTGTTCCTTGAAAGGGAATTGATCATCATAGTCTCATCTTTGACAGATTTTTAAAAGATGTTGTTATTATAAAATCTAGTTGAACCTAATAAGTGCATTTTCGTACACATCCAGCGGTTTTTAGGATTCATTGTGTTCATGAAGGGATCTGTAGACAGATCCATCAAGGTTGAGAGTCGAACGTACTTAGGTTGCCTCCCGACTATCTCTATTCATCGACGCGAAAGCCTTCAAGAAAAAGCTAATTTTTTGAGGAGATTCATCAGTGCTATGCTGAGGTTACAAAAGGATTTATGAGATTTTTCGTAAGAAGGGAATTCAATTCTTGTGGGATGAATTTTCTAAATGCTCATTCGTTGCTTTTAAAAAAGGAATTAACCTATGCTCCTTTATTGAGTCCACCTCGATTATAGCAGAGATTTCCTTTTGTATCTCGCGTCGGAAGAATATAATATAGGTATGGTTATGGTTCAAGAAGATCACTGCTCTTTGTGAGCATTTTATTTATTATATAAAGCCGCAGGCTTGGTAGAGTCCCGCATCGGCTATGATATTCTCCCTTTGAGAATTTAGCCTTGATAGTTGATCCATGCTGTCCAGTGACTCGGACATTACATTCTCCTTCGAAAAAAATTATGTTTTGGTAGGCGATCAATTCATTTCAATTTGTTCTTGTGTAGGCTAGTGATTGGGGGCAAACATACGGTCAGTGGATTTTCATTTTGCAAGAGTTCTTGATCTCGAATTCATTTCTGGAAAATCCAAGAAATCATTGGTATTTGCGGAGTTGATCTACTGAGTTGAGCCTTGTGGAGATGAGATTATTTATGAGGATTCGTTTACTAATGAACATATTTTCCTCATTTCTTCACAAGATCCTTGGTATGGGGATGTCATTGTTTATCTCCGGACTTCGGAGAGATTTCCCCCTCACTTTTCGAAATATGAGCACCAAAGGTCGCGTCACTTGGGAAAAATTATCTTATTATTAGTGACACTCTGCACTTATCGTCGTGGGGTCGACTTGATCCATGTATACGTTGCTTAACTCTCCCAGAGAGTTGTGTTCGAATGATGCCACAATGGAGCTTGTGGTGGTCATTTATCCGGGCTTTCTACAACTCAAAAATATTTTGGCGTGTCGGATATTTTTTTGGCCCTCTATTTTCAAATATTGTGTTGAGGTGGAAAGAGTAAAAAAATGTCATCCTTGTCAAGTTTATACTCAGAAGATGCATGCTCATCCAACTTACGCTCTTTCTGTTACTATCACTGTTGATCGGTTCTACTAACTAGGTAATTGATTTTACTACTTGTAACCCGCCTTCGTGGTAAAAAGTCTGACAAGTACATTATCATAGTCAGTGGACTAATTCACCAAGTGGGCCGAGGCTATGCCTACTTTCTAGAATGATAGTGAAACAACAACCATGATTCACATTCAACCAAGTCATTTCTCGCTTTGGTATTCCTTAAGAGATTGTCACCGATGCATGGCGGTCATTTTCAAAGATTCCATGATGGGTTAAAATTGGCTCTTAAATTAGGTTTTCCTAAAGGAGTACCATTTGTATGTATTATCCATAGGGAAATGAAGTAGGTCAAGCCGTGAATAAATCCTTAAAGGTTATCCTTCAAAGGAAAATCTAATAAAGCTAGGTCAATTGTCATGTCATGTTGTACTTCGCACTTTGGGAATATCGTGGATGTCGAGTTAAGAAGACTGTAACCAAGTTCACTCCCTTTCCAACTGGTTTATGGTTTGGAATTGATCTTTCCTATTTAGTGTGAGATTCCTTCCCTTAAAGCTGCATTGCCGTTGAGCTTTTTTTCCAACACTTCAAGTCTCGAAGAAGCGTCTTTATATCTAAAAACGTCTCAATGATCAAATGCCGAGATGAAACTACGATTAATGGAGGGCCCATAAGAAAAGGGCGAAGGTTCAGTATGATACTCAATGTCAAACCTAGGGTTTTCTCTAAAGGTGATCTTGTTTTGGTCTACGATCGGGACATGGACGCCTTATGGGCGTGGAAATTAAAATCAATGCGGTATGACGCTTTCATTGTCAGAAATATTCCTTAAGAAGGAGCTTATAGCTAGGTTGACTTGTGACTGAAACGAGTTGGAGGAGCCCGGAATATGGGCTCTATCTTAAGAATTATTATTCCTAGGCAAGTTCCTATCGTTTGCTTTGGTTTTATATATTGTGTATTTTTGTGTGCATATTTGTTTATCGATTTCGGTGTGACCTTGATTTTTTTTTATTTTCTTTTTAGCGTGTGTTTATGGATGATATATGAGGTCATTTTTGACTACTGTCAGATCAGTGCTAATCGACACACCCGTATCTTGCTAGCGTACTTAGGTAATCTACTATCCATCCCAAAGTCGATTCTAGTCTCAAGTAGTATGTATTGGTCTGCTTCGAAAATATTGCAGTAATATATTCGTTGTGATCAATCTACTTTCGAAGGCAATGTATCTTGGTATGGTTCATTAGTAGTGTCATTTGGATTCGCAAATGGTGGTTTTCTACAATTGAATAACATACTATTGTGTCATAGATCCATTTTTATATCGTTTATTTCCAGAGTGCATTTGTTTCAAATATCATCTAATTATGTTACATATATTCTACATTCCAAGTTTATAAAATACGTTTACGTATTCATTAGCTAATCGAGCAATTGATTGGCATATTAATCATTCATTAGCATTAAATATAGCTTACACATCAATAATCATTGTATATATGAGACAATCACATCATAAAATCGTTGTATATATATAGATCAGCAGTCATGTTCAAACATATCACAAAAATTGGACAATTATAGTACTCTACAAAATTAGGGCTCACACCGATCATAGTACCATCATCAAAAAATATAAAAGTCATCCTAGTCATCCTAAAAGTCTATGCTTGTGGTCTCACCTACTGGATAGGTAGTCATGAAGAACACTATTAGAAGTAGCCACACGAAAAAATAGTTTGCACCCAATCGCGTGGTACACCGAGCCACATGTCTACGAGCGCCTCGAGGAGGCCCTCTACTATAGCCATAGGGACATGGCGGGTCAAACCTCCAAGTTCCTCGCGAATTGCATGAATAAATCTCCTAGGGTCCTCTGCGACATTCTCGGCCTCTCTTCTCCGCGATGCCTATGCCTTGGGAAGCTCTCGGGTGACGGCGGTCCAACATATGTAACATAGATCAATAAAATTATGGTCGGGTTATCCTATCAATCATTTTCATGTTTTTATTGAAAATCCAAAAATCATTTAAATGTGATCTTAATAATTGCTCCCCCATGCTTCTCGGGTGGTAAGGGAAGATCGACGCATCTCCCTTGAATTCCATGCCATCACTAAGGGTAATCCTCCACGACGATCACTTGTTCTCTCCACCACAAGAAGAACTCATCATCTGAGGGTAGTTCTGAGGACTTCACCACCCCCTAGCCTCTTCATCAGAGTCAACCCATCATGATATACGTGGATCTCATGGCGTCAGCCGTATAGTATAGATCACTTTGGGTCGAAGCCTTGGAATCTCCTCTCAAAGAAGTATGTGCACAAAATGATCCCATAACCAAAAATGTTTAGTTTTTATTCTTCGGGATGGAGGTTAATCTGTTTCTTCAAAATTGGTCAATAAGGAAGTGAACCAATCATATAAAGTAGTCGAGCAATCAACGACCAAACTCATGTTCCCGACGTGAGCTTGGTGCAATAAAGCCAATCACGTCTACTCGACTATGGCGAAAATGAATAATCTGTCATGTGCAATCCTTGCACATATCTAATTGGGATGCGGGGTCCACGACATTACGAGTACCCTCAACACAGTGTAATGTGAATGTAATCATCAACATTCCAACCCTCCTAGTTGGCTTCTGCATTGTAAATTTCTTGACTCGTCCTCTTCAGAGAGAGTCTAGAACTAATAAAATATATGTCTTCAAATATTGAGTCCTTAAGAGGCATTTGATCAAAGTCATGAAGCAAATTTCTCCTTCGAGGTCTCGATACTGACAAGCATTACGAGAAATTTGGTGTTCATTTTCTATAGTAGGCATCTTGAAAAACATGATAAAATCCACATCTCTTGGTATATCCAAGGACAATAGTCCTCCATTACCTCATTGTCAATTGCACTACTTGCTCCCTCTCTCTCAGGCCCCGATGGTCATCCCGAGTCAATTCATCAAAAAAAACCCATTATATTTTTATTTTAAAAGTTCATGTAAACTTGTTACCGCATACACGAGTTCCTTCTCTACACAGCTAGCGTCTGGAGATGCGAGTTCGAAATCTACTGAACCCTTGTGATACGCTGAGAGGGTTTAACTAAAAACTTAAATCCTATGGTGAAATTCGCATTAAATTACTTGAATTGATAGTAAAATTGATTGTGAAGTCGATTGAGAAGATTACCCGGAAGATTTGGGTTGATTCGGACGATGAGAAATTGAGTCGCATTGAAGATTGAGGAATTTTTTTCTCCAGCAGCTCTTTCTCAATTCCATCCAATGCACAAATGACCAAATGTGAGCTCAAGAAAGGCCTATTTATGCCCAAAATTCCAAATTTTTTTCAAAACCCATTTGTCTAAGAAGTTTTGAGTTTACTTTTTGAATTTGTCCAAGACTTTATGACCTTTTGGCTTGTAAGTGTTGAGGATAGGTTGTTTTTTAGAGTCCATTTGATGATTTTGAGATGATTCGATGACCGATTAGATTCCATGAACGTTGACCTTTGTCATGGCGGGTATTGTGTTCGAAGCTGGCATATAGGTTAGGGAATTCACTTTCTATACGCATTTATGCATACTAGCCTCCATACTTGAAATCTTGCCATAGGGTTTGCAGCCCCATCATGTTATGATTATTAGACCATTTTCACTCACAGACATATAAATCATGATATGATGGTAGAGCACATCCTTTACATGGAGCTTCTGTAATTAGATCCTCGCTAACATATGTCGCTCCATGCTCAAATTGTGTAGTGTCTCGGGGTCACTCTTTAGTCTCGCCGTGACATATGCGTGCGAAGCTTCATTCCTCTTCACTTTCGTATTTCAGATTTATACCCTAGAGGCTCCCATTTTATTGTTGATTTGTTTTGTTTGCATTGCATATTGACCATTGTATATCTTGGCCTCAAGCTGGCTTCACTTGGACTCGTCGTATACAGCCATCTTTTTGACCATGTCTTTCTTGAAAGTCGAGGCCTGCAATATCTTAGCCTTTGAAACTTGACACCTTTTTTCCCATGGAAAAAACATTCCTCTAAGTGTCACTACACAGTTTCTCCACCTTGCATTGAGCATAAGATTATTATTCTATCCCAAGAATTAGAGAATCTTTTCATGAGACACTTGTTCTATCCACTATACTATAGGCATTATTTTATTCATTTTCGGAGCTTTCAATATGAAAAAAGAAAAAAAATCAAATATCCCAAAAAGAGTAGGGATACGAGAGACATTACTCCTATATTTGATGGTAGCTAAGAGTCGGTTAATCGCCCTTGAACGAAAGAAAAAAAAACTAAGTCTTTTTTTCCATTTTGGGATGGGCTTTAGTTTGGCTTAGGAGATAGCCATAACCTCGTTATCGAGTCGATTACTCTCCCCCGAGTTGTTTATCTCTTTCCAATCATATGGAGGGTTTGTTCATGCCTCCCGCATGACAAAATTGTATAAAGTTATCATATCGTTTGTCATAGTCAAAATGAGTCATGCTTTTTTTCAAGGGAAGTAAATTTGAGTCGGACTTTGCGTTGTCTCTTCGACTCATTTTTTATTCGACCATCCCCGATCCCATCAAGCCTGTGTTCTCATCACGCTCGACTATTTGGGTCCTTTTTCTGCGTGCTTTGGTTTGAGAAGGTATCCATTGACTTCTTCTCCCGGTGGGTTTTTTCTCTTTTCGACTTTTCGAAAAAATTGCTGCCGAGAGTAAACCTAGACTCAGTACCCCTAGCCCTATTTACATTATTGATAGGGTGACCTTGTGCTCAACATTTAATCAACACCATGGGTATTTCTGATCGAGTGGTTTCCCTTATGTTCGTCGAATTCAACTTTCATTATCACACACAGGATTCTTGTAGTACCTAGTTTCCATTTGAACCTATCGCGTGAATTCCTCACCTCTTTGCTCGACCTTTCATTATTGGTTGGTTCATTGAGTTTCGCAGTACGCTAGCTACATTTTGTGCATGTCAGGAAACATGCTTTGGGTTGTTTACTTCATTTTTTTCGTCCGACTCATTCCAAATTTTGGCTCTGCGAGTTACACTCGTCTTCGTGGATTCGATAATGCTGGGATGCCTTAATTCCTTCCTTACTGCAGATCTTTTCCCCATCGACTCCAACACATTTCTCTTGTTAATAAGGTCTACGAGTCATTTTTTTCGGTACCTTAGGGTTTGCGGTCATTAGTGGCAGAGATTCCTTGGTAGATTCTTCGCTATCGACAAAAGGTGAGAATACATCAATGTATCTTGATTGGTAGATTATATCAAGTGTTGGAATTCAACTCATTCATTTTCACTTGTTAGATTGTACTAGGGAGTACCTTGACTCTCATCATTAATATGAGTGAGTTAGTCTCATGTTTATTAAAGATATACATCAATAATCGGTAATCAAAAGATTTCTCACATGGTCGACTTAAGCTCATTTATTCCCAGTTAGTGTAGAATTTTACTCATAGTGATTGGTGAAGACCTCGAGTTTGGATTAACATGCTTTGGTTCACTTTGACGAGCTCCTTCGGCTTTT
Source organism: Pinus albicaulis (assembly GCA_034641835.2). NCBI lineage: Eukaryota > Viridiplantae > Streptophyta > Pinopsida > Pinales > Pinaceae > Pinus > Pinus albicaulis. Next base: position 72,679,427 of record CM076582.1, on the reverse strand, counting down.
ACGTACAGTGACAACATCCACCCTTATATGTTGCGGTTCATCAAACACAACATTCTATATGTTGGCACTCGAGGTTGTGTGCGATACCATTTTTTCCACCACTTATGATTTGGTACTTGGAGATTCATGTTGTGACTTCGGTGATCGAATACCTTTGCAACATCATTGATTATTCTTCTATATGTGATACTTTGGCATGACTTTGATATGTACTGCAGGAAGTGATCGGATAGTTCAATATGTAATTTATGGTTTACTGCTATACTTGTATACATATTGGATTCACTCCATACTTGTTATGCGGTATATGATTTAATTTCGAGGCATGGGTATGCCCGCCTCGGACATGAGCTTACTTTCTCCGATTTCTTTCTTGGTGGTTTTTGGTAGGGGCTGCAGAAATCCGGTGAAGTCCCTCTCGAGTCCTCGCAAGATTATTTCTTATGCACATAATGCATTTCGGCCATCATAGTACCCTTTCGACCTCATATGTTAGGGGGGCATATAGTTAGTAGCATCATTTATCACCTTTATATACTTGATGGCTCTATGTATTGGCCTTGGGCAACCCTTTTCATCTCGTAGACTTGGTCATTTTCTTAAAAAACATTATTTTTTCGAATTCCATGGCGTGACTCTACTGCCTATCTAACACGCATGGAATGTGGGATCCACCTACATTTGACCCGCGTATACAATTTAAAATATTAAAAATATATAATTCCCTCGTATTTTCAGGGCGGGGTTTGACGGGTTACACCGTGAGCCCAACTATCGTGAACAATGGCCATGCTGTTTCCCAATCGGAAAAACTATTTTGAGGAAGTATAAATACTCCACATTGGGAAGACCTAAGGGAATAGAGAGAAATGCATTGATATTATGGAGTCGTTATAGTCCGGATCAAGTTTTTATTATCCCCTAGTGCTCTCCCTGCGATTTCTCAGATTCAGGAAACCCTTGTTTTCCTTCTTTGAGATGTTTACCTCCTTTATGCGACATCCTTGTGCACCTTTTTATGGAAAAAATATTGTTATGAGGCTTGGGCTGGACGGATCTAAAGAGCTGTTTTGCTTGGAGCCACCGTGGCTGATTTCGGAGTGATATCTCCACATCTTTTACATAAATCAATAAAAGAAGCTCCTGTCCTGCTTCCCCGGTGTCATGGTCTTATATGATTTTTATACATGTTAATGATCTTGTAATTGTTAATTTCATGTTATCTTTTATAAGCTTATATGATCTAACCCTACTCGAAATTTAAAGATATATATGTTGTACAACTAGTCTATGTGTTTTTTCTCTTGAGTGAGTTGCATATCTTGAAGAACGTGGAGAAGTAGAGGGTTTGCACTCCCTGCGAGAACGAACTCAAATGTAGGACATAAGGTTAAGGTCATTCCCTCCACTAGTTCACTTCAGTTTAAGCATTAGGACCTTTAGTTTGAGTGCTTCTATGTTGTTGTATGCATTCCGCTCACAGTAGGGTCCCTCGAAACTAGACCTTAGGGAGTAGTTTTCCCCGACAACATACATGTTTATTTGAAAATAAAGCGTATTTTATGGGTAGAAAAAAACGTATAAATGGCCAAGTCACTTTTAAAGCTTGTGTTCGACCCCTTAAGTTTGGTTGTTGCAACCATACTATAATAAATTGTGTTTTATCTATCATGTAGTGCTTCTCCGAATGAGGCTATATAATTATCAAAACAAATATTAAACACTATGACTTGGCGCTTTTAAATTTACTGTAATCGTCGTTCACCGAGTGTCATAAATTTCTCCTCGATATGATTTCTGAGTCGGAATCCGGTAATTTATTTTTTTCAAAAATATTAGACTATGGTAGTGGTTAATTTTTTTTACGATATAAAATTGATTGAGAACCATGCAAAAACCCCGGACACCTAGAAAATCCTAAAACTTGAGGCCAAATTATAACCCATATTTTCAAAAAATTTATCATTTGGACTTTCTCAAAATCATGTCGGAAATTTACTATTATTTTCCTGGAAAAATTGTGGCCTATTTATAGTATGCATTAAATTTAAGGCCATCTCCATACCACTCTTTTTCAAACCCCAAAACACTAAATGGGATCATCTAAAAGATATTGAAACTAGAAGATGACTATCGAGAGAAAAGAAAAAAAAGAAAAAAAAGAAAACCTATACCACAATCACCAATAAAATAACTTTCCACCAAAGAAATTTCAAACTATGTATCCTTCCATATCAAGTATGAGAGAGATATGTAACTTGAGAAAAATATAATCACTTTAAATAATTTGTTTATGCTTTGTAAAAAATATAATTTTAAAATTTTATTTTTGACATTTTCCTTGTATTAAAAAAAATTATTTTTAAAATATCAATATCAATTTTAATTAAAATTAATTCCAATAAAATCATATACTTTTAATAGCATTTATAGCATTTAACATTAATCCCATACACTAACATTGGATATATATTTATGATTCTAAAATATATACAAATCAAAACTAAAATAAAAAAAATCTCTCCCAAGTTAAATTTATTTGTAAAATTTGAAACCTTCGATGTCTAGTTTCTCAACCTCTTATTTAATAAAATATTTGTTTTAAAATATTATATAAAACATAAAAATTGAATTATTAAATCGTGAGTAATGTAAAAACATTTTATTAATAATTATTCTTAATTTTACACATTAATGCAACAATTCCCCAATACTCACCACCTTGTTTTAGATTGTACAATATATGCATTCGATCTCTCTTCAAACCTCTTAATTAAAAAACTATGGTAGATAGTGAGATATAAGCAACCTTTTAATTAATAAATTATTGTAGATAGTGCAATATAAGCATTTGGTCTCCAAAAACCTCTTAACTAATCAATTATATTTTTCCTTTGAAAATTTACATAATAATAATAATTTTGCATGTATTTATTCTTTTGTGAGCAATATCTTATTTAGAATTATAATTAAAAATAAATAACTACTGAAAATAAAAGTGAACATTATTTCGTGAAGAGGATATCAAACCCCTTACCAATTTGATAAGAGAATTTTTATTATTGTAGATAGTGCAATATAAGCATTTGGTGTCTCTCGGCTTTCTCGATTCAATCAATTATTTTTTTTTCTTGAGAAATTTACATATTAAATTATTAAATCTTATAAATAATAATAATAATAATTTTGCGTGACTAGAAGATCCGATCTCAATATTTTTCATATTTCAATTTTTTTGATCGGAGGGAGCTCGCTCGGAACCCAAGCGCACCTGCTATGGATCCCCACCCCTCTACTCTGCTCGCGTACAAACATCGCGAAATTTGACACCGAGGATCCGAGCGTCGGCATAGGTCTTTGGCTACGTTGCTCGCTTTGGATCGACACTGCAGAACGAACTGCGTGTAGCCAGACTCAAGGTACAAGGACCGCGCTCACAATTACCGAAGCCCGTGGGGAGATGTTTGATATCAAAGCTTACCGAGGTAAACCTCCTCCTCGCCCTCGGGCGGCCTCCCCGGCGGCCTTGAAAACGGGGAAAAGAAGGCCCCCCACGCAGCCTGGCTCGCGCTCCCACGGGGACTGCATCGGGAACTCGGGAGAAAGGACACGGAGCGCGAGATCGAGACGAGGGTCTTCAGGGCAGGGCTCCACGCTCCTCCACGTACTCGACGAGTTTCCTGCAGATCCGCATCCTCTCCTCGCCTTTCAAATCCCGGATCTCGATCCTCACGAGCAGATCCTTGATGATATGGGGTCCGCTCAACGAAACGCAGTACGAAAATACTCCCCTGCATGCTGAGCACTGAGTGGGGATTCCCTTAGCTCTTTCAAAGAGCTTTTGTACGTGAGGTAAAAAAAACTCGATGTCTCTTTTCCCCTTTCATACCTATAACATTGAGAGAGATACCTCATCGTAGTTTTAACCCTTCGTTTGAGAGGGGGGCTACGAGGCACTCTTCATCTGCACCAGACTTTCTCTACAAGGATGCCGTCCATGCACAAACCAAGAAAGAAGATCAATCCCTTGCTACCCCCGAGCCCTTTTACGGTGCTGATAAGATGGAGGAAGTTCCTCCATAGAGATTTCCCATCCAGGACTGAGCAGAGGTAGCTTAAAAAAGTAATGCGAGAAACTACCATCATATGTAGATTCCAATGAACTTTGGCCCTCGCACTAAAGGTCTCTACGGCGGATCCATGACAACCGGACCCTCGTTTGCACTAGGTCATCTTATGTTCAAAGGGCTTCTTCATGGTGTAGTGTTTGATCACGACAAGGATTACAGAGAGGCGTAATAGAAGCGTACGTGGTTTTTTGGGGAGCCAATAGGACTATTCCTTACCCCTGGTTCCCCGGATTTCGACCCCTCCCCATGGCAATCATCACCAAGATTCCGTTTGGGTCGGGCTTCTAACTTACCTGCTCTCATTTATGGCACTTGTGAGTTCTTCCAAGGAATATGTGAAACTCCTTGGGCCACTACACGACAATAGATCCCTTTTGGGGAGTACGAGGGCTATACACATATGGCGGATGATATCGTGTTGAAATATACATAAGTAAAGGTACGCACAGATCAAATCAATCTCAAGATTGGAAATTTCGTACGTAGACACGGATTCAGAGTTATGAGAACACTTGCCTTGCGTTGCCACTGCCTTGTCACCAAAAACGACACCTTGCGGAACTCCTACCCCAAGTTCCTTGCCCCCAAAAAAGCAACCCACTAGCCAAAACCCAAAGATGAATACCTTCTCATCCGCCTCTCGTGGATGATGATGACACCCTCAAGCTCGGATGAGGGAGGGAGATTGGCGCGAGAAATGGAGTAGGCAGGCGGGCAGAGACTATCCTTTAATGTCCCCGAGGGACCCTTTGTCACGATAGACCCTCCCGGAAACGCAATCCCATGAATCCTCCTCTTCTCGTGAGAGATAAGGAGACTCACTCAACGAGTCAGCAACAGAGAATCTACAAGTGGATCTAGCCCAACCACACACTAATTTGGATAGGGTCACGATCAACAAAGAAAGGGAGGGAAACAATTAAGACGGAGGTTGCTTCCCATTACAGGCGAACCCCTGTTTCTATCTTCTTTTGTTTTCCTAGTCACGCTTCATTTGCTTCGTTTTGTCCGTTCGTTTCATGTTCACACTTCGAGATCCTAGGTTGATTATTTATCATTTCGAGGTTGGCCCGTCTTCGCTCTCTCTTGATTGTAACTCTCTTGTTGTACCATATGATCGCTTAATAGAAATAGTCTTATTTAGCAAAAAAAATAAAATAATAATTTCGGATGTATCCATTTTGAGCAACTATACATTTTATTTGGGATGTAAATTACAAAATAAATAACACAAAATAGAATTGAACATTATTTCGTGAAGGGGATATCAAGCCCCCTTACCGATTTGGTAGGAGAAATTTTGTTATATGATATGGAGTCTTATCAAGTCTCAAACCATATTAAAGTAATGAGAGAAATTGTGTTGTTACTACTATAGATTCATCTTAATTACATATGTATTAAGTTACGGAGTGAGTCATTTTAATCATAGATCTACCAATTGTGGAGAGATTAAATTTATTGATATGCAAACTTGTTGTAGGAATGCAAAATTTGAATAATGTTTTACGTGAAGAGATTTAATCTCTTTATAGGCACCCTTGTGTGTAAATTTTCATTGTTCAAATGCCATTTTTTTGAATTTATAAATGGATACAATATTTTGAAAGTCCTCTTGGACACTTGGACACTTTTAATTAAAACTAACCAAATATACATACTAAACATAATATTACATCACATGCCTACCATCATGACAATATTACATCATGCCACCAGACAAACTTGGCTTGATTTTCTTCCGTTTTCCGTGATCGTAAAGCACTATGCCAAAGCTCAAATTGCTGATCAAACTAGACCATCTCCACTGCTTTTGTATCTGTCCACAACACTCCTGGAAAAATATCAATCCCCTTATTAAGTTGTTCTTATGGATACTATTTGTCTTGGATTAGAAAATTGATCTCTCATGCTATGATTTTTCAGTGACAGTTTTGCATAATACTTTGTTATTAGTGTTAAATAGTAATATTTAGTTAATAGTACACAAAATAAAATAGTAATTTTGTAATACTTGTTATTCATTGTAAAATAAAAATAGTAGTATTTTATTGGAGGGTGCAAGTTTTATTTTATCAAGTTGGATATTATTTAAGCATTGTAATTAAATAATAAACAAAACTTTTATGCATATTAAGAGCAGGTTGATGTCATTGAAAGAGAAGTGGAGGGATTTTAAATAGGTTGATGTTGATTAAAGAGAAAAGTAAAAGAGTTTGGAAATATATTCTATTAATATCAAGAGGGACCAATTTTTTTCACGTGTAATTTTTTTTAAAGTGCAATATACAACGCTGTTATTTTTCAGTATTTAAATTGTATTTTGGAATGTTAAATAAAGTATATATAGAACTAAAAAGAAAAAATTAACCATAAAACTTTATTTTTTTTCTATATATAAATATATATGAAGTTGATACCAACATAAATTAGTTAACATAGATTTTCAACTAGTTTATTTAATTTTCTTTCTTGTTGAAATATTTTTGAAAAATATAAGACTTGAAACATTTCATTTACATTTTTTTTACTTATAATTATTTTTTGACAACATTTTAAAAAAAATTTATAGTAAACATTATTTTTTTTAACTTAATTAGAAATCTCATATTCCAATCCCTATAGTTTCTCAATCTTACTGTTGTAATTAATGTTTTTTTACTACTTAAATTTAATAAATGACAAACCACCAGCTCTATTACTCCAACTAAATACTCATTTACTATACTAATCTGAATTTTACCAAAATAATTTTGTCCATGTTAATAAAGGCCCGGCACAACCTCTAAAAATTGGAAAAAAAGCATAGCGGTAAGTAATGCCTCTCAGCTGGTTGGTGCATCACTACTTGATTTTAACATCCCAAAAGAGTTACGTAAATTTCTACCCTAAAAATCCAAATAACAGCCGCTGTTGCGTCGCCAATAGGGGACAAAACGTAAGTTGAAAAAAAAGGCAATTGGAATTGGGGAAAGCATCTCCAAGGCCGTCCCCGTGCCTACTCCGGCGGGGGAGAGCTCGTGACCTCCGATTTGACTTCCTTGTATTTTTCTAGGGTATGGGTTGTGTATCTGTCGATACAGATGGATGGTGTGAATCTGGGTAACCAATATTTCTCAGTTTATATATTTAGTAATGAGATTGGGTTTTGTATATGAGTGGTTTATGATGTGATTGTTTAGAAAGATTTTTTGATATATTTTTTTGTATAATTTTTTAAAAATTCTAGTAACAAATCATTAAAGCACAAGTTTGATGGATAATTCTGCACTAATCAAAAGTGTTCTACGAGATTGTTTAGAAGTTTTTCGAGGGGTGCTTCCATATAAGCGAAAAAAAATCCACGAAAAAAACTCCAAAAGTCCCACCAAAAACTCCAAAAGTCCCATTAAAGACAACTCGTGTTGTATTTGCGTATGGCTAGATTATGTACTTGTTTAAATTTCTGCGGATGGATATATACAACTCATGGTGCATTACGTGGGCAGTATAAACTGAGAAATATATATTACTCTGAAAGTACTTATGTTATTATTATTTTTATTTTTATTTTTCAAGTTCAATATAAAAATGTAATATCAAAGTTTTTGAAAAGTTTGATCCATAAATATATTTTATTTATTTATTTATTATCATATTATTTTAATATATAATTTAATTGATGAATTTTTAATTTTTGGAATTTGACTATAAATATATTTTATATATTATTATTATTTTTAATATATAATTTAATTGATGAATTTTTTAATTTTGGAATTTTATTTCAAAAAGTTTTGTTTCGAGGGCATCTTCTAAGTAAAACAAAGGTTGAATTGTATGTTGGTAAGAGAGAGCATGGACGACTAGAAGGAACCAAACTCAGACATAGCATGCAAAGGTTCTTAACTAGCAATTATGCACCACATGTTGCAAAAATAAACGCCATAAAGGGAAATAGAATAGGAAAGAAAGAGTAGCCTAGAAGAAATAAGATGTTGCGAGAGAAGGAGCCATTGTGGAGGAATAAAAATCAAAATTTTCTTCCATGGAAGCGGTGTAGTGAAATCTTAATGCAATCTATCGCTTCCTCGAGCCTTACAAATCATGAGGCCTATGTTGAAGTTAAGAAGTTAAACTACCTCATTACGATCATACCAACATGAATTGCTCATGTGAATAAAGAAATAGATCGTGATTTTCTACCTTCAAAATCAAAGGTTGTTTTGGTGCGGAGTTCCCTCCATATTTAATCTTGATCAATTTCCTATTGAGTCACCTATGTATTATTTCCTTCATGATCTTTGAAAATATTCAAATATCACATTTTAGCTCTACCACGATGTCCCTGCGATGGTATACTGCCATGTTCTTGTTTTTTTCGATAGTCGCGAGATATGAAGTTGGTTTTTTGTTCTTTTGTGCACATAGTAAAAAATGTATGGAGAGGTGGATTTCCCATCACTTCAAGAGCAAAGGTAAAAGACACAGGCGATTAGAGAAAATCGCTCCAACACGCGAGAGATTTGGTAGCATTTATGGAGTTGGCGAACATGTCTTTTTTTCCTGTATGGTGTTCGCTACCTTCCTAGCATAGCTTTCTTGATCTTCCGTAGAAGAAATGAATTTTTATTTATCATATATTACATTAACCATGAAATTGCCAACATTCATGGCACACTTTCCATCACATTTCAGTAGAGAAAATTATAACGAAAGTATCACACTTTTACTTATCAAAGCTAAATGCTCCTATATGCGTTTACAACGACAGATTTCATCACTTAAGTGTAGTAAAAACATGTTTATTGAGAAAACAACTCCAACATATTTGTAGAGAAACTTATAACACAATATCACACTTTTCTTATCGGAGATAAATGCTCCAATATGGCGACAACGATGGGATTTCATCACTTAAGAGCTAGAAAAAACAAGTTTATTGAGAAAACGACTCCAACACATTTGTATAGAAAATTATAACACAAAGATGCTCACACTCTTTCTTATCAGATACTAAATGTTTCTATATCGCAACAACGATGGATTTCATTAGTTCGAAGGAAATTTTAGTAAAACAAGTTTATTGAGAAAAACTCTAGCACCGAGAGATATTTGGAAGCAATCAGTGAATTGGTGAACATGTCTTGCTCATATGGTGTTGGATATTAGGGCATAGCTTTCTAGATCTTGTGTATACAAGGCTAGTAAATTTCCATGTAGCTTAGACTACATTAACCATAAAATTTCAACATTTAGCAGCACATTTTCCATCACATTCGTAAAGAAAATTACTAATAGAGTATCACATTTTTCTTATCTATATCTCAAAATGTTCATGTATGCAACAACTAACTTGTGCCTCATAGCTTTAAATTCTGTGCAAGGAGTGAGGAGAGGAGGAGTGTCGAGGTGCACAGCTATAATATGAAGAGAAAGAAGAATCTTGTTCTGGGACTTGAGATAGACTCATTCTATGCACATGCTAGAGTAAAGCTTAATAAAACAAAACTCACCATACTTTGATTTTTTAAATAAATATCTTAAAAAAATTAAGAATATCAATTTAATACATTTTATCAATTACACATTTAACAATATTCATTTAAAAAATACAATACAAATTACTATTTTAAATAAAAATAATAGAACACATTTAACAATATTCATTTAAAAAAATACAAATACACAATTACTATTTTAAAATAAAAATAGTACAAAGATACACATTAATTACCATGGCCCTCATGTACCTTCCTCTTATTACCCTTTTTTAAATACTCCGATGTTTGTAGCTTATTCTTAATCAAATAGTGTCACTTTTGCTTAAAAACTATAATATACAAGTCTCACTTTTTATAGCTTTTCGTGGTGAAGGGTAGAGTATACTAAAATTCTCTTACCCTTGCTAAGAAGCATACCTCAATTATTGTACCACCCACCTCGACATCCAGATCTAGATATCTTAGGTTATTCTAAATTGATCAAGAGTATAGATTTTTTTAGGGTTGTGTTCTATGTGCGACTAAAATTCCGATGAGGTCCATCACTATACATGAGGTTCATATCACAACCTTGGATATATCAGTGAGATTCTTGTGATTTTTTGCTTTGTGGATATAACTTAGTTTCTGTTGTTGTCACTGGTTATCATGATTCAAAACTTTGTCATCATCTCGGATCTTTATAGCATTAGATATATTCTGCGTGAGCTAATGTGATGTTTTGTTTGTCACAATGATTCAAAAAATCGGGTTATATACCACAATATTGACTTTCTCATTGTCCCCATTTTTTTTTATGAACCTCTTCTAAAAACCAGCAAGAAAATTTAGATTTTATAGTGTGATCTCCCCGGCATGGGCGGGGGTTTAAAAAAATTGGAGAGTAAATTGAGTGGTTATTGTTAGAAATTGTTGTATAAGATGGAAAATTTGGATGGTTTGTAGACAATATGGATGTCATAAGAGTTATCTATTTTGATTTTTTTTAGTGTCTCCGGCCACCATGCATCTAGTAGGATCCATTTTTAACCGAGAACGTCAATAAATCACTATGCGAATGATAACTTGTGATATCTCTAGCCATTTTATTCGATTGTACGGGTGCAAGTTACTAACTAATAACTTGTGAAATCCTCTAGCTATTTTCTTTGATTGTGTATCGGGTTTATAAACGTAGAATATACTCTCTCTCAAAAGACTCTACATGTATATATTGGATGGAGGGAAAGGTTATAGATAAAACTTCAGACAATCCCCTTAGGGTTGTCTCAACTTACTCTATTGTTAATTACATAGTGTCAATTTTGTAAAACTATAATATACTATAAGGATTGAGTGGGTTTTTTCTATTGTAAGTTTTGTTTTGGAATTGAAAAATAAAAAAAATTCATAAAAGCTAAAAATTATGTAGTGAAACAATTTGTTTAAAATTTCGGAGATAAAAAGTTGAATAAGTTTGACATCATATAATATGAATTTTTTTTTATGATTATAAAGTAAGAAACATATAAGATTTTTTTAGCCATGATTAGGTAATTAAAGATATGTATATAGTTTTTTTGAACAGGAAGAAATTTGATATTCATTAACAAAAAGAAATGCGAAAGAGTATGTATGTAGTTACAAACCGTTATGTCAGTTAGAAACTATTACAATTAAGTAATTAAAAGGTAAATTTAGTGTTATTTAAGAAATGAGAATTATGTACATTCATCATTATTGCTTTCAGAAGATAAATCATGTCCAATGAAATAATTTGGAAATTTAAAAAAGATCACATATTTTAAAAAATTTTCATTATTAATTTAATTTTCTATATATTAAGAAATACTACTCATTAATAATAAAAAAGTTGTAACATAAATAATATAAAAAAAACCATGTATTTTTGGAATAATAAAATAGTTGAAACAAAAATAATATAGAACAGAGAAAAACTATGTATATTTTCGGATGTATGAAAATTTAGATACATTTTATTAAGTAAAATTTTAAAAGAATAATGGTTATAAACATTTAAAAAATAGTTTTATTAAATAATTAGTTTAGAAAATCATATTATAGCATTTCTTTTTTACTCTAAAAGAGTTTTACATATCAAGACTATATGATCCATCTTGGCTCTTGGTATATGTGAGAGATTAAGATTGATCTAGTCCATCTTAATTTTCCTCTTTGAATAAACTACATTCCACATGAATACCATGAGTGTCAATACATTATTATTTTATTTTATTATTTTTATTTTTTTATTGTATTTTGACCTAGTTAAAGTGTTCTTTTTTACTCTAAAAGAGGTTTGCATATCAAGACATATGATCCCTCTTGGCTCTTGGTATATCATAGAGTTAAGATTGATTTAGGCCATATAACTTTTTAAATAAAATACATTCCACATGAATTCCATGGGTCATTCATGATACTCATTTTTATAGTTTATTATTATTTTATTTTATTATTTTTATTTTTATTGTATTTTGACCTCCAGTTAAAATGTTCATTACATTGTGTCAATCGTTTATTTAATTTACTTTTATTTTTTTGCTGTATTTCTGACATAGTCGAAAATGTTAAACTTGAGGTATAAAATCTAACAATTTTTTTAATAACAACATTTTAAGTTAAAAGTCAACAAAAACTAACTTTCAATCTAACTTATTAAAAGAAAAAAAAACTAACACTATAAACAACATATAAAAAACTATTTACTTGTGGATCTAATGGCCTAAGACCTTTCGATATGTCTAATATTTGATCCAATGACTCAAACATGGACACAAAGTATGCGACTAGGGGAGTTGATTTTCATCTAAGAATGCCTTTACAGTGCGTAATGATGTAAAAGGACATTCATAGTCTAGTATACGGAGTGCTTGAGAGGATGCTAAGACGTAATGAAGAAGAGTACTAATTAATGAAACTTCTTAATGTTGCTCATTCTAAATAGTATGAAGCTTTTTAGTAGTTATTTTATTTTGTTTATTAATATAATCTAAATATAGATTAAGTATGATTATAAAATATATGTATGAAGTAAAAAAAAATATGTGTGAATTTGTTTTTTTTTCTTCACAAAGTAATGTCATTTTAAACATTCTCATTGCGGGTGAATATACAAGGGTTGCCTCTCTAACCCAAAGCAAGTGTCAAGGGCATAAAAGAATGAAGATAGGTTGGTTGCTTTCTAACTGTGCACGTTGTACATCATAATATGGAAGTAATGCGAGCATATACATGTCCACAATTTGGAAGTAATGCAAACCTATTTATGGGAGACTTGCAACAATTCTTCATCAATCATGTAGAATTTGGAAGAGCTATATAGCTTATTTGGATCTTGTCTCGTAGAGGATTTTTGGGATTCGTAATGGAAACTAATGGAGAACAAGAACAACAACATTAAAATGCTAAGGTGTGGTTGGATAAGGCAAACAAACCAAAGCTAGATGTTGGTTGCATACATAATGATCTATCAACCATAGATAAGAAGAAGCCGCAGTGGTGTTGTCAGTTTCTCATTTGTTCCATGGAATCTACAAGGAACACAAAACGCGAGAATTTGAATTTGGAAGGGACAATAACGAAAATAACGACATTTTTTTCTCTACCTCTCCATGTCGTCTACGAGTGGGGGCACCCAAGCTTTTGCTTCCCATTCGAGTCCCTTCTCATTCTGGAATGCCCATCTTACTGATGCAATTCCTTCAGGTTCTCTAAGCATTACCGAATTTGTGAGGTCTCTCCACACCCATTTCTTCTATGGCTAGTGGGTTAGCTTCTTTTCGGTGGTTTCCCTTTGGAAGTGGGTCATATTCCTCATTCGAACCTTCTTCCTTAGGCTTCTTTGCCTTTCTCCGCTCGAGGTCAAGGTTTTAATCATTTTCTCGTGAGGCCAAAGCTCTAATGCTTTTCAAGGTCGGGAACCACTATTTTCACCGGGTTAGGAATCTAGGGAATCAATTTTTTTGTATGGTCGTGTGGGGGAATGTTCGCTTTCTCCTCCGTAGGCGTCTTCTTTTGAGGTTTCTCTCTCCATTCAATAATTTTGGAGACCTTCTACAAGAGGGTTTCATCTTCATTTAACACTTCGATTGGGGGAAATATCCTTGTTTATGGTAACCCTACGATGTGGAGGAGTCCTACCCGAATGCTTCAGGCCATAAGGTTTATCTTATGGTTCGAAATTTCCTGTCTATGAACAATCCATGGCAACCGGTGCCCTCACGCAAATCAGAGTTATTATTTTTAGAATGTTGGGAATCCTTAGCGATTGGTGGATGTAATTCTCAAGCTCCTCCACACTTACTATTCCCTGGCAACTCTAAAATTTTCTAGATTTGCTTCAAAAAAGACTAATGATCCTACTCAATACAACTCCGGGTTGGCCTCCGGTCCTTCATACAACTTCCATAAGATATTATAAAATTTGAATGGATGAGTCAGTCGAGGATCCGTGACCGACCATGTTACCACTTTCCATTTATGGTGTTACGTGCGAACTCCCTCTATCGATGATTCGATTAGGTTGAGATTATTTTCGAGCAAGACTGCTAATCGCTAAACATGCTAAATGGTACATTGAGCTTACTCGAGGGGCACTTTTGCTTCGTTTAGCGAGTTGGTTATCATGCTTTTTGAACCATTTTCGGTTTCCAGTTCGATATGATGTCGGGGAATGGCTTCGCGGCCAATTTTCGTACGGATAAAGGAGAGACACACATTTACGACCATATTCGGGGAATGGAGGAGAAGGATGAGGCTCATTAAAAGCCCATATTCCTAATGAATTCCTTCTCGAATGGTTCATTAGTACTTATAGCCGTAAATCTCGAAGGATGTATCTCTTTGGGGTATTTTTACGAGGGCTTGAGCTATCCTTTTAGAGCTCGGCCAGGTTGGGCCCAGTCTTTTCTTAGGGCCGGGATTATTAATAAGAATTTTCACGATGCTCACTCATTCCAAAGTGGTGGCGAAACCAAAGAGAAGCTAGGTCCTCATGCTAATGGGATTTTTGGTTCAATCGATGGTGGCACGACTAACCATTTGAATCAACTGAAACAATTGTCTCTACAATTTTCTCCTCTCTGTCTGAGCTACACCTTTGGAGCTCTACTACTTCCCGATCCCTTAATGATCGATAATGTTGTTCAATATTCTAACCCTAAAGGAAAAAAATCACGATGGGAAGAAGAAGGGAGATGGAATAACAAGAAGAAAGATAAGGATGTGGAAGGGGTAATGCGAAAAAATACAATGATAATGTTGGAGAGGGTAAGAGAGAGGCGAAAGAAGAAAGTTGGAAAGGTTTTCCATGCAAGTTATGCAATGGGAGACTCATCTCACCCATCTCTCTACCACTAAGATTCGGGATGCTGAAGCACTTGTTGAAAAGCTCGGTAGTGTTCCTTTAGTTCCCCAGGCTATCCTCGACTAACCCTTTCCCCCAAGGGCCGTAAACGCTTGATGGCGCAGATGCATACTAGAGCTTCTATAGGGGTCAACGGGGAAGGGGAAAATTCTTCAAATGTATATATGATGAGTGATCACGTTCATGTCGCCACGCAAGATCACGTGATTATGGTGAATTTAAGTATTTGAAGGCTAAAAGGTGTTCCTCGATACTTCCAAGCCACTCCATATTGGGAGGCCCACGAGTCGAGCCACCTGTACCGTATGCTCTGAAACATTTGCAACGTTCGAAAATCAACCACTAATGCGAGGAAACCCGTAACTACTCCATTGTAGAAGATCTAGCTCGTTTAGGTCCTTGTGCGATTTTTTGTGTTGGAGGTACTCCGATCGTGCCCAATATAGAGGAGCGTGCTACTCACTACGCATCTGGGGCTATCAATCGAAAGAACTCTCTTATGATCACATTCGATATGCTCGGAAATCTTAAGAAAAGACTTCCTCATCACATGGCTTTTCGAGATCAAATATACGTATCGGAAAATAAATATCTTTTCCAAACGGTGGTCGATGAGGGCGCCTCCACATGTGTCATGTCTATTTCATGTTGGAGAGCCATTGGATCTCCCTCAAGCCATTCCTTCACCTACTCTTCTCACTTTGCATTTGATGGCCATTCCCACATGCCACATGGAATTGTTACGCTTTTGCCCATTTAGTGTTGGGGGTAAATTTGTTAATATTGAAGTCGAGATAGTTGATGCCAATTTAGACTGATCGAGCAGCTTCTTTAGCGGGGACTGGATTTATGAGGTGGATGATATTGCTTCATCATTACTTTCCCATCCTTGTGTTTTCCCCATGAAGGGAGGATTGTCACTCGTTGATCGGATGTGGACTATTCTCCAATAGATCCAAATGAATCTTGTGACTCTACTGTTCTCTTGGTGAATGATGTCAAGCAACCTCTGTGGAGAATTTGAGGGTCATAATGTATGCCTTATTGATGGGTACCTTTGATCTTCCGCCTCCTTCTCGTTCATATCAATGCTATCTCATCTTCCACGGCTCCTATTCGAAGAGAGTTCGTTCAAACTCATTTTTTTCGGACCCTTGGAACTTCTCTACCTTCTCCTACTACCACATTAGAAGAAGGTCGAGCTGGTGGAGATGGAATCTCCTATATCTGCGGTGAGAGATTTCTTATCTGATCTGATTGCGACTCTGCAGCAGATTCCCTTCTAGTTTCTCTTTTGCGGAGGAGATTTGGACAAAGATCGCTGGCTCGGGCTTGGACACTTGATTCATCTTTCGCTCCAGGAGCGCAACGATGCATCGTTACTACCATTTGAAGAGGCTATATTGGAGACAATGAATAGTGTGGAAAGACCATGGGATGATTTGCATCATCGATCCTATTTTCTACATGATTTGCGAGAAGTTGGAGTTAAGAGTTGCCAGTTCTGTGTCTTCGAGTTCCGTTCATCAGATCCTAAACCCTTTGGCTACTAGTACAAATTTTTGTTGAAGGGAACATGGTTGTCATTTATGAGACGATCCCCGGTGAAAATTTCCCGGGGAAATCCCAACGTTACGGAGAGGAATTTTTTTCATTAGAGCTAAATGTTCCCTTGAAGAGGTTCGGACTTGCTCTGATCTCTTTAAAGATTTTCGTGATGTGTTCGCTCGGTCTTATGAGGAAATGCCCGTAATTGATCCATACGGTATTGTCTAGCATGAGATCAATACTTATAGAGAAACGCTAATCCCTATATGGCGAGAAGATTTTTTTCGTTCAACCCTAGGAAAATTTGCAACTATTAAGGTCGAGGTTGAGGGGGAAAATTTTGCTTCAGCGAGGTTTGATATACCCCATTCCTTTAATGCTGAGTGGAGTTTCGAATTCAAAAAGGTGCCCATGGACAAGCAGAAACAAGGAATGATATGTGTCTACATTGATGTTTGTGGATTTGAATAAGGCATGTGTAAAATAATTACCCCACACCATTTATTGATCGGATTATTGATGAGTGTGTGGGGAATGAGATTTTCTCCTTCATGGATGGTTTTTAGCATACGATCGGGATTACCATCGATCCTGAGAAAGATCGCACAATAATGATTTTATTTTTCCCCTGCGCAGTACATTTGCATACTGAAAAGATGCATTTGGTCTTAAAAATGTCGAAGCTACTTTTGAGCGGGCCATGTATTATGATTCTCCAAAAATATCAAGCATATCATCGACAGATTATTTGGATGATTTTAGCATTTTGCTGCGTTCTCAAAAGAGAATTGTATCATCCTCTCATATTCGGCGTAGTTTTTTGAAAGATGTAATTATTATAAAATCCGGTTGAACCTAATAAGTGAATTTTCATACACATGCGATTGGTTGTTAGGGATTAATTGTGTCTGATCGAAGGGATCTCGAGTAGATCCCTTCAAGAGTTGAGGCAATACTTCGGTTTCCTCCCGATCTTCTATTTGTCAAATGAAAGTCTTCAAGCAAAAGCCAATTTTTTGAGAAGATTCATCGTTAACTATCGTTTGAGGTTACAGTGAAAGGATTTATGCAGAGTTGTTGGAAAGGCGAATTCCATTCTTATGGGATGAATTTTTCTCAATGCTCATTCGATGCTTTGAAAAAAGGCATTAACCTATGCTCCTTTATTGAGTCCACTCGATTATAGAAGAGATTTCCTTTTGTATCTCGCCATGGAAGAATATACTATAAGTATGGTTCTAGTTCGAGGAAGATGATGCTCTTTGTGAGCATGTAATTTATTATCTAAGCCGAGAGCTTGGTAGGTCTGGAACTGCGATATTCTCCCATTCATAATTTAGCCTTGACATTGTCTACATGCTTTGTCCAATAACTCAGACATTACATTCTCTCTTCGAAAAACTTATGTTTTGTAGCTTGATCAATCTGATTTCAATTTGTTCTCGGTGAGGTGCAGTGATTGAGGGAAAATACGATTGATCGATTTTCATTTTGCAAGAGTTCGATCTCGAATGCCATATACGTTTAAATCTAAGAAATCATCTGGGATTTGCGAATTGATCTGCGAGTTACCTTGTGGAGATGAGATTATATATGAGGAATCGTTCGTTGATGAACATATTTTTCCTCATTTCTTCACAAGATCCTTGGTATGGGGAGATGTCATTGTTTATCTCCGGACTTCGAAGTTTCCCCTGCGCTTTTTCGAAACATGAGCATCGAAAGTTGCGTCACTTGGAAAAAAAAGTTATCTATTATCGGGTGACACTACGTATCGTCGTGGGGTCGACTCAATCCTTAGACATTGCTTAACCATCGAAGTGGTTGAAAGGTTGTCTTGAATGATTGCCATAGTGGAGCTTGTGGTAGTCATTTAGTACGGGCTTTTCTACAACCTAAAAGATTTTGGCGTGTCAAATATTTTTGGCCCTGCGATTTTCAAATATTGTGTTGAGGTGTGTAAATTTCATCCTTAGTCGAGTTTATTTTTTGGAAGATGCGCGCTCATCCGACTCTCGCTCTTTTCTCGTTATCACTATCGGTTCGTTCACTAGCGGGTAATTGATTTTACTACTTGTAACCCACCTTCTACGAGCAAAGGTCACAAGAACATTATCGTAGCGGTGGACTGCTTCACCAAGTGGAGTCGAGGCTAAGTGCCTACTTTATACAATGATGGTGAAAGAACAACACGATTACTACGTTCAAATCAAGTCGATTTGTCGCTTCGCTATTCCCAAATATTTTGTCACTAACCATGGTAGTCATTTTCGTAATTCCATGCATGGCTAAATTGGATCTTAAATTAGGTTTTACGAAAGGAGCATTCATCTCCGTATTATCCCATCAAAGCCAATGGGGAGGTTGAAGCGGTGAATAAATCCTTAAACGGTTATCCTTCAGAGACAATCAATAAAGCTAGGTGCAATTGTCATGTCATGTTAGTATCTGCGCTTTGGGCACCTTGGATGTCGGTTAAGGCGAAAGCAAGGGTTCGACTCCTTTCCAACTAGTTTATGGTTTTGGAATTGATCTTTCCTATTGAGTGTGAGATTCCTTCCTTAAAAGCTGAGCCGTTGAGCTTCTTCCCGACACTTCAAGTCTCCAGAAGAACGTCTGGCATATCTAAAATGTCTCGATGAGCAACGGCAGAGATGAAACCATGATTAATGAGGCCCACAAGAAGAAAGGTGAAGGTTTCCCAGTATGATAAGGATGTCAAACCCAGGGTTTTCTCTAAAGGTGATCTCATTTTGGTCACTGATTTGAGGACAAGGATGCCTTGTGGGTAGGGAAATTAATATCCAATATGCGGTATGCGTGGCGCTTTTCATTGTCGAAAAGAGTCCTTAATAAGGGAGCTTATGCTTTGGTTAAATTTGATGGAAACGTGTTTGGAGGAGCCCACGAAATGAGATCTATCTTAAGTAAGTGATTATTCCTAGTGCGGTATGCCCAGAATTTTCTTTGGTTGTATATATTGTATTTTTGTGCATATCTCGCTATCGATTACGTTGTGACCTTGATTTTTTTTTATTCCGTTTAGCAGTGTTTATGGATGATACTCTGAGTCATTTTTCTGCTTTGCCGATGGTGCTAATCGACTCATCCAGAAATCTTGCCTCTCGCGACTTGGGTAATCTACTATCCATCTCGATCGGTTGCTGGTCCCAAGGGGTGTATGTATTGGTTCTACTTCGAAAAATGTTGCGTAACATAATCTCGTGATCAATCTACTTTTTGAAGGCAATGTATCTTGGTATTGGTTCATTAGTAGTGTACTTGGATCAAAAATGGTGGTTTCACAATTGAATAACATGTCTATTGTGTCATAGATCCATTTTATATCGTGTCATTTACGAGGAGTGCATTTGTTGCAAAGATCATATAATTATGTTACATATCTTCACATTCCAAGTTTAGAAAATACGTTTGCGTATTCATTAGCTAATCAAGCAATTGATTGGCGTATTAATCATTCATTACATTAAATATAAAAACACATCAATAATCATTGTATATATGAGAGCAATCATACATAAAATTCATATATATATATATATATATATATATATATATATGGATCCGATATATATATATATATATATATATATATATATATATATATATCGAGATTCATATATATATATATATATATATATATATATATATATATATATATATATATATATATATCGATTCATGTTCAAACATATTACAAAATTGGACAATTATGCTCCTACAAAAATTAGGGCTTATGCCCGATCATATCCATCATCGAAAAAATATCAAAGTCATCACGTCATCCTGTAAAAGTCTATGCACGTGGTCCCCGCTACAGATAGGTGTCATGGAAGAACACTATGGCGAGTAGCCACAAAGTGTGGAATAGTTGCACCCAATCACGTGGTACATCGTACACACACTCTCGAATTTCCTCGGGGGAGTGTCCTCTACTACGACCCATAGGGACATGGTGGGTCAAACCCTCCGAGTTCCTCGCGAGATTGCATGGATAACTCTCTTAGGGGTCTTCTATGACATTCTCGGCCTTCATTCCCGCACGGTGCACGTGTGTCTCGGGAAGCCCCTCGGGTCGACGTGGTCCCAACATACGCTCGTAGCATGAACAATAAAATGTAAGTCAATTATCCTATCGAAAAAGATTTTTTTCATTTTTATGTTTTTTATTGAAAAATCCTAAAAAATCATTTAAATGTGATCTTAATAATCACTCCCCATGCTTCTACTAGGTGGTAAGGGAAGATCAACATCTCCCCTGAATTCCATGCTAGCATAAGGTTAATCCTCCACGACGATCACTCTGTTTCTCCCCACCATAGGAAGAACTCATCATGCTAGGTATTTCTATGTGGACTTCACTCACCCCCTTGCCTCTTCACTCTGAGTCCCAACCCATCGTGCTTTATCACGATGAGATCTCGTGGGGCTGCTGATAATATAGATCACTTTGGGTCGAAGCCTTGGAATCCTCATAAAGAAGTATGTGCACAAAATGGTCCCATAACCAAAATTCTTTAGTTTTATTCTTCTTGATGGACTTTAATCGTTTCTTCAAATTGGTCAACAAGGCAAAGTGAACCATTACATATAAAGTAGTCAAGCAATCAACGACCAAACTCATGTTCGCACATGAGGCTTGGTTCAATGAAGCTCGATCCGACTACTACGACTATGGATGAAAATAAGAATCTTCATGTGTTATCCTTGCACATCTCTAATTGGGATCACGGGTCCCAACATTTTGAAGTACCCTCACACGGTAAGATATGCGGTAATGTAGTAATCAACATTCAACCCTCCCCGTTGGTTTGCCTTCATAACTATCGGCTCTCGCTCTTCGAGAGAGTCCCGGTAATAAAATATATGTCTTCAATCTCGATCCTTACGGACATTTGATCAATCACGTGTACGGTCCTCCTTTTGGGTCCCAATAATTGACAAATCAATACAAGTAAGTTGGTGTTCATTTTCATATTAGGCATCTTGAAAAACTTGAGAAATACACATATCCTCGGAGTATATCTAAGGAAAATTGGTCCTCCATTACCTCATTGTCAATTGTGCAGCTATGCTTCCCTCTCTCTCTAGCTAATGGTCATCACGGAGTCAACTCAACAAAAAACCCATTATATTTTTTATTTTAAAATTTCATTCTCGTGCAGTACGCGATTTCCTTCTATACACGCGCTCATGTACTAGATGTAGGTTCGAAATTATGAACCCTTGTATACGTAGAGTGGTTTAACTAAAAACTTAAATCCTATGGTGAAATTCACACAAAATTACTTGAATTGATAACAAAATTAATTATTAAGCTAATTGGAGAAGATTACCCTGGAAGATTTCTAGGTGATCTGGTGATCGGAAATTGAGTACTGGATTGAAGTCGAGGATTTTTTTCTCAGCAGCTCTTTCTCAAATTATCCAATGCACAAATGACCAAATGTGAGTCTTTCTTTTCTTCCTAAGAGGCCTATTTTATGCCCAAAAATCTGAAAAATTTTTTCAAAAACCTACTTGTTTAAAGTTTTGAGTTTAGCTTTTTGAATTTGTCCAATACTTTATGACCTTTTGGCTTGTAAGTGTTGGGATTAGGTTGTTTTTAGGTCCATTTGATTTCGTATTTTGAAATGATCTCATCATGACCGGCCTTTGTCATGGTAGGTAGTATGTTCGTAACTAGCATATAGGTTGAGGAATTCACTTTTCATTGCATTTATGCATACGTAGCCTCCATATTGAAATCTAGTCCAGTAGGGTTGATCCCCATCCCGATTATGATTATTATGACCATTTTCACTCGTCGACTTATAAATCATGATATGATGGTAGAGCCATCCTTTACATGGGCTTCTTAGTTAGATCTCGCGCCAGCATATGTCACCCATGTTGCAAATTGACCCTAGGCTCAGGAGTCCTCTTTGGTCCGCCATGACATATGCGGCGAAGCTTCATTCCCTCTTCACTATATTTACCGGATTTATACCCTAGAAGGAGGATCCCATTTTATTGTTGAGTTGTTTTGCCGCATTTTCGAGTCGACCATTTGTATATCTTGGCCTCGAAAGCTGACTTCACTTGGACTCATGTATAAGCTCATCTTTTTTGACCAGTGTCTTTCTTCAAAAGTCGAGGCTTTGAAATAACTTAGCCTCGTAACGACTCGACACCTTTTTCCCCATGGATAGAACATTCCTCGCGAGGGTCATTTACCGAGTTTATCCACCTTTTATTGAGCATAGGATTGTTCCTATCCCGCATGATGAGAACATCTGTTCATAAACACTCGTTCTATCCGCATCTGTATATAGGCATTATTTTATTCCTTTTTAGGGCTTTTTCAATATGAAAAAGAACAAAAAATATCAAATATCCCAAAAAAGAGCGGGATTCTGGGACATTACTTTACCCATATTTGATGGCGCTGAGAGCTTTCGATGATGTCGCCACATTGAACAAAAAGAAAAAAAATCTAAGTCTTTTTTGTCCATTTTGGGGATGGAAGGCTTTAGTTTGGCATTAGGGAGAAGCCATAACCTTGTTATCGAGTCGACTACTCCCCTAGGTTTTATCTCTTCCAATCATATGGAGGGTTTTTTTGTGTTTCCCTCGCATAGACATAGCTTATACAAAGTTATCAGTATGCTACTGTTGGAGCGAGTGATCCCCTCAAAAGTGCGAATTTTGTACAATTTTGTATATTTTTGGTCTTAATTAGTCTAACGCGAGTGGTTTTTTGGGTGGAGCCGAAGTCCCGTAGATACATGTATATGTGTACAAGTGTAGACAAGAGTCCGCAAACCATGAAGTTTATAGTGACTGATTGGAAAACGTAGGCTAAGTCGATATAAATAGATGAACATTTTTGAGTCTTAAGAGAGGAAATAATTAGTCACGATGCTAAGTGTGACTCATTAGATGCTGTTGTCGGTCGTTAGGGTAATGAACTCGCCCTTTAGCTGTGTACGCGAAGATCCTTAGTCCTGCGCCTCCAACTACACCAGCACCTTCAACTCGACATAGTGGTAAGAACTCACCCGTACCTCTCACCACTCGAGAAGACGAGATGGCCTCACACATGAAGCTACCTACCTTTAAGGGCGTAGGGGATGAAGATATGGATCGTTTGGTTTGTGGCAGAATCAATATGGACTACACTAGTAATGTGGCCAATGATGCTATGAAAAGGGTGCTAACTATCTCGCCTTTGAAGGAAGAGCCCCTAGATTGGTATATGGGATACACTTAACCAGGTATGCGAATGCTAGACCATTCAAAGCATTAAGAATTCCCCTAAAACAACTAGTTCCAGAAGCCTGAAAGTCCTAATCTTGAATAGTGAATGATCTGACAAAGATTTCCAGCAAAGACCCTCTAAGTCTACGTGGGAAGACGACCAATGGTAGCAGCAAGGTAATCGCAGAAGGGAATTTACGTATGATGACGGACGACACGAGAATGGTTCATTGCTATGTTACTACTTCCTCACCAGAAAGGGTACCTGTGGGTCGACGGCAAACTATGTCCAATCAGGGGGAAAAAGCCTTGGATATTCGTTTGTGAAGTTGGAGGCACGCACGTAGATGATACCCGATTGGGAGTACAACAAATCCAAGAACAAGCGGGGGCGATGCACATGGAGATCCGGAGACTTGCGAAAGGACCGAGGGAAAGAAGTCACGTCTAGACGTATGGCGCATACGATGTGGGGTATCCGGCATACCAAGGATCGGTGCCACTATCGGCGGACTACTACGAGGAGCGAGGGGGGCCTAGTCGGGTTGCGCCCGCAGACCAAGTGGACACCGCATTGTGGTGCGATGATTGTCGCGTGGCCGACTAGCATGATACCAACCATTGCCCCCGTTCAGGTAGCGTATGTCCCGCGAGCCAAAGTGTTAAAACAATGGTGCGGGGTTTTGCCGATCCCCGAGTAGGGACATGATGAGAAGAGCGCCAAACTTATGATGCGATGATAGACCAGGGAAACCTATATAGGTGTACAATCGGACCCACGCTCTTCACCAAGATCCCCCCTCGAGTATGGGTGGCTCCCTGAGCGCAGGGCGGGTGGGGAGGGGGCCGAGGGTGGAGAGTGGGTGCGGGGTGGGTGAAGAGGACAGGGCGATCTCGTCTATAGCGCGTGAAGAGATAGGAACTTTTCAAGGGACGCACGCACCTTTCCAAGACAATCACGGTAGAATACCGCAGAAGCGGTTGGGACCATGTGATTGAAGGCTACCAATTACGATAGCGAGAGATGCGAGAAAAGTAGTGAGCACCTCACAGAACGTACGAAAGGGTTAAGGGAAGAACGTGCGAGATGAAGGACCCAACCATTAACGTCATAATACCCGGCGGTGTGAGCGCGGGGATCTTACAGAAGCTCAAGGTGGAGCCTCTGTCCGAAAAAGAAGCCATCAAACAAGAAGGGTCTAAAATTTACGGAAGGGAAGAGAAACTTTTGTCGCGCAGCCTTCGCCCAGAGACTTTGCTAAGCTACAGCATATATCTGCTTAAGCCCCCATGAACCTCAAAGTAGATGATGAGGTCAAACCATTTCTCAGCAGTGCATGTATGAATTGTGCGCAACCAAAGGCGCGTAGAAAACCCCCCGGCTTTGATATACGTGTCGCGTAGAAAGAACAACCCAACCCATGGAGAGTTAAGGATGTGCACAAATTGTCACTGAAAGCATAAGAAGCACTGTGTGGTGAAACGCGTTTAACTGTGCAGAATTGGTGATTACGCAGATGGATCGGGTTATTCCGGATCTATGCTCGGATGCGAACGTACTACCTAAGAAAACTTGGTAGCGAAGGAGAACCCAAGTTAGAATGGTCCACTATCTAGTCGCGCATGTCCATCAGCGAGGAAGATCATATCGTTGGGAAGATTATCAAAGATCGTGGTGGTACTATAGCGAGGAGTTAAGGTCCGGGCTGACTTCGAGGGTCATTCGAGATTGTAGAAGATGCGGACCCCTATCCCTGTGCTCTCTTAGATTGGAGTGAGCCATAGATATGGGAGGTATCATCAATTTGAAGAAAAAGGAAGCATGGTATTTGAAAATAGAAGGTACATGCGTGATAATAACATTAGCCCCTATGCAGAAGGAGAACGAGTACACGGCATGGGTGTGTGAAGAAGAAGATGTGGATCATATTTATAAGATAACGCTGTACGGGGACGAAGATTGGATCAATCCCACTGTACCCGATGGTGTGCTACGCTGGGGAAAAGGATAGTGAGTATTTCTCTCGGCTAGACGGAGAAACTAGAAAATCTGGTAGAACCCGGTTAGCATGATGTATCTACGATGCGATGTATTAAGATCACAAAGAGACTTCCGATGCATCTCCTCCGGGGTAAGAGAACTACCCTACTTTGAGTGGTTCCGAATAGTATTGAGGATTTTTGAAAACATTTGAGGTTTCGAGGTTCGCGAGAGCGAAGGCCATGGGCCCCTGACCCAGCCATGCGCACGACACTCTACGAGGTGGTGGGATACACATAAGGGGGTAATTCCGCGTGATCGTGAAGGGTATCGAGGATATGATGATCTTGCGATTCGAACCTCGGAAACCCACTTGTGCGTAAAAACTTTCCTTGGCCCACGGAGACCCGCACGAGCACACTGCTGGCTTGGATGGAAAAATAGTGTGACCAAACTACGTGCAAAGCATGGGTTCACCCTGTTATTCACTCGCCTTGGGACCAATTCCCACACGCATGGTACTTAGATGCGAAGCTACATCAACACACTCACCACCTGGGAAATATTAAAATATGAATTTGTAGGGACATTTGGGATGACGAACGAAGGATGCTTGGACGAAGCTTCCGCAAGCATATAGATACAGCTTTGTTTTTGATAAATCGTGCCCCTATGCAACACTTGGGGTATCGACATGAGAACACACGGATGTAATATATTTCCAACTGCCGCAATATAACCTTAGAAGAATGCGATGAGGATCCGCAATGTCTCTATCACGAGTCGAGGAAGAGCGCACGATGTACCAGGGACCTCCACTACAAACTATGGGACGTTACGCGACCTCTAAGTGGTGTGAGAAGTCAACATTAGCATGAAAAGAGCGCGACTTAAGGCGAGCAAATTGGGGGATTATTGGGATGATGATTCTAATAGGGCAAAGTTGCCGAACTTCTCATAGTAATATCGGGACTTATTCCCGCGATGAGAGTTTTCGCAGCTTAAGGGAATCACGGGGGACCTAGGGGTCATGCGAATCACGCTAAAACCGGATGCGCACCCCGTCGAGCCGGCGTCCCTTATCGACCGAATCCTAAGTATAAGAAAAAAGGTTAAGGAATAAATCAATAAAAATTCTCACCGTGAGGTATCATCGAAACTCGTCGAACAGTCGGACTAGAGTAGAGTCCAATGGTGGTTCGGGGGAGAAAAAGACGAAGGGAGAGATATGAATCTACGTGGACTTGTGAAAATTGAATGATGCTGCATGCATGATACCTTTCTCTACTACCGTTCTCGAGACGAAATCCTTGATAGCGTAGGAGGGCGTGAAGCGTACTCATTCACGGATGGGTTCTCAAGGTACCATCGGATCATAATCGCACACGAAGATTGCGGCGAAGACTACGTTTGCCACTAAATGGGGATCCTCTTTCCGAAGTATACGGTGATGCTCTGTTTGGACTCAAGAATGCCCACGCTACTCTTTTCACGAGTAGTATTCGACGTGTTCAAAGAGTTCATCCACAAAATTTCTCGGAAGTTTACTTTGAGTGATTGGAGAATACCTTTGGCTTAGTAAGGAAGCACGTTTCTCGAACTCGCGCATGATGTTGGATGCCTATAGGGAAGCACTAGATTTCCCTTAATATCAATAAGTGTATCTTCTTCGTACCCTTTGGAATCTTGCTCGGACATATAGTGTGCACGATAGGGGTTGATGGTTGACCCTGCGAAAGCTTGCGGTGATCATACATCTATGCGGTACCTACAATCGAGAAGAAGTTGTGTTCGATCCTCGAACACACGAGAGCTCTTACACGAAGTTCATTCGGGGGTATGCGCTAATCACATCGCCTATGGAAAAGCTACTTAAGAAGGATGTTTCATTTTTTTTTGGCATGACGAGTGCTTCGGAAGAGCTTTCGAGATACTCAAAGAAATATGTCTCTCGCGCCTATCCTCATTTTTTCCCGATTGGGCGAAGGTGTTTCATGTTCACGTCGATGCCTTATAGGAATCACCTTAGGAGCCGTTCCTTATGCGGCCCGGGAGATGGAGACATTGATTATTCGTTTGTATTTACCGATAGGAAACTCTGCGGTGCGGAGCGCAACTGCTACTACCGACGGAACGGGAGGGCTTGTTGATAGATGCTATGCGATTACGTAAGTATCGACACTATCTATTAGGGAGGACACTTCAAAATGTTTACCGATCATTCGGCTTTGCAAGTACCTCGGTGAATAAGCCTCGTGTTGGAAAATCTGCCGATGGCCTACCGCACATTCTAAGAATACGACTTTGAGATCATTGTCGAGCTAGGAAAAGTTGAATGTTCGGGTCGGATCACTTGTCACGACATTGAGACTGGCGAGGAACCAACTCAACTTGGAAGAAGGATTGCTCGATGCGCATTCATTTTCTATTAATTTAGTTGATGCACACTTCGGCTGAAATCATTCGGTTCCCTAACTACTAAGCATGCGCACTCGTGGAGTATTCGGTGCAATAAGAAGAAAGAGTTGGTAACCCACGCTCGCGGGATTTTACCATCATCGCGGGTCATCGTAGGTAAGCATGGGAGCGAGATGAAGTGTTGCGAAGGTATGTTTTGGAACATGAAAGACATGCTATCTTGGAAGAAGCCCATGATGGAGTTAGTAGGAGGTCACTACGTAGGGGAAAGCAACGGCCGCAAAAGGCACGTTGGAAGCGCGAGAGGGTGCGGCGGGGAGCACAGTGAGGTGCGGCGGGAAGCGCGGGGCTACGAGACGGGCACACAAGAGGTACGAAAACTAGCCATTGTCATAGTAAAATTAGGTAAAAAGCAAAAGTTACCATTAACGGGGAGTGGGCGGCGGGACGAGCATTTAGTGAGGAAATTTGCGGGAGATTTTTTACCATTTACTTGATGGTAAGTTCAATGTGAATTTTACCCAAACCGTTGGTTGATTGCAAAGGCTATAAAACGAGGAGTGATAGAAGTCGAGACAAGGTTTCCCGTATCGCTTGAATAGCTTGTACTTGACAAGTTTGTGCTACTATCACAATTCGTGTCTTTTTATGATTTGTTGATGTACGCAGCGTGCTTCCCCACTCGGACGGTAGCCATCCCAGAGTTTGTTTTTCATGCCGGAATGACACCGAAGTAATCTTTCCCGAACCCTCGGGAGCCGATCGATCCCTCGATGCTGAACGAAGAAATCGAGGAAGTAGTGAGGCGAGTCCGAGAAGGCCGAAGATAGGTTAGTATCCACGGCGAGCCCAACCAAGAACAAAGGAAGGGGAAAAGGTTCGGTGGTTCGGGGAAAACCCGTGAAATGGGTTGGGGTGAAGCCCCATAATTCCCCTATAGAAATGTAAAATCCCCATGTGCGATGCCCCGGACACGCTGCGATCGGGGAAGGAGGCGAGCCACCACACGATCAATTGGTTCATTGCCCTTTGTTCGGCCACACACATGCTCCTCGACACGCACCCGCCGAAGAACCTCGATGACTTGATCACCTACTGCGCGGATGCGACTGCGCCCCGAGGAGCGTCACCATCATTGGTGAACCTTTTTGCGAAGGCTCCACGAGATAAATTTCGATGATCATGACTTCCGGCCAATTTGGAGGCCTTCCACGAGTCTGGTACCCAGTTATACCTTGACAGTAGTTCAAGAAGACGACGGGATAAATATTATCCCCATGCGGCCCTGGGCACGTGGATTGGGCGGGCTCGGGCTCTTTGAGACTTGCTAAGGATCTTGCACTTTGACCACTACAACATCACGGACACGTACGGCACGTCGATTTGCGTTCGCCTTGGTTCATGAGGGATGCCCTATGGATTCGGGGATCAAATCACAAAAAATCCGTCATGTTGCACTCTGATTCATCGAATTACGGGTCTTCCCATGAAGGGACCATACCCTCTAGAGCGCATTGGTAAGTAGCATGAGGTGGAGATTGTTGAATACGATGCGCAAAACCTACCATGTGGAGCTGGAATACTCGTGGTTTCATAATCAATCCATCGGTGACACGGTACGCGATTGGGTACATGTTTTTAAGCATGCGAAGATGATGTGAAAATACCAGGGTCACAAACGGTCACCCGAGATATGTAATTCGGGTTAGAAGGTCAATGCGGGGAAAGGTGTACGCGATTTGGGCCCAATACTTGTGCGATGAATTTTTTGCAGCAACGTCGGGGAATCCTAGGAGACGAGGACGAGCACTTTTTTTATTCCTGGTTGTTGTTCCTCTATTGCGTTGGTCGCTCGGGAAGCACACGAGAATTAGTCCCTCCGAGGCTCACCCAAGACATGTGTGCGAAGGAGATCAGTTATACGAACTTGTGGGACTCTGACAGGATGTGCGGCGCATCGAGTATATCCAAGTCTTTTGTGGGTCCTCTTTCAGAGCGAGATTGGCAAAACGACGTGCCTATCAATTCTCGACCGCGCTTGTCTCCGATGGTGTATGACAAGTACAAAAACATTGCGGCATTTCGGGTCACCATGCACGATGTCCATCAGAGCACATAAGGATAAAGCACTAGGCCTCACTCCCATATGGTCGGTAGTAGCGAGGATGATATCGTATCTTATAGTCGCTACATGGCCTCCGCCGATTGGAAGATTAGGCTCAAAATTGGTATGATGGAGCACGCGGCACAAGTGCTACAAAAATCACTTTACACACGACGAAAGAAAGGCGGGCGGATCCAGCAAAGGCACTAAAAAAAAGAAGGGAATGTTGGCTTAGAAAAGGATTCGCGCACAGAAGCCATTGTACCACCGAGAAGGACGAAAGGCGAAACACGGACGGATTCGTAAACTGGATCTGGGGACGAGACAAGACCGGATATGGCAGTCTTTGAGGTCGTACCTCGAGGAGCACGAAGCGGACAAGTGAGCCCGTCGAGGAGCATGCGAGGGAAACAACGGAGCCGCTCCAGGCCAAAACAGAGGGGTATCGGTGTTACGACGCGGCGAAGATGATGCGGAGCGTGTTGTCGATGAGGTCACTCGTGGGCGGTGAGAGGACAAATGAGCTGCTCTCGAGGAGCGACGAGTAAGGCCGCGAGTGGATACACTTCGAGGTGGGGATTCGGGCCTTGCGAAAGCTTTCTGAAAGGCGCACACCTTTTCAGAGCGGTACATGACCCGAGCGAGCGTCGCATCCCCGTAACCGATGAGCGCGGTGTATTGGTTACGGTAGGGAGAGCCGTCCATGTCTCATTGCCCCCGACATAACCCTCATAATAAGTCCCACCGACAGAGTACGCTAAGTTCGTAGCTTTGCGGGGCAGAGTGCGCACGATTGGAGTCTAGCCCGGTTACCTCATGAGTCATTACTGAGTGCCTCCACTCTCTGTGCTCTTTGAAGAAATATAGCATCGGGATCGCCAAGTGCACCATCGTGTCAACGCAACGAAAGAAAATGATTGCGGAAAAAAATTCCTAAAAGTATCTTGGGCCCATGTCGCATGCACCCTTGCCACACGCACAATACACGGCCTGCGAAACATTTGATTAGTAAACTTCCTACATACTGATGTTACTGGATGAAAATGATAAGCTGCCACGCTACCCTTAGGCCAAGACGGAGGGGTTGGTCGCGGCATTAAAAAGCTCAAGGACAGAGATCCGGTAGTTAAAACGCGAGATGGAACAACGGATCACGCGTACTTGCCGTGCCAAGTTGTGACGTAAAGCACCACCCGGAGGTACTGCGGCCCAACGGCACGCTTTCGTTACATGCAACTACTAATTTGATTACTGGGATGATTGCTAGGGTGCCCAATTGCTAGATATAGTTATGTAGTTGTGGGACCACGTACGACGTGACCCGATCCCACCGTGAAATCAACCGGGACTCCGACGACTAAACAGGAACAAGAGTTCGAGAAGACTTAGAAGCCACTAATGCCTACTACGGTTCTGCGTCAACGATTAGCATGACGTGATACTCAGCCATGCACTCTCTGGGATGATATTGAATAACTTCGCCGGAGAAGAAGAAGACTCTCGGTGATCATCTTAAGCCATGCGTATCAGTCAGTTTCCCTCCTCAAACTCTCCAATAAAATAATTCTTTCCACCAAAAAAGTTTCAACCCATGTGCGTGATTATAGAGTACATTGTTCATATCCCTCCCATATCACGTGTGAAAGAGATATGTAAATTAAGCAAAAATATAATCACTTAGAAATAATTTGTTTATATTTTGTAAAAGAATATAATTTTAAAATTTTACGTTTTGCATGTTTTCCTTATAACTAAAAAATAAAAATTATTTTTTAAAATATCAATATCAATATCAATTTTAATTAAAATTAATTCCAATAAAATCATATACTTTTAATAGCATTTATAGAATTTATACATTAATCCCATACCTAAATATATATTTATGATTCTAAAATATATACCTATCGAAACTAAAATAAAAAAATCTTCCCACGTTTACATTTACATGTAACTCTCAAATAATTACTAATGTTAAAGAGAAACAATTTGAAATCTTCGATATCTAGTTGCTCAATCTCTTATCTAATAATTTTTTTTTAAAACTTACATAAAACATAGAATTGAATTATTAAATCTTATAAAATAAAAACATTTTGTTAATAATTATTCTTAATTTTACATTAATGCAACAATTCCCCAAAACTCGCTCTTGTTTTAGATAGTGCAATATATGCATTCAGTCTCTCTCAACCTATTAATTAATAAACTATAGTATATAGTGAGATATAAACAACTTTTTAATTAATAAATTATTGTAGATAGTGTAATATAAGCATTTGGTCTCTCTCAACTTCTTAACTAATCAACTCATAGAAAAATTTACATATTAAATTATTAAATTTTATAATAAATAATAATAATAATAATTTTGCGGATTAGATAGATTTTGATCTTAATATTTTTTCTTATCTTTCGATTTTTTGATCGGAAGCGAGCTTGCCTAGAACCCAGCGCACCTGCTAGTAGATCTCCACCCCTCTGCGATCGTCGAGACATCGTAGGGCATTGGAGGATTTGAGCATCCGTGAGGTCTTTGGCCACGGTCGTCGCTCACCGCATCGCACCTCTACAAATGAACTGTGCATGCGCGCAAAGCCGCGGGTACAAGGGAATGCGCTCATGATTACGAAGGCTACCGTCGGGAGATGATGTATATCAAACAGCTTATCGGAGTAAACCCTCCTCCTCGCTTGTAGCTCTCGAAAGCGGCCTTGAAAATGGGAAAAGAAGCCCCCCAGGAGGTACACGCGCTCCAGGCTGCGACGACGAGAACTCGGGCGAAAAGGATGCGGACTACGGCGGAGAGATCGCGACAAGGGTCTTCAGGCGAGCTCTGCTGATCACTAATCGACGGCCCGTGCGTTTCCTAGATCCATCCTCACCTTGCTTAAAATGCGTAGATCTCTGCCCTCGCGAGCAGAGATCTTTATGATGATATGGGTGTCTGCTCGATCGGACAGAAAGTACATAAAATCGCACGCCACTAGAGCACGCCGAGCTGGGGGATTCTCTTTAGCTCTTGAAGGATTTTATACGAGAGGTAAAAAGATATCTTGATGTCTCTTTTCCCCTTTCATCCCTCTATAACATTGAGAGGAGACGCTACTGTATTTTTAACCCTTCGTTTTTGAGAGTGGGTGGTTAGTGCGGCACTCTTCATCCTGCACCCGGGCTTTCTCCCTACGAGGGATGCGTCTATGCACGACCTAGCAGAGAAGATCAATCCCTCGCTTCCCCTAAGCCCTTTCGCAGTTGATAAGATGCTGAGGAAGTTCCCTCCATGAGATTTCACTTCCAAATGCAGCGGAGCGGCTTCAAAAATATGCAAAAAACCGCCATCATCTGTCAGATTCAATGGACTTTGGCCTCGCACATACAGGATCTCTATGATTTGGATCTATGCCTAGCTGGACCTTGACCCTCGCATGGTCATCTTATCGCTCAAAGGGCTTCTTCATTGTAGTGTTTGATCATGACGAGGATTACCGGAAGGTTGTGGTTGAAGGTTCGTGGTTTTGGGGACTAGTAGGACTATTCCTCGCACCCCGGTTCCCGCATTTGCAACCCCCTATATGGAAATCATCACCAATATTCTAGTACGGGTCGAGTGCTTCCCCAACTTACACCTGCTCATTTATGGCACTGTCAATCTTCTGAGGAATAGGAAACTCCTTGGGCCACTACCGACATACGCGATCCCTTTCGGGAGTACTGTAGGAGCTATACACATATGGCGAAATATGTGTTGAAATAGACATAAGTAAAGGTAGCCAAATCAAATCAATCTCAAGATTGGTGATTTCGAGTGAGACACGCAGTCTACGGGATTATGAGAACATTGCCTTCGCTGCATGCGCGCCACGAAAAACAGAGCACCTTCTGCACTCCTACACCAAGTTCCTTGTCCAAAAAAAAATAAAAGCAACCTC
This sequence comes from Pinus albicaulis, assembly GCA_034641835.2. NCBI lineage: Eukaryota > Viridiplantae > Streptophyta > Pinopsida > Pinales > Pinaceae > Pinus > Pinus albicaulis. The sequence goes on along the minus strand of CM076582.1, from coordinate 72,645,203 downwards.
AAGCCAAAACCCAAAAAGATGGATACCTTATCATTTGCCTCCCCGCGTGGATGACGATGACACCGTCGAGCTCGGATGAGGGGGAGGGAGATTGACGCGAGAAATGGAGCGAGGAAGCAAGGGCGGACTAAAAAGACTCATCCTCCAATGTCCTTGAGGGAATCCCCTGTCACTGATGACCTCTCATAAATGCACCCATGAAACCTCCTCTTCCCGACTCGATAAGGAGACTCCTCCAGCGATCGACAAGAATCTACAGTGTGATTCTAGCCCAACCGCACCAAAGCTCAGGATGGGTCACTAATCAACAAAAAGAAAGTGACATTTCGCATGGAGGATGTAACGCACGTACCTGGGTAGAACCTCGTTTCTATCTTCTTTTCGTTTTCGTAGTCATGCTTCTCTCGTTCTTTCGTTTGTTTCATGTTCACATCGAGAAGTGATGTTGATTATTTATCATTTCTAGTTGGCTCCGGCTTCTTTCCCTCTCTTGATTGTGAATCTCTTCTTGTACCATATGATCGCTTAATAGAATTAGTCTTATTTACCAAAAATAAAATAACAATTTTGCATGTATCCATTTTGAGCAATTGTGTATTTTATTTAGAATTGTCATGAAAAAATAAATAACACAAAAATAGAATTGAACATTATTTCGTGAAGGGCATATCGCAAGCCCTACTACGATTTGGTAGGAGAAATTTTGTATATATAGATATGGAGTCTTATCAAGTCTCAAACTCATATTAAAGTAATGAGAGAGTTTTGTTATTACTACTATAGATTCATCTTAATTACATATGTATTAAGTTCTCGAGTGACTCATTTTAATTATAGATCTTCCAATTTTGGAGAGATTAAATTTATTGATATGCGGAAACTTGTTGTAGAATGCAAAAATTTAAATAATGTTTTTCCACAGAAGAGATTTAATCTCTCTATAGGCACCCCATGTGTGTAAATTTTTCATTGTTCAAATGCCATTTTGAATTTATAATTGGTTATAATATTTTGAAAGTCCTCTTGGGCACTTGGATTGTAGTAGACTACACAAATTAAGTTTGCAATTCCAATAAATCTTTGCTAGATTTTAGACAAAGTTGACTAAAAAATATACCTAGAATAAGAATAAAATGTAAACTAGTAAAACTATAGTATATATGCATATGCATAATTCACATTAAATATTTTACTTGATATAAACATTGAAAATATTTTTATCTATGAACTATATTTATCCATATTAAAATGTTTTTATATTATTAATATATTTTTAAATATAAATCTCTGATATTACCTAATCTTATATAATTAGATATTTTATATATGAGTCACATTAAATATTTTTTAATACTATTTATTAAAACTGAATGGAACACACACATATATATATATTCAAAAAAAATAATTTAAATTATATATTGAAATATTTATAAAATAAATATAGGAATTTTTTTTATCTTTTTAAAAGTTAAATTATGCTATTTAATATAGATATTAGAATATTTTATTTATGTTATCTAATATTTCTAGTTATAATTCTAACAATAAATTATATAAAAACAATAATAATAAAAATTATTGATATTTTATAATATTTTTAATTTAAACTAACCAAATATTATTAAACATACAATATTCCATCATGCCACCGGACAAACTTCTTGCTTGATTCTCTGCCAGTTTCGTGCTCGTAAAACACATGAAGCTCAAATTGCTGATCAAACGACCATCTCCAGTGCTTTTATATCTGTCCACAACACCTCGCGAAAAAATATCAATCCCTTATTGTTGTTCTCATGGATACTATTTGTCTTGGATTGAAATTGATCTCTCAAGCTATAGTTTCAGTGACAGTTTCGTAATACTTTGTTATTAGTGTGAAATAGTAATATTTGTTATTACTGTGAAATAAAAATAGTAATTTTGTAATACTTATGTATTATTCTAAAATAAAATAGTAATGTTTATTGGAAGGGGTAAGTATTCTTTTACCAAGTTGGATATTATTTAAGCATTGTCATTAAAATAAGTAAACAAAACTTATGTATATTAAGAGCAAGTTGACGTCATTAAAAGAGAAGTGGAGAGATTTTTTAAGTAGGTTGATGTCATTAAAAGAAAAGTAGAAGAGGTTTAGAAATATATTCTATTAATATCGAGAGGGATCAAAATTTCATTTAGTGTGTAATTTTTTTTAAAATGTAATATACAATATGTTATTTTTCAGTGTTTAAATTGTATCTTGGAATGTTAAATAAAATATATATATAAAACTAAAGAAAAAATTTAACCATTATTTATTTATTTATTATTATTTTTTTATATATAAATATATATGAAGTTATGATACCAACATAAATTGAGTTAATATAAATTTTCAGCTAATTTATTTAATTTTTCTTCTTAAAAATATTTTTGAAAAACATATAATTTAAACATTTTATTCACATACTTATAATTATTTTACAACATTTTTTTATAAAATATAGTCAACATTATTAATTTTTTTTAATCTTAAATAGAGATCTCATATTCCAATCCCTATTTTCTCAATCTTATTATTGTGATTAATGTTTTTTGGCCACTTAAATCTAATAAACGAAATAACAAACCACCATCTCTATTTCTCCAACTAAATACTCAGTTTACTATACTAATTTGAGTTTTACCAAAATAATTGTCCATGTTAATAAAGAGCAAGCGTCGGCGGCTATAACTCTCAAAATTGAAAAAAAGCATAGCAGTAAGTAGTGCCTTCGGCTTGTTGGTGTGCCTTCACTACTTGATTTTAACATCCCTAAAAAAGTACGTCTAGATTTCACTTAAAAACTCAAAAACAACTAGCATGCTGTGCGTCGCCAATGGGAACAAACTTAGGATGAAACAAAGGCAATTGGAATTGGAGGAGACAATCAGCAAGGCCAAAGTCTCCAGTGCCTACTCCCATGGGGAAGCTCGTGACCTCCAGATTTGACTTCCTTGTATTTTTCTAGGGTATGGGTTGTAGCATCAGTCGATATAGATGGATGGTGTGAATATGGCAGAGTCTTATTTCAGCTGCCATAGGCCCATTAATACGCCCAGGCAGAAAAATGCTCGCTGATCATCGTTCAACGAGCATTTTCTGCCTGCTGCGCACTATGGGCCTATGGCAGCGGAAATAAGACTCGCTGTGTGAATATATGAGTCACCAATATTTCTCACTTATATATTTATTAATGTTAGATTTGATTGTATGTTTATTAATGAGATTGGTTTGTATATGAGTGGTCTATAATGTGTGATTTTTGGAAAGTGTTTTGATATATTTTTTTGATATAATTTTTCTAAAATTTGATCGGGAATTCATTAAAATTACAAGTTTGATGGGTAACTCTACACAATAGAAGTGCCCTAGAGATTGTTTAGAGGTTTTTCAAGGTGCTTCCATATGTGAAGTCAAAAAACCAATTTAGATAACATAAATCAAGATTTCACCTCAAATTTGTGGGCGGAATTCCAGTAAAAATCCACGTAAACCCAAAAAGTTGCATTAAAGACATATATGCTTATCGCTAAATTATATACTTGTTTTTGTTTAAATTTGAGGATGGATATATACAATTCCCATGACAATATGTGTTACTTCAAAAGTACTTACATTATTATTATTATTATTGCGTCGAGAGCTCCATTCTACAACCCAGTGTGACTTTTGATGTGTGTAAGTATGTTCAGAAGCCAAAATAAAAAAACTACATTTATATATATATATATATATATATATATATATATATATATATATATATATATATATATATATAATGTGCAGGCTTTAAAAATAACTTACATAACCATATAAAATAAACAATTAAAAATAAATCTTAATGCTATAAATTTAACATATGAAGAGTTTTACGAACACTCGAAAAGTACAGAGATATAGTAAATAAATAAAAATAAAAATAAACCAAACTTATGGTAAATAAATAAAACCTCTTTTTATACTTACATAGGAGTGTATGGTAAATAAATAAAAATATAAATAAACTAGACTTATGGTAAATAGAATAAAACCTCTTTTTATATTTACTCCATAAACTTATTTATATTTACAAAAGAATTAAAAAAAAGTTTTATTTAGGGTGAAATCTATGGGCCAAATACCATGGGACAAATTATTATTATCATCATGGGCCAGATACCACATTTATAAAAGAGGTATAAAAAAAAGATAAGGTAAATAAATAAAAATATATCAAATAGGAGTATAAATCAACATCTAATTATATTTGAAGCCTATGGACCAAATTAATAATAATACCATGAAAACATTATTAACCATAACATTAATAATAATATTATTATTATTACTAAATCTAATATTGATAATAATATAATATAATATGAGACAATTGGGGAAATAGATGGAGTGACTATGGAAAGATAGAGATAGAAACTAAAGGGAGAGGGGGAGAGGAGAAATGAAGAGAGAGAGAGAGAGAGGAGAGGAGTGAGAGAAGTAGAGAATGGTAAGAGAGAGGGAGAGAGGGAGACATAAAGATGCGGGCAAAGTGGAGAGAGAAAGAAGGAGAGGGGAGGGAGAAGGAGAAAGGATTGGAGGGTGAGAGAGAAACATAGAGAGAGAGAGAGAGAGAGAGAGAAAGAGAGAGAGATGAGAGAGGGAGAGAGAGGAAGGATAGAGAGGGAGGGAGAGAGGGAGAGATAGAGAGACGAAGTTGGAGGGAGAGAGAAGAAGAAAGACAGCGAGAGTGAGAAGTGGAGAGAGAGGGAGTGAGCAAGGGGAGAGATGGAGAGAGAGTGTGTACATTTAGGGAGTGAGATAAATAAACATAGAAGGAGTGATGGATACGAAAGGGGGAGAGAGAAGGAGAGATAATAAGAAAGGGAGGGGATATAGTAACATAGTTGGAGAGAGAGATGAGAGTGATGGGGAAGAGAGAGAGGATTTGAGGGTGAGAGAGAGAGAGAGAGAGGGTGGAGGGAGAAGGGGAGGGTGAAGATAGAGGAGAGGCTTGTCGTATAAAGGAAGAGAGAGAGAAAAGTACGAGGGGAGAGAGGACTTGAGAGAGACGTAAGAGAGTAATGGGGGAATATATAGGATTGCGAGGGGAAAGAGAGAGAGAGAGTGAGTGAGTGATGGAGAGAGAGAGAGAGAGAGAAGGAGGTAGGAGAGAAAGGGAGAGAGAGGAAGGAGAGAAAGAGAGAGAGGGCTTGAGAGAGAGGGAGGAGAGAGAGGGAGGGATAGAGAGATGAAGTTGGAGGGGGAGAGATGGAGTTGGATGGGGATAGAGGGATGGATAGAGAGAGATGGAGTTGGAGGGGGAGAGGGATGGAAGAAGAAATACATAGAGAGTGACGTGGAGAGAGAGAGGGGAGTGACAAGGGAGATATGGAGAGAGTGTGTGGGTTTGGGGGTGAGATAAAGAGACAAAGAAAGAAGATATTGAGAGAAAGAGGAGAGAGAGAGGCATATACTTACAAAGTTAGAAGGTGAAGAGAGAGATATAGGGAAAAGAGATATGGAGATGGAGGTGACATAGGGTGGTAAGAAGAATGACATAAAGAATGAAAGTTGGAGAGAGAGAGAGAGAAGAAGTTATAAGGAATATGTGGAGGGAGAGCGAGAGAGGATAAGGGCCAGGAGGGAAGATAGATAGAAGCGTGAGAGGGAGCGAGAGGATGAGGGAGTTAGAGATAGATACATTAGAGAAATAGAGTGTATGTTTTTGGGTTGATATAGAGAGACATAGTGATATAGAGATATAGAAGGAGAGGAAGGTGAAGAGAAAGAAGAGATAGACGGAGAAAAACGAAGGGACAAAGAGATTGATAAATATGGAGTGAGAGACTATGGGTGTTTTGTGGGGGTGTCATAAAGAGACGAAAGAAGGAGAGATGGTGGAACATATAGATATATATGAAGGGGGAGAGAGAGAGAACAATATTTCTTCATTGTGGTAGGAACATATAGATATATATAAAGGGGGGGAGAGAGGAAGAATATTTCTTACAATAGATGCATTGATTTTAGTGTACATGGTGATTTCTAATCCTATTTGATTTCTTGCACTCAGATGCATTGATTTTAGTGTAGAATTTTATTTCTAATGATATTTGTTTACTTCGCACTAGATGCATTTATTTCAATTTAGATGATTTTCAATTCTATTTGATTGCTTGCATTAAATGAATTGATTTCGGTGTAGATGGTGATTTCTATTCCTATTTGATTGTTGCACTAGATGCATTAATTTCAATGTAGATGTTGATTTATAATTATATTTGATTGCTTAAACTATATGTTGATTTAAAAATTAAAAATTAAAAATGACTCTATAAATCTCGAACTATATTTATCATGATTTAAAATGGTTATATTAATACTCGGCTATATTTACATATTATTGATAAAATTAATCATATTTCCTCATATTATTCATATATTTTTTTTGGTCGCACTAAACCACATTCAAAACCGGTCTAAGATCCATCTTAACTACGGATCTATCAAACTCCGAGAGGAATCAAATTTCTCTTCAGGTACAAACCCTCTTTTCAAAAAAATTTACACCTCGAAAAGATTTGATCTGCTCTCAGACTGATAAATCTATAGTTAAAATAAATCTAGGCGGATTCTATGTCTATTAATAAAGTAATTCAATTCTTAACATTTTATAATGTACATATTTTATTTAGTTTTTGATATATCTGATTTCTTTGAATGATCCTTTTCATACAAATAGTCAAATCACTTCAATCTACCGAAGAATTAACCGAGAAAACGTACTCCAAAAAAAGAGTTTACCAAGTTTGCACAATAATGAATAATAAGAAATAGGAAATGAAAAGAACGGTTTTTTAGCCAATTTGGGGGAGACAAAGGCAAATGGAATTTAATGGAACGGGGCAGGGAGAGCGGTTGGATTGAAATAATGGCGGCACAAAAGCCACGTGCATTACAGCTAGTCCAAAGGGGATGAGGCTGATTTTGGTTTTTTTGGTTTTATGATATTTTGGATAGATAGTGATGTGTTTTGTTACAGGTATTTCTTGATGTGTAAGTTACTAGTTTAATCTTTTACTTCGATCAAAATGATATATTGTAAAATTCAAAATGATGAATATTAAACATGATGAAAAATGTAATCTTCCAAATTTACAAGTTGCAAATGAATAATGTTAATTTAAATGTATTTATTGTAATTTTAATTTCTTAATAAGACAAAAATTTATTTAAGCATAGTGTTTTGAAAATTTTTAATTGAAATTTGGTTTATATATTTTTAGTTTTTTTAGAATAATGCTATCGCTAACATTTTTTTTTGTGAAATTTTTGAAGTAGATAAATTAGTTTAAAACTAAATCTTACCCATAGTAAACTCATTAATAAAACTTAGACCCCGAAAAGAGTCCAGAAGAATCACCCGTCCAATTAACAAAATAAATAAATTGAGCTTTTCATTTTGGAATTTTGTTTTTAAAAATTATTACACTATTCACATTAATTGTTAGAGCTTTTCATTTTGGAAATTTGCTTTTCTAAAAATTATTATTCACATCAATATTGTTTAAATTTCTAAATATAATAATTTCGATGAATTTAATTTGGTGAGGAAAATAAGAAAAGTCCAAGAATTTTCAAAAATTATATCAAATCTATTAATACATTCATATATGTTTGTAATATTGTTAAAACGTGTATAGTCTATTTACTTTTTGATATGCCTGCGGTCTTTGATTAATCTCTTCAACCAATATTAAACGCCTTTGATTTAGAGAAATACTAATAATAAAAAGCTGAAAAAAAACGTTTTTCTTCGTTTCCATTATAGGACTTTTTAATATTTTTTTTTCGTAGTGTTGTTTGATTGAGGAGTTCTTTCTCTAATGTATTCTCTCGAGTCTATTTATTACTTCTTGAGTTTTCACCACATTTGTAACTCTACTATGACGATGGTAAGAAATATGAATTTAATTATATTGAGATTATAATATATTGTAACAATAAGTAGGATTATATGTTTCATGTATGTTATTAGTTTATGTCAACACTACCCTTGCAGTGAAAGTTTGTTAGCTTTCGATTATTTCGTCGAAGTTTTTATAATTTTAATTAAAGTTTCGAGAAAATGTTGGATATTATTATTTTTTCCATAAATTCAAAAATATTTCTTTTAATTTCTAGAAATGTTATGTCTAATTTTCCACTATTGACGTGACATCGTTTCTTTGGTATAGGGATTTTTCTTTTTGATTTTTCTTAGTGCACTTATAAATCGTTTAAAAGAAAAAATGTTAATTTTGTAAGTGGCAATTTGGTATGAGTGGTAGTTAAGAATTCTCTAAGTGGAGTCCATTTGCCGTACGTAGCGAGGAAAGAGAAAGTGATGGCAAGAGTGTTTTCTCCATTAGTGTTAGTGACATTGACAGTAAGACATGTATTGTTAGTTTGTTTATCTTTTTTATTTAATTCTAAACTTTTTTTTCATTTTAAACTTTTACATATTTTGGTGAGCGGGAGAATAGTTACTTAGAGTCTGTGAATCTGTATACGGAATAAAGAAGTGCGTGCGATAGGGCGTATGCGGCAGAGAACGAAGATGCGAAAAGGGGACCTATAGTTCCAGGGAGCACGAATATATTTTAAGTTAGAGCCGTGAATGCTAGTACGGAATGAAGTGCGTGCATAAAAGGGCATATGTGCAAGAGAACGAAGGATGCAAAGGGACCCATATTCCTCAAGCACGAAATTATTTTAAGTTTAAACATAAACTTAGTATCCCATATATTAAATGGAAGTCTCTTTTTAATGAATGTAAAAAAGAATGTTGTGTACGAGAGTGTCTTGACTAGAGTAAATAAACATTAATTCGTAATGTTCAACAATATTTGGATACGTATCCTTCACTGAGCTCGACTGTTTGATATCGAATGTGCAGTTTCAAACTATGTTCAATGATTATGATCGTTTAAAAACTATGAAACGAAACAAATCTTGGTTTTCAAGGTTTATGGAGATGGATTACTACTTTTGGGCTAAATGTTCAAGTTTTTCCTCTTTTATGAGAATTGAAGCCCTCGAAAATTCATATAAGCACTTTGTGAATTTTGATTCAAAGTAAAAAGAGACAAATTGTGGAGAATTATGTTATTGTCCTATATGATATTTTTTCAAAAAAAATTACTTTCAGTATAATATGTGTCAATTTTTCTATAAATTGAAATGTCTCTCTTTACAAACTTTTTCACACATCTTAAGAGGCATCGAGTGTGTGTTCACATAGAATAACTTAGTCTAAAACGTGTATAAAAGTAAAAATTTATATATGAACATAATCTAATCTATGCGTGAGAGAGCTAAATTTTTCATATTAAAAAATTGTGTTATGTTTAAAGAAATTAAGATAAAAAATATCATATGAATTTGAAAAAAATGTCAAACTCATATGCTCGAATTGGATAGTGGATTCCTTCTAGCTTCCAACATGATCAACTCCACCACTTAAAGACGAATTTTTGGCTGGAGAGCCCTAGGGTACAAAATGGTGTTGCAAAAATCTGCGAAAAGAGGAGTTAAAACTCTATTTTTTAGGCCATCAACAACTCAGACATCAAGAGGCTTAAAACACTATTGAGTGTTTGAAACTCAAACTTCAATTAGCTAGGATTTAAGAGCACACCTCGATCATAACTATCATCAATTTTCTTTTAAAAAAGCAAAGGAAAAACAAAAAGAAGCCTCTCAATAGCCATCTATGCATATAAGCTAATTATAAAAATTATTTTTTTCCACATGTTTTATAAATATCTCATATATATTCCAAACTTTAATTTTCCTTAATTATAAATCCAAATTTTATTTTTTTTACCAAGAAAATAATTATAATGATATATGGATAACTTTTTTCAATTTTGAAATTCTTAAAAACAATAATTTGTTTATGTGTTTTGATTTTGAATATAACATATTTTTATGCTCATTCATTTTATAATTTTATTTTTTAAAAATTTTCAATACAAATAAATCAAATTATAATAAATAAATAAAAAAACAACAAATTAAACAAAATTAAATTTTATGATAATATTGTTTTAAAAATAATTTCATACTCACATTTAAATCAAGATTACTCAAATTCAAATTAGTCAGAATAATATTTTAAAAATTATGATTTCTTTATATATATATATATATATATATATATATATATATATATATATATATATATATATATATATATATATATATATATATATATATATATATATATATATATATCGCAAACCTAAGTGAGAGTAAAAATTCATATACACTTCAAACTTGTACAATGAGAATTAAATTGAGTGTAAACTAGTTATTGCATTAGAGAAAACCAAAAAACCTTGGAATGTGGAATCCCAAGAGTCTCTCCACTCATATATATATATATATATATATATGTATATATATATATATATATATATTCATGAACTGAGTAATGTAATAAACGAAAGTTAATTCTTGGAGTTATCCTCCTATCTTGACATGGTACTCGGTGAAAACTCCCACAAATTAAACTTATGCTATGTAACTCCTCACCATTTTCTACCATATTCTTTTCGTTGCTCCCCTCTTTTTCCCTCTCGCATCAATCTTGTCAGAGTGAGTGGAACAATACTAGTGAGATTGGCGTGAATAATTCTTTGCGTTGTGAGTGGTATGCTCCCTGATTGCAATACTATGTTCAAAGAATCCTTGGTTTGAGGACACCGCCAACAACTTTCGCTCGTGGTAAGGCACACCAAGAAAGCTTAAAGGGGTTCAAATCGAACATTCCCATACGTTGGGGCTATAGTGAGAGATACACTTGTCGAGAGATCGCGTTCAAAGGTGAGAAAGATGATCGGACTTGAGACCTCTCCGAGTCAACACCACGAGTTTGTGTCATTGGTAGTGTTGCCTAGGTGTGTTGAGAGTGGGATCGGTATATGTTGCACTCGCGCGTTAAACATTTTTGAAGACTCTCTTAAACATTTTTTTGAATTCAGTGTATGCATCCTTTGCATGTTTCTTATTTGGTGTGTTTTCTCCTTGCTACACGAGCAACATATTTTAAGACTATGACTCTATGCATTTAAACAATGGTCCGTTGGAACGATGTGCATATGTAATCCGTGTTAACAGTGCTATTGTTATTGAATGCGTGGTTGACCTCTCCCTCTCGCACCTGCGTATCTTGTGGAATCGTGCTACATTGAACTCTTCCCGGAATATTTGTTGCTTATCGTGTTAGTGTATACGTTGTGCATGGAGCTTTCATACCTGTGTTCAATGGTGCGTAAACCATCGCAAATTGTGACATGTGCGTTGAATTTTTTTGTTTAGTGAAATTATATTGGAACAATTTACTATTTCTAGATGAAATGGAGCTCCCATCACAGTAACTCCCTGCGAGTGATGGAATGGCTGCGACGCAAAGCCGACTGCCACGTCGACATCGGGGTTCCGTCTTGGTTGGTGGAGCCCCACTCCACTACATCGCTTGCTCTCCGCCCTGCGTCGACTGCGCCTCCTCTGCGCATACGCTCGCGTTTAAAAGTTAAATATGTTTCGTGACCATTCTATTTTACATGAACATCACCATCTGTTAAATTTTCTTCCTTCCGGATTGGGAATTTCACTTCAGCATGAACACATAGATATTGAAATTTAGGCCTCTAGCTAAAGCAAAAATATGGAGGAGATCAGCCACTCTATGCTGACTTATTGAAGCCTCATATGATTGCACTATGGCCATGCGTATGACGATAAGAAAGTTCACCATATCACGCATATTTCTACCCCTTCTAGAAACGTGACATTTGGTTAAGAGGCTCGAAGTACCCCTAGAGTCCCGAGAGCCGAGGAGACAGAAAGAGAGGATTTTCCCTCATGGGATCCCTCTCTCTTGACGATTTAAACACAGTGAGAAATAACTACAACATGACTACTAAAATTATTTGGAAATCAAAAGTGGTAAATTAGATCATAAGAATCAAATTCACGGAACAAGGCAATGCGGTATATTATAGTATGACTCAACATTATTTTCTGAAAGTCGGGTTTTTTGGTGAGTATCTAAGTTTAAGTTAGTTAAATTTTATTGAGTTCTACATCTTAATATTCTTCTTGTTTTATTTTTGTTCTGAAGTCTGGTGAATCTTACTCCGTCATAAAAACTCAACTGGTTACGGGCCTTCAAACATGAAGTATCAAGATAAACATAGTCGACGGATGATTGCGGATACCATAGCGAATGATTCAAATATTGTCAATGTTCATCCATATCACCCCTCAAATATCAAGGAGCCAATGACTACGGAGTGACATAGACTGCGCAAATATATCTTTAACTAACTCAACCTTGAAATATAAATGCAAAAGTCTGTTGGGACTTCATATTTAACCTATGAAGAAATACGCATTGTTTGATAGATGTAGGGATCGTAGATGAGTTAGGCTACCAGGGTCTTCACGTATGAAAATAATGGTAACTAACCTTGAACTTGTTTTGATACATAACAACATACATCAGTGAAGTGGGCTTTCATCTCTGCATCACAATGGTATTTATGACTTTTGACAATAGTGGTTTTTTTATAAATGCGTATTAAACTCAAAGAAAGAGATATGGGGGTTGCCATTCCTAGTTTTGTTATTTGTAGCTACTAAGATCATAATATATATGTGTTGATTTATGCTTCCACGATTCTTATCATAACTAATAATCTAATCTTGTCTCAATCTATTTTTACCACCACTAACAATTTAGTAGCCTGCTCACAGTTCCTTCGGTACTAACATTGTTTGATGAACCCTCTACGGTGAAGTGGATCCTTTTGGCTTTAGGGTTACTTTTTTCTGTCATGCAAACATTGGTCCAGTCTCACATTCTTTCAGATTCTAACATTGTTTGATGGTTGCTAGTACCTGTGGATAATTTCAAAGATTTTTGATATATTTAGGAAATAGTGAAAAGGATGAGGACTTACGTGGGAGTTTCGGTGGATAACCATTTAAAGTATTTTGTTATCTTACGGAATGAAAATGATTATTATATTTGTAGGCCTTAAATATTTCTGCTTTCAGTATATTTTGTAATGCAATGAAGACAAGTTAAAGATAAAATACCTTCTCAACATGAATGACTTCAAAAAAAAGTACGAGTCGGAACTCTCAGTTATAATGGGAATTTTAGTTTTCAAAGATGTATGGCATGGATGGTTTCTTCCAAAATCAAAGTATTGGAAAAACCCTCTGTGAAAAATGGACATTTATAGCTTTTCGACGAGTAGACGATAATAAGAATCATAAAGTCTCATGAATTTTATTAACCTTTAGCCAGACATTCACAATTCATAGTCCGAGAACACTTAAAATTTCACTCACTTCACATACATCTTGTCCACAAATACTTTAAACACATTCACTGACTGACATAATCAAATCACATAATGTAATTTTACAACATCATATAATGCAAAACTCGCTAATGTAGACATGATTTTTCATTTCTAAGTTTGACCTTTACGTTAAAATGGAAACATTTCTAAACTTGCAATATAATGTACACAAAAAATGGTTGTATATATCTAAGTTTCTCGGGGAAAATTTATGGTTTCTTAGCAGCAATAGTCTTGTTCACCAATTCTTTGAGTGATAACTCAATTTATAACAATTAACCTACTCAAACAAAGAGGAGTTAGCACAAGCTTATGGAGGTTGGGGGAATGGCAAGATGTCGGTGGACGAGTTATGGTAAAGGGCACACTTTTTAGAAGGCAACACCATAGGTGGTGAAATAGAGAAGGTACATGGATGAAAACCATAAAGCACGACAGTAGCACATAAAGAGAGACAGGGACAGTTAGTTGGAAGAGTTTGTTCCCAATCTTGATATTGAAAATAGAAACTTATCTTAATTTAATATTCTATTGTTTATGGGGATTAGGAGATGAGTAATTTGGCTACTTGAGGTTCCCGGGCCATCTCCCAACTCTGTACTGAGATAGCCTAGCGGATGGTTTAGACCACTCCTTATATTGAGCTTCTAGAAAAGAGGGGGAAGAACACATTGGAATATGCCATTGCATACTGACACGGATAAAAATGTACAAGAGTGGAGGTAAAGAATGTACCAATATATCCGAAGGACTTTCTTCAAGGAATTGGGTATTATGTGGACTGTGATACTATTCTGTACTTCAAAAAATCAGACAGTATAAATGATCCACAAGAATTGCAAATTTGCATGATTTGTGAATATTGAAAGGCTTGCATCACAGATTACTACTAGCGGCATCGAGCTGATTGAACTCCACAAGTCACCTGATTCATGAAGAAACTATTCGGCCCATTTCCACTACTTGCCTTGTACGTATTTTCAATTGTATTTGCCAAGTTATTTCCCGGGGAGAATGTCAAATTATTGACACTTTTTCCTTAGCCATTTTTTTGCCAAGCCAAGTCGCTACATTTTTACGCACGAGATACTAATCTATGATCCCATTTAATTCTGCCCATAAATTGCTGCTCCTTGCCACTGGCTATTAGTGTAAGTGGATTCTACGTTTAATGAAATCTAATGCGTAGAGTTTTACTGCGAAATGCAACCTAGTTTCCCATCCTCATGATTTTGCCCAAATATTTTCTATCTCAGTTTAATGTTCGAGAAAATACCTACGGGGGAGATGAGAAAATGATTATTTTACAAATGCACAAGTGTCACAAGGGAGTGTCTCACATTTCGAACTTAATTGATCAATTCTACCAAATGTATAATATGTGAGAGTTGGGCTCTTTCGGCTTTTGTATAGATTCTTACAGTATTCTTCATTTATATAGAATCCCAAGCAGTTTGCTAGAAAAAATGATGCCATGTTTTGTTCATGGATCACTTGTCGCCGCAATCAAAGATGCCTTGCCTCGTTTTCGATGAAATTTTTTTTTACCTCAAGTCTTTTTATGCTTGTAGTTATTCTCCCTGGATGTGGGTTTATTGCTCTACTCAATTTGATAAAAGATCACTCAAGCAAAAATATGAGAGGAGACCGAGTGGAGTCATATACCTAGATGAAACTTCGGGTTAAAAAAACCACTTCTCTCTTGTTAGTAAATATCATAATGCTCATTAAGTGAAGATAGGGCGATGAAAGAATATGGGCATACCTAGTTTCTCATCCTCGCGTATGTAGAAAATTCTTGAAAAAAAAATCCGCGTTGTTTCACTACTACAACAAATGGAATCCAGAAAATATTGTGCGACTGACATGCACAAAATATGAAGTTCCAAGAGAAAAAAAAGCAAGAGGAAGGACAGTGGATCCACATCGATGGACCAATCCACCCACAATAGACGAAACACTTTATATCTTCAATGTAGATAGAAATTGTTCTAAGTAACCTACAAAATAACTTTAATGTATATGACCATCGATAGAAAGAAAAAGGATAGTACATTGTTGTATCAATGACTACGGAAGTGCATGCACAATATTTTCCAATAGATGCTAGTACAATGAAAAAATCAAAGCATCTTTGGGATGGATGAGCGTTTAACCATCTTCAATAGAGGACATATTTGAAAAATATTTTGTCCAAGTAAAAATACAATTTATTCACAAGAATAATCATTATGACTCCCTTATACAAGTTATCCTACTTTAAGCTAAGTTGTCCCAAAGACAACACAACAAGGGGACATTGTCTTCCAGAAATGCAATCCAAAATGGGTTCAAATGCTATGCTAGATAGGTAGATACTGCAATGTAATCTTGCATTTCTAGAACCAGGCACTGCAATATATATATTATAATCTCACATTTCCAAAATAATCAAAACATTATGCCACAAAATGAGGAAATTTAATAACCACAAAAATATTAATACGAAATTACAAATTGAATATAGAATTAAAAACTTGTTTTGTGAGTGATGAGGGATTTGGCCATGAGAACCAACTTTCATTACAAGTGCAGTTATTCATAACAGTATGAGTTGTTTCATTACTGTTCAATAATATGATCCAAATGGGACTACCTACACTGGCTTCAATCAATATTTAACATGTTTATGTATCTCAGTCTGATAACATTTACTGTTTTTCACTCAAAACCACAAACCTTAGATATTGTACACAAAGAACTTGTTGTTGCCAAAAAATTAGGGATGAATGAAATTACTGGAACATCACATGATTTTGGAAACTAACATAAAGAAACTATACCTTTACCTGGTGAGTTAATCACACAATTCATGCACCATTGGAAAGGTCTCTGAGTGTAGAAAAGCATCATGGGGTCCAATGCTTAAGAAGGACAGTTTTGACCCCCAAAAAATGTCATTTAGTGCATCAAAATGACTCCAAGAAGTTTCAGACAAAAATTCTCCAAACTAGGACTCACTAATAAATATGGCCCTACAAGTTGATTCCTCTAGTTTTCCCACTCTAAAAAGATTGAAATAGGTGAAAAATAATATAATTTTTCCAATTAGATCAATGACCCTACTACAATTTCCTCTACAATAAAAAAATAACTCCCAGTCCAAGGAATAACTAACTAAAAGCTTGTGGCTGGCCCACATCAAAATTGAGAAGTCAAGTTCAATAGCATTGTTGTTGAAATAACTGTATTCAAGAGTGAGCCTTAAGGATGAGGTGAAGTACCCATCATCATTTACCTATTAAGCAGGAAAAATGAAAACTGGACATACAACTTAATGTTGTATAGCCTCCACTAAATTTAAAGAAGGCTCCTCAAACTACCACTGAACATGAAACTTAATGTGATATAATCCTTCACACAATGTATAGGTAGGCTCCTCAAACTGCCATAATACCAACTCTGCAATACAGAAACAATGTAACACATGTTACCTACATATGCACAACTCATCCTAATGAGGGAATATACTGCAAAAATTAGAGGGAAAGAGTGATAGTGGCAACTACATTCACTTACACCTAACACCTTTGCATCTTGGAGTTGTTTATAGGACATAAAAACCCTTCTATCTTCCTACTAATTGAAACATCAATGGTGTCTTCCAAACTTAAACATAATGCAAGTACAGGGATTTTCATCACCATTCATGTTGCTAAAATTGCAAGATGAACATTTCAAACTCCAAATATAACAAACAACATAAGTTCTATACCTTACATATATTATTATGAGAAACACCATGATATTATAGTAAATAACAGTCACAACAATACCAATGAAATTTTCACGGTGCAATTCTAAAACTATGAACTCGGGTGAAAAGAACATAAAAGGGACTCTATCTAGATGAGGCAACTATCCTATCCCATGAAAAAGGTAAAAATCATAACCTGTGTGTATTTCTGATGGGATGCAATTAGACAAGAAGCTCATTGAACTACAGAAAACCATCATAAACTGAAATGTAAAAACACAGAATTTTGAGTTGGAAATGAGACAATTACAATGAAACAGATCAAGCATCCTTAGAAGGTCAGAGGTAAATTTATTTGTTCTCAAACAAAACATATTTCCTCTTATTGATATGGTTATTCAGACATTTATCGCTATTCTTGTCAAAATTCAGATATACAAAATGTCAATCTAGTTGCCAAATGACTTGCTTACATCTAGCAGTGAATGGAAATAGTTTTGCCTATATGAAATGCATGATTCTAAGGTTATGGCTTATTGGACCATATTCTAATGTTTATAGACTTGGAAGTTAATGTTAGCATCTAATATTGCTTGAAAAATTATTTTCTAGATCTCAATTGTTGGCAAGACAAACACGAAATGTTTGAATCAAAGACCAACATTTACCAAGAAATAAATCAGTATCAAATACGAAGTGTATTAACAAGACGAGGGCTTACAATGGTATTTGTAATGCAAAAATAAGGCCTAACAACAAAGAGAAGGATGGCATGAAGATATAAAATACATATATGCCTCTCTCAACTCTTTCCAACTAGCATATCCACTTAATGCAGAGGGAACATTTTCAAAATACCACATTCTCACATTCATATATCATACTTGAATTATAAACCATATCAATTCTTCCTATCATATGCTACTCTTATAACATAGAACACTAATTAAATGACCCCAATAAGAACCTCATACAACACAAGAACAACATTCCAGAGAGCCAAAGTAAGACATCAAGAATTGAATGCACCCATGGAGACAAATGGCATTTAATTTACTACCCATAAGAAACACACAAACATATCTGACCAATAATCTGCACAAAGAATCCTAAATCATGTTGATGCTAAACAGAGCAACATTATTGAAATCTCCTTCTTTGTGTATTTTGTGCCAAATTGTAACAGTTATCATATAATGTTGCTAGTTGTATCCAACAGCTTTCTCTTTTATGATTTTGACTGAAGAAAGGAAATAATAAAAGAATAACAACTCCATGAGTTTTCTCTACATGTATCCCCATCAAAATCATTCTTTGCAAGAAAATTAGCATCCTCCATTTTGGCAATCTTAGCGGAGCCTCTTATCCGTAAAGCAGCCATCAAACAAGAAGGTCTTAATTTACAGAAGGAAAAGGAAACTTTTGTCACAGCTCACCAAGACTTTGTTAAAGCTGAGGCATCTACTCCTCAAGCCCTCGTGAACCTCAAAGCAGATGATGAGGTCAAACCATTTTTGCAGGCATGTATGAAGCTGCTGCGCAACCAAAGGGTCGTAGAAAACCCCCAAGCTTTGATATACAACTGCGTAGAAAGAACAACCCCACCCATGGAAGTTAAGGATGTGCACAAACTGTACAAGCATTAGAAGCACACTGGTAGGGAAATGTGTTTAACCGCGCAAATTGGTGATTACGAGATGGATCAGGTTATTCTGGACCTAGGCTCAGATGCGAACGTACTACCTAAGAAAACTTGGCAGCGAAAGGGAGAACCCAATTTGGAATGGTCCACTATCCAGCTGTGCATGGCCAATCAACAGAAGATCATACCGTTGGGAAGATTATCAAAGATCGTGGTAGATATCGCAAGAGTTAAGGTCTGGGCTGACTTCAAGGTCATTCAGATTGTAGAAGATGCGGACCCCTATCCCGCGCTCTTAGGATTGGACTGGGCCATAGATATGGGAGGTATCATCAATTTGAAGAAAAGAAGCATGGTATTTGAAAATGAAGGTACACGGGTGATAATACCATTAGACCCTGCAGAAGGAGAACGGTATACAGAGCTAGTATGTGAAGTAGAAGATGTGGATCATATTTATAAGTTAACTGCGTGGGAAAAATATTGGATCAATCCCACAGCCGATGGTGTACTCTGCTAGGAAAAGGATAGCAAGTGTTTCTCTGACTCCGACGGGGAAATAGAAAACTGGCAGAACCAGTTACATGATGTATCTGCGATGTGATGTCTTAAGATCACAAAGGACTTCCAATGCATCTCCTTCGAGGTAAGAGAACTGCCCTACTTTGATGGTTCTAATAGTATTAAGGAGTTTTTGAAAACATTTGAGGCTGAGGTTCTGCGAGAGTGAAGGCTATGGGACCTTAATCTAGCCATGCGCACAACACCTACGAGGTGGTGGGGTACACTTAAGGGGGTGTTCCAGGATTGGGAAGAGTATTAGGATATGACGATCTTGCGATTTGAACCTCCGACCC
The DNA here is from genome assembly GCA_034641835.2 of Pinus albicaulis. Classification (NCBI taxonomy): domain Eukaryota; kingdom Viridiplantae; phylum Streptophyta; class Pinopsida; order Pinales; family Pinaceae; genus Pinus; species Pinus albicaulis. The sequence goes on along the minus strand of CM076582.1, from coordinate 72,625,540 downwards.
ACTTGTGCGTAAAAACTTTCCTTGGCCCCAGAGATCCGCACGAGCATCTATTTGCTTGGATGGAAAAATGGTGTGACTGAACTAGAGAAGAATGGGTTCACTTTTTTATTCCTGCCTTCGAACCAATTCCCACTGCATGGTACTTAGATGCGGAGCTACATCAACGAACTCACCACTGGGAAACATTAAAATATGAATTTGTAGGGACATTTGGGATGACAGGGGGAACGGAGGCACTTGACGAAGCTCTGAAGGATATAGATACCTTCATTTTTTATGAATCACGCCCCTATGCAGCACTTGGGGTACCTACATGGGAAACACAAATGCAAGATATTTCCAACTACCGCAATATAACCTTAGAAGAATCCGATGAGGATCCACACAATGTCTCTATCGCAGAGTCGGAGGAGAAGCACGTAGTTGTGGGACCTCCACTACAAAATGTGGACGTTACGTAGCCTCTGAAGCTGCGAGAAGTCAACATTGCCATGAAAGAGCAGCCTAAGCTGGCTAAAATTGGGGATTATTGGGATGATGATATAGTTGGAAAAGTTGTCGAACTGCTCACAGAATATCAGGACTTATTCCCGACGAAGTTTTCAGAGCTTAAGGGGATCACAGGGGACCTAGGGGTCATGCGCATCACGCTAAAAATAGATGCATGCCCTGTCAATCAGCGGCCTTATCGACTTAATCCTAAGTATAAGGAAAAGGTTAAGGAAGAAATCGATAAAATTCTCGCGTAGTTATCATTGAACCAGTCGAACAGTCGGACTAGGTAAGTCCAATGGTGGTTCAGGAGAGAAAGACAAAGGGAGAGATATGAATCTGCGTGGACTTGCAAAAATTGAATGATGCCTGCGTGCATGATCCCTTTCCTACGATGTTCTCAGATGAAATCCTTGATAGTGTAGGAGGGCAAGAAGCGTACTCATTCATGGATGGGTTCTCAGGGTACCATCAGATCAGAATCGCACCTGAAGATCACAACAAGACTATGTTTGCCACTAAATGGGGATCCTTCCAAAATACAGTGATGCCGTTTGGACTCAAGAATGCCCCTGCTATCTTTTCACGAGTAGTAGTCAACGTGTTCAAAGAGTTCATCCACAAATTTCTGGAAGTTTACTTTGATGATTGGACTATCTTCGGCTTAGTAAGGAAGCATGTTTCGAACCTGTGCATGATGTTGGATGCCTGTAGGAAGCACTAGATTTCCCTTAATATCAAGAAGTGTATCGTACCCTTTGGAATCTTGCTCAGAAATATAGTGTGCCGACAGGGGTTGATGGTTGACCCTGCGAAAGTTGCAGTGATCATAAATCTAGCAGTACCTACAACTGAGAAGCAACTACGTTCGATCCTCAGACACACAGGCTACTACAAGAAGTTCAATCAAGGGTATGCACTGATCAGAACGCCTATGGAAAAGCTACTCAAGAAGGATGTTTCATTTTTTTTGCATGACGAGTGTTAGAAGAGCTTTGATCTACTAAAAGAAAATATGGTCTCTACGCCTATCCTCATTTTTCTTGATTGGGAGAAGGTGTTCCATGTTCACGTCGATGCCTCAGGAATCACCCTAGGAGTGGTCCTTATGCAGCTTGGAGATGGAGACATTGATTATTAGGTTGCATTTACCAGTAGGAAACTCTTTGGTGCAGAGTGCAACTACTCTACCACTGAACAGGAGGGCTTGGCAATGGTCTATGAATTACAGAAGTATCAACACTATCTGTTAGGAGGACACTTCAAAATGTTTACAGATCATTCGGCTTTGAAGTACCTGGTGAATAAGCCTGTGTTGGGGGGGAAAATCTGCTGATGGCTGTTGTTGTTCTAAGAATACGACTTTGAGATCATTGTCAAGCCAGGGAAGTTGAATGTTGGGCCGGAACACTTGTCCCGAATTGAGACTAGCGAGGAACCAACCAACTTGGAAGAAGGATTGCCTGATGCGCAGCTGTTTGCTATTAAGGTAGTTGATGCAAACTTCGTTGACATCATTCAGTTCGTAACTACAAGCATGTCACCTGTGGAGTATTCGGTGCAATAGAAGAAAGAGTTGGTAACTCGCGCTGTGGATTTTACCATCATCACAGGTCATCTATATAAGATGGGAGCAGATGAAGTGTTGCGAAGGTACGTTTTGGAACATGAATGACATGCTATCTTGGCAGAACCCCATGATGGGGTAGCAGGAGGTCACTACGCAGGGAAAGCAACGACGCAGAAGGCACGCTAGAAGAAAAGAGGTGCGTTGGGAGCGCAGGAGGTCTGCTAGGAGCGTAGGGCTACGGTGGGCACACAGGAGGTACGAAAACTAGCTGTTGGCACAGTAAAATTAGGTAAAAAACAAAAGTTACCATTAACAGGAGTGGGCGACCGGCATTTAATGAGGCGATTTCTGGAGATTTTTTACCGTTTACTTGATGGTAAGTTCCAAGTGAATTTTACCCAACTGTTGGCCGATCGCAAAGGCTATAAATTGAGGAGGATAGATCAGAAAAGGGTTTCGTATCACTTGAATAGCTTGTACTTGACAAGTTTGTGCTCTGTACGATTATGTGTCTTTTATGATTTGTTGATGTTTGAGCGTGCTTCCCCCTTGGACAGTAGCCATCCCGAGTTTTCTTTTCATGCTAGAATGACACCAGTAATCCTACTGAACCCTCAGAACTAGTGACCTCGGTAGAACAAGAAATCGAGGAAGTAGTGGAGATGAGTCCGAAGCTGAAGAGGTTATATCCACGCCGAGCCTAACCAAGAAGAAAGGAAGGGAAAAGGTTCAAGGTTCAGGAAAACACATGAAATGGGTTGGGGTGAAGCCCCATACTTCCCCGAGAAATGTAAAATCCCCATGAGCGATGCCCCAGGCACGCTCTGCTCAAGAAGAGGCCCAGGTTGCCACACCAATCAATTGGTTACCGCCCTTTTCTTGGTTGCACAGGCCCTTGACACGCATGCCGAAGAACCTCGACGACTTGATCACCTACCTGCAGATGCCGCTGACCCCGGGAGAGGTCACCATCATTGGCGAACCTTTTGGAAGGCTCCATGAGATAAAATTTGATGATCATGACTTGGCCAATTTGGAGGCCTTCCCTGAGTTGGCACCCGAGTTATACCTTGACAGAGTTCAGGAAGATGATGGGATAAAGATTATCCCCATGCACTAGACATGTGGATTGGCCGGGTCTGGGCTCTTGAACCTGCTAAGGATACCACACTTCGACCCCTACAACATCATGGAATGTTTGGCACGTCAGTTGCTCGCCCTGGTTCATGAGGGCTACTTGTGGATCCAGGATCGAATCCCCATTGATGCTGCGCTCATTCATCGAATTACGGGTCTTCCCATGAAGGGACCACACCCTCTGGAGCGCGTTGGCAAGAAGTATGAGGGGGAGATTGTTGAATACATGTGCAAAACTATCATGTGGAGCGGAATACTCAAGGCTTCATAATCAAATCCATCAGTGACCCTAGTATGCAGTTGGGTACTATGTTGTTGGAATGCAAGATGATGCGAAAATTCCAGGTCGCAACCATCCCTGCATATGTAATTCAATTAGCAGGCCAATGCGGGAGAGGGGTCTGCTTCAGTTGGGCCCAATACTTGTGCGATGAATTTTTGGCCAACGTCTGAGAATCCCAGGAGCAAGGACGAGCCTTTTTTGATTCCTGGTTGCTGTTCCTCATTGCGTTGGTCACCTGGGAAGCACTTGAGGAATCAGTCCTCCCTGAGCTCACCAAAGACATGTGCAAAGGAGCTCGTTATACCAACTTGTGGGACTCTAAGGATGCGTAGCGCATCGAGGACAACCAAGTATTTTGGGTCCTCTTCCAGAGAAACTTGGCAGCAACCATCAATTCTCGATTGTGCTTGTCTCCAGAAGTGTATGAAAAGTACAAGAACATTTAGGTCACCATGCACAATGTACAAATTAGAGCATGCAAAGATAAAGCCTGGGCCTTACTCCCATATATGGCTGCAGATGAGGATATTGATCTTATAGTCGCTACATGGCCTCCGCAGTGGAAGATTGGGCTCAAAACTGGTACGATGGGCACCGCAGGCACAAGTGCTACAAAAATCACTTCTACCACGACCAAAGAAACTAGCAGATTGAGCAAAAGCACTGAAAAAGAAGGGAATTTCAGCTCAGAAAAGGATTGGCGAAACATCCAGCGAAGGATGAAGAAGAAGCATGGAAATGATTCACGGCCCGGACACAGGGACAAAAGGACTAGAGTACAACGAGTGCGATTCCCCCTAAGGCACGAAACGAGACAAGTAGGCTTGTCAGGTCACGCAAGAAACAACGAGCCATCCGACCAAAATGAGGTACAGTTGCGAACGAAGATGATCTGGAAGCGGTGGAGTGAGGTGCATGGCGCGAGAGGAAAAATGGCCCCGGCTCTCAGGAAGGTGAAGGCCGCGGTGGATACGCCGAGGGCGAGGGATTCGGGCCTTGCGGCTATGAAACGGTGCAGCATAGACCCAGCATGACCGAGCGAGGTTGATCCCCGTGTGATGGCACGAGTTGTGGTTTACCGGCGAATCCGTCCATGTCTGGCACACTGGCGCAACCCTCATAATAAGTCCCCTTATGACTTAGATGCATGAGTCTATGCTTACTGCCCAGTGCGATTAGATCTAGCCGGTTACCTCATGAGTCATTACTGTTGCTCACATTGCCTCTTTGAATAAATCGGCATCGGGATAAACAAGTGCATTCAATCCGCCCGTAGAAAACGATTGCGAGAAAAATTCTTTGATATCTGGACCCAAAGTGCATGCACCCTTGCCACTTGTGATAGATAGAGATGGAAAATTCTAGTAGGCTTCTGCGTTGATGTTACGGATGAGAATACCGGCCATGGCTACCCCCGAGCCAAGATTGAAGGGCTGGTCGCGGCATTAAAGCCTCGAGGATAGATATCAGTACAAATAAAATGCGAGATGGAACATTTGATTAGACTTGCGAGGCCAAGTTCTTGAGATACACCACCAGAGTCTGAGGTCCAATGAAATTTGCATGCTGGTTACCGCAACTACTAATGTGATTATAGGACATATTGCTCAGGGTGCCCAATTGCTGGATATAGCTATACAGTTATGGACCAAGGTATAGTGTGACCCAATCCTGTGTGAAATCAACCAAGACCTACGAAAAAAGGAAGAAGCATTCGAGAAGATAGAAGCCACAATGCCTACTCTGGTTCCTGCTGAACAATTAGCATGACTGCGAACTAGCCGTGCCCTTCAGGATGATATCAACGAACTTCGCCAGAAGAAGAAAACTCTCAGTGATCGTCTTAAGCCATGGGTTGATGAAACCCTCAAACGCTCCTAGGATATTGATGTCGCTATGAAGCAATTGAACCAGACTCTAGAGAGCGTCACCGCTGCAACAGAAGGACCGACTTCGCAGAAGCTAGTGGATATTTCTCAGAACGCTACTACTCAGAGTGAAGAAGTGCTGCCCCCACTAGTCGAGGCGATCAAACTACTGCAGGCGCAAGTGGAGGCCCCACCATCGCAGTGACTCAGGACGAGTCACAAGATTGTGTTGGGGGACTGTTGGAACAAGACCCCCTAAAGCTGTGAATTTTGTACAATTTTGTATATTTTTGGTCTTAATTAGTCTAACACAGGGGTTTTGGGGTGGGTCAAAGCCCCGAATTCATTGTAATGAGTTAAGGGTAGACCAAGAGTCCGCAAACCACGGTTTGCAGACCATTGGAAGCGTAGGCTAAGTCGATATAAATACATGGACATTTTTTAGTCTTAAGAGAGGAAAGAATTAAGTCTGGTGCTAAGTGCGAATTGTTAGATCTGTTATCGGTCATTAGGGTAAGGACTCCTGCTGGCTGTGTGTGTGGAGATCCTCATTCCTGCTGTGTGTAGACCCTATTGGTTGTGTCGGATTTTAGTGAGTGTTGGATACTAATATATGTGGATATGGTTGAAGTATTTTTGTGTTATCTGATCTCACGTATTTCTGTTGATGTGAACTACTGGATCTGTTATGAATACTATTGGTTATCTGTTTATGCTGCAAATCTGTCTATGTTATGGTATAATTGTACTCTGTTGATAATGCATTATGATGATATGTGCTGATTACCGTTGATACACACGTGGATGCAGAGTTATTAACTAGATCTGTGCATGACAATAGCTCTGTGTATTGTGATTATACTGTTAACTATCCTGTGAATAGATCTGTCTGGTGCGAACTCAATAAGTTGTGAATGTAGATCTGCTTGACTTACCTACTCTCTCTCTGGGTACGAAAACTTGGTTCCAACACCCTCCCATACTGCTTCGGGTGAGACTTTGGCCTGCACAAGTAGGTCAGTGCTGAAAGGGCTACTAGTATAGGGGTTTGTTGGCAAACCTTAACCTCCGAACCTGGGTCAGGACCCCTCGAGCCAACACTGCCATAGTCAAAATGAGTCATGCTTTTTTTCAAGGGAAGTAAACTTGAGTCAACCTTTCTGCGATGTCCCTTGACTCATGTTTTATTTGACCATCCATGTTCTGTCAAAGCCTTGCTCTATCACGTTAGATATTTGGTCCTTTTCTCATGCTAGTTTGAGAAGGTCTCCATTGACTTCTTGCCGGCAGGTTTTTCTCTTATCGACTTCAAAAAATTGTTGTGAGAGTAAACCTAGAGCCGCATCTTGGCCCTATTTACATTATTGATAGGTGACCTTGTGCTTAGCATTTGATCAACACCATGGGTCTTTGACTAAGTGGTTTCCCTTATGTTCGACTTCAACTTTCATTATCACACCTGGGATTCGTGCAGTACCTTGGTTTCCATTTGACCCTATTGGTGGATTCCTCACCTCTTTGTCGGATTTCATTATTGGTTGGTTTAGAGAGTTTCTATCGTGTGCTAGCTACATTTTGTGCATGCCAGAGATGTGCTTTGGGTTGTTTACTTCATTTTTCTTCGTCTGATTCCTTCCAAATATTGGCCTGTGGGTTACATTAGCTTTAGATTGATGTGGGATGCCTTAATGCCTTCCTTCCAGCATATATTTTCCCATCAACTCTGACACATTTCTCTGTCAATAAGGTATACAGTCCTTTTTTTTTTCTTCAGTACCTTAGAGTTTGCAGTCATTAGTGGAAGATTCCTTTGCTATCGACAGTGAGAATACATCAATGTCTCCTGATTGGTAGATTATATCAAGTGTTTGACTTCAAATCATTCATTTGCACTTGTTAGAATGTACTGGGGTACCTTAACTCTCATCATCAATATCAGTGAGTTGTCTCGCGTTTGTTAACGGTATACATCAATGACCGATATTCAAACAATTTCCCACATGATCGACTTAAGCTCATTTATTCCCATTGTGTATAATTGTACCATAGTGATTGGTGAAGACCTTGAATTTGCATCAACATGCTTTGGTTCACTTTGACAACTCCTTCAATTTTTTTCCAGTGACAACATCCACCCTTATATGTTGCAGTTCATCACAACAACATTCTATATGTTGGCGCTCGAGTTGCGTGCAGTACCACTTTTTCCACCACTTATGATTTGGTACTTGGAGATTCAGTTGTGACTTCAATGATTAGATACCTTTGCAGCATCATTGATTATTCTTCTATATGTGATACTTTGACATGACTTTGATATGTACTTCTGGGCAGTGATCATATGGTTCAATATGTACTTTATAGTTTCTGCTATACTTGTATATATATTGGATCCGCTCCATACTTGTTATGCAGACATGCTTTACTTTCACTGAGCATGAGTATGCCCGCCTCATACATGAGCTTACTTTTTGATTTATTTCACTGGTTTTTGGCAGGCTGAAATTTGGTGAAGTCCTCTCAAGTCCTCGCAAGATTATTTCTTATGCACATAATGCATTTCGGCCATCATGTACCCCTTCTGACCTCATATGTTAGGGGGCGTCTGTTAGAGCATCATTTATCACCTTTATATACTTGATGATTTATGTATTGGCCTTGGGCAATCATTTCCATTCAAACTTGGTCATCTTCTTAAAAAACATTATTTTGAATTCCATACACGTCTCTGCCCTGTCTAACACACGTGCAGACGTGGGTCCACGCATATTTGACCCGCGTATACAATTTAAAAGATTAAAAAATATATAAATCCCTATATTTTGGGCGGGGTTTACGGGTTACACCAGAAGCCCACCTACAGGAGCCCATGGCCAAACTATTTCCCAACTGAAAAAACTATTTTTAGGAAGTATAAATACACCACATTGGGAAGGCCTAAGGGAAAAGAGAGAAAGTCATTGATATTATAGCTTGTTATAGCCTAGATCAAGTCTGATTATCCCTGTGCCTCCTGCACTTCCCTGGTTCAAGAAACCCTTGTGTCCTTCTTTGAGATCTTTACCTCCTTTATGTGACATCCTTGTGCACCTTTTATGGAAGAATATTGTTGAGGCTTGGGTTGGACGGATCCAAAAGACTGTTTCGCTTGGAGCCATGGCTAATTTCAAGTGATATCTCCACATATTTTACATAAATCAATAAAGAATCTCTGTCCCGTTCCTAATGTCATGGTCTTATATGATTTTTATACATGTTAATGATCTTGTAATTGTTAATTTCATGTTATCTTTTATAAGCTTATATGATCTAACCTACCGACATTTAGGATATATATGTTGTACAACTAGTCTATGTGTTTTTTCTTGAGTGAGTTGTAGATCTTGAAGAACGTGGAGAAGTAGAGGGTTTGCACCTTGCGAAAATGAACTCAAATGTAGGACATAAGGGTAAGGTCATCTCTCCCTAGTTCACTAGTTTAAGCATTAGGATCTTTAGTTTGAGTGCTTCTTGTTGTTGTATGCTTTCCACTCTTTTAGGTCCCTCAACCCAGACCTTAGGGTATTTTTTCCCACAACAGACATGTTTATTTGGAAATAAACTGTATTTTATAGGTAAAAAACTCAAAAACGTATAAACGACTGTCACTTTTAAAGCTTGCGTTCGACCCCTTCAGTTTGGTTATTGCAACTATCTATAATACATTGTGTTTATCTATCATGTAGTGCCTTTGAATGAGGCTAGATAATTATCAAAACAAATATTAAACACTATGACTTGGTGTTTTTAAATTTCCCTTGTCTACCCAGGTCACAATTTCTCCTTGATGGAAAATTTCTAGCTGGAATTCGGTAATTTATTTTTTTCAAAATATCAGACTATGGTAGTGGTTAAATTATTTTTTTATGATATAAATTGATTGAGAACCATAAAAAACCCCTGGGACACCCAAAATCCTAAAACTTGACAGTTATAACCCATATTTTCAAAAATTTATGCCGGACTTCTTAAAATCATGTCAGAATTTCTATTGTTTTCTTGGAAAAATTGTGGCCTATTTATATTATGCATTAAATTTAAGTCCATCTCCATACCACTCTTTTTTAGACCCCAAAACACTAAAAGGGATCCTGTACAAGATATTGAAGCTAGAAGATGACTATCGAAAAAAAAGAAAAAAAGAAAACCTATACCACAATCACCAATAAAATAACTTTCCACCAAAGAAGTTTCAACCCATGTGCGTGATTATAGAGCATTGTTCATATCCTTCCATATCACGTGTAAAAAAGATATGTAAATTGAACAAAAATATAATCACTTGAAATAATTTGCTTATATTTTGTAAAAAAATATAATTTTAAAATTTTACGTTTTGACATTTTCCTTGTAATAATAATTTTTTTTTTTTAAATATCAATATCAATTTTAATTAAAATTAATTCCAATAAAATCATATACTTTTAATAGCATTTATAGAATTTAACTTTAATCCCATACTTGGATATATATTTATGATTCTAAAATATATACAAATCAAAACTAAAATAAAAAATTCTTCCCACGTTACATTTATATGTAACTCTAAATAATTACTAATATTAAAGAGAAACAATTTGAAATCTTCGATATCTAATTGCTCAAAATTTACATAAAACATAAAATTGAATTATTAAATCTTATAAAATAAAAACATTTTATTAATAATTATTCTTAATTTTACATTAATGCAACAATTCCCCAATACTCACCTTGTTTTAGATAGTGCAATATATGCATTCGATCTCTCTCAACCTCTTAATTAATAAACTATAGTATATAGTGAGATATAAGCAAGTTTTTATTTAATTCATTATTGTAGATGGTGTAATATAAGAATTTGGTCTCTCTCAACTTCTTAACTAATCAAATATAGAAAATTTACATATTAAATTATTAAATTTTATAATAAATAATAATAATAATAATTTTGTGAATTAGAAGATTTGATCTTAATATTTTTCATCTTTCGATTTTTTGATCGAAGGAGCTTGCTAGAACCCAAGCGCACTTGCTATGGATCCCCACCCCCCTACCGCCGTCAAGACATTGCAGGGCACAGAGGATCTGAGCATCTAGAGGTCTTTGGCTACGTTGCCGCTCTGCATCGCACCTACAAACAAACTTGCGTGCAGCCAGCCGTGGGTACAAGGAATGCACTCACGATAAAGAAGCCCCGTAGGAGATGCTGATATCGAAGCTTACTAGGGTAAACCTCATCCTCACCTGTAGCTCCCGAACAGCCTTGAAAACGGGAAAAAGAAGCCCCCCCGATGGCAGCCCACGCTCACGGGACTGCGACAGGAACTCATAAAAGGACGCGAACTGCAGAGATCGAGCAAGGGTCTTCAAGCTGGGCTTTGCAACACTTCTTGACAACCTGGGTTTCCTAGATCCATCCTCTCCTACCTTTTAAATGCAGATCTCGCTCCTTGTGGGTAGATCCTTGATGATATGGGTCCGCTCAATGGACAGAGTACAGAAACTCCTGCACGCCCTGGAGCACAGGCTGGGGATTCCCTTAGCTCTTCAAAGGATTTTATACAGAGGTAAAAAACTTGATGTCTCTTTTCCCCTTTCATTCTATAACATTAAGAGAGACGCTACTATATTTTTAACCCTTCGTTTGAGAGGGGGGGTTGTGGGGCACTCTTCATCTGCACCAACTTTCTCCTACAAGGATGCTATCCATGCACAACCCAAGAAAGAAGATCAATCCCCTACTGCCCCTAATCCATTTCTGGTTGATAAGATGGAGGAAGTTCCCTCCATAGAGATTTCCCATCTAGATCTGGCAGAGCAACTTCAAAAATATGCAAAAACCGCCATCATCTGTAGATTCAATGGACTTTGGCCTCGCACAAAGGATCTCTATGACTGGATCTATGCCAACTGGACCCAAAACTGCATGGTCATCTTCTGCTCAAAGGGCTTCTTCATTGTAGTGTTTGATCATGACAAGGATTACTAGAGGGCTGTAACAGAAGGTTTGTGGTTTTGGGGACCAGCAGGACTATTCCTTACTCCCTGCTTCCCAGATTTCGACCCCTCTATGGCAATCATCACCAATATTCCAGTTTGGGTCAAGCTTGCCAACTTACCTGCTCTTTTATGGCACTTGTCATTCTTCTAAGGAATAGGAAACTCCTTGGGCCGCTACCTGACAACAGATCCCTTTCGAGAGTACCAAGGGCTATACACATATGGCAGAATATGTGTTGAAATAGACATAAGTAAAGGTCTGCCAAATCAAATTAATCTCAAGATTGGTGATTTTCTGTAGACACAGATTATGGATTATGAGAACACTGCCTTTTGTTGCTGCCACTGTCACAAGACAGGGCACCTTTAGAACTCCTACGCCAAGTTCCTTGTCCAAAAAAAGAAAAGCAAACTCAAGCCAAAACCCAAAAGATGGATACTTTATCATCTGCCTCCCAAGGATGACGGTGACACCTCGAGCTCAGATGAGGAGGAGATTGACGCAGAAATGGAGCAGGCAAGGCAGACAAAAGACTCATCCTCCAATGTCCCTGAGGGATCCCCTGTCACGATGACCTCTCAGAAATGCACCCATGAAACCTCCTCTTCTGACTCAGATAAGGAGACTCCTCCAACAGTCAACAAGAATCTACAAGTGGTTCTAGCCCAACCGCACCAAGCTAGATGGGTCACAGTCAACAAAAAGAAAGGGAAAAAATTCCGCATGGAGGATTCTACCCATTCTAGGTAGAACCCTGTTTCTATCTTCTTTTGTTTCGTAGTCACGCTTCTCTGTTCTTTCATCTGTTTCATGTTCACACTTCAGGACCAATGTTGATTATTTATCATTTCCGGTTGGCCCACTTCTTTCCTCTCTTGATTGTAATATCTTCTTGTATCGTATGATCGCTTAATAGAATTAGTCTTATTTACCAAAAAAAATAAAATAACAATTTTGCATGTATCCATTTTAAGCAATTGTGTATTTTATTTAGAATTGTCATTAAAAATAAATAACAAAAAATGGAATTGAACATTATTTCGTGAAGGGATATCAAGCCCCCTACCATTTTGGTAGGAGAAATTTTGTTATATGATATGGAGTCTTATCAAGTCTCAAATCATATTAAAGTAATGAGAGAAGTTGTGTTATTACTACTATAGATTCATCTTAATTACATATGTATTAAGTTCTGAGTGACTCATTTTAATTATAGATCTTCCAATTGTGGAGAGATTAAATTTATTGATATGCAAATTTGTTGTAGAATGCAAAATTTAAATAATGTTTTACCTGAAAAGATTTAATCTCTCTATAGGCACCCATGTGTGTAAATTTTCATTGTTCAAATGCCATTTTGAATTTATAAATGGATATAATATTTTGAAAGCCCTCTTGGGCACTTGGATTGTGTAGACTACACAAATTAAGTTTGCAATTCCAATAAATCTTTGCTAGATTTTAGACAAAGTTGACTAAAAAATATACCTAAAATAAGAATAAAATGTAAACTAGTGAGACTATAGTATATACACATGTGCATAATTCACATTGAATATTTTACTTGATATAAACATTGAAATATTTTTATCTATGAACTATATTTATCCATATTAAAATGTTTTTATATTATTAATATATTTTTAAATATAAGTCTTGATATTACCTAATCTTATATAATTAGATATTTTATTTATGAGTCACATTAAATATTTTTTTAATACTACTTATTAAATAAAGATCTCATATTCCAATCCCCTATTTTCTCAATCTTACTATTGTGATTAATGTTTTTAGCCACTTAAATCTAATAAATGAAATAACAAACCACTATCTCTATTACTCCAACTAAATACTCATTTACCATACTAATCTGAATTTTACCAAAATAATTTTGTCCATGTTAATGTTAATAAAGGTCGGCACAACCTCAAAATTGGAAAAAAGCATAGTAGTAAGTAATGCCTTCGGCTGGTTGGTGCCTTCACTACTTGATTTTAACATCCCAAAAAAGTTACGTAAATTTCACTTAAAAATCAAAATAACAGCTGCTGTCGCGTCGCCAATGAGGACAAACTTTGGATGAAACAAAGGCAATTGGAATTGGAGGAGACAATCACCAAGGCCGTCCGCGTGCCACTCCCGGCGGGGAGCTCGTGACCTCCGATTTGACTTCCTTGTATTTTTCTAGGGTATGGGTTGTGAGTCAGTCGATATAGATGGATGGTGCGAATATGGGTCACCAATATTTATCAGTCTATATATTTATTAATGCTCGATTTGATTCTATATTTATTAATGAGATTGGTTTGTATATGAGTGGTCTATAATGTGATATTTTGGAAAGGTTTTTGATATATTTTTCTGATATAATTTCTTTAAAATTTAATTGAAATTCATTAAAATCACAAGTTTGATGGGTAACTCTGCACAATAGAAGTGCCCTAGAGATTGTTTAGAGGTTTTTCAGGGTGCTTTCATATATGTAGTCAAAAAACCAATTTAAATAACATAAATCAAGATTTCACCTCAAATTTGTGGGTGGAATTCCGGCCAAAAAAATCCACCAGAAACTCCAAAAAGTCGCATTAAAAACAACTCCCGTACTTGTTTTTGTTTAAATTTGAAGATGGATATATACAACTCCATGACAAATATGTGTTACCTGAAAGTACTTACATTATTATTATTATTATTATTGCACCGAGAGGCACATTGTCGGCTTTAAAAATAACTTACATAACCATGTAAATAGACAATTAAAAATAAATCTTAATAATATAAATTTAACATATGAAGAGTTTTACGAACACTCAAAAAAGAGATATAGTAAATAAATAAAAATATAAATAAACTTGACTTATGGTTAATAAATAAACTTGACTTGG
>CM076582.1:72484373-72611180 GCA_034641835.2 Pinus albicaulis | reverse complement strand
AATCTAAATTAGAAATAATTTCTTTCAAGGTTTTTTTGAAAGAATTTGGGGAAAGTCTTAACCTCTTTCCATAACCTCATGGATTAGGCAATTGATCTCAATTTATTATTTGGTCATAATGCACACAACATCTTATTTATTTTTAATTTAATAAATAAAATAAATTAAATCCACACAACAATTATCCATTGGGGTCCACGCCCCTTTGGACTTGTGTTCAAATGTCTAACTTAAAAAGCATAAAAACTAGGGGTGTTACATATTCCCCCTCTGAAAACAAACATCGTCCTCGGTGTTAACATCTAACTACTAGAGTTGATTTTGAAAATAGAGATGGATATTTTTCCATCATATCCGCTTCTCTTTCCCATGTAGCTTCTCCAGTAGTAGAGTTCTTCCACTGCACTTTTAATTTGGCTACTATTCAATTTCGTAATTCAATTTCTTCTCGCTCCAAGATTTGAAGTGGTTCTGGAAGGAACTCTCCTTCTGGTTCCATTTGTATTACATTCCAATCAATAATGTGAGAAGTATCATGTACATATTTTTTCAATAAAGATACATGAAACGCATCATGAACTTTAATATGCATGGGTAAGGCCAGTTTCTAAGCCGCTGGTCCCACCCTTTCCAAAATTTCAAAAGGCCCACAATATCTAGGAGCCAATTTTGCATAGCTTCTAGCATAAAGAGTACTCTTTTTGGGATTAATATACAGATACACATGATCACCCACTTTGAACTCTTGGTGGACTCTTTTCTTATCGCCATAGCTTTTCTGTCGATCTTGTGTTGTCTTGATGTTTCTCTGTATTTGTTTGACAATCCTTTCCATTTCTTGTAGAGTATCTGGCCCAAGTACTAGCTTATCTTCAGGTTGGATCCAACTTAAAGGCGTATGACACTTTCTTCCATAGAGTGCTTCAAATGGACTCATTTTGACGGAGGATTGGTAGCTGTTGTTATAAGCAAATTCGACAAAATGTAAGTAGTCTTCCCATTTTGATGGCCTATCCATCACATAAATTCTCAGAATATCCTCCAAAATATGATTTGTTCTCTCTGTTTGACCATACATCTAAGGGTGATAAGCAGTGCTAAAATTCAATTTAGTGCCCATGCCCCCAAACAGACCTTTCCAGAAGGCTAGTGTGAACTTCGTCTCTCTATCTGAAATAATCATCTTTGGGACCCTGTGTAGCCTTACTATTTCTTTTAGGAACACATTTGCTACTTGGGATGTCCCAACAGTAGATTTTACAGGTATGAAATGTGCGGCCTTTGTTAAGGTATCTACCACTACCATCACTGAGTCATGCTGGTACTTTGTTCTGGGTAACCTGATTATAAAATATATAGAAATAGTGGCCCATTTCCATTCTGCAATTGCTAAGGGGTTTAAAAGACCAGTTGGATGTTGATGTTCAACTTTGACTAGTTGACACTCCATGCATCTGGCTAAGTAGTTGGCTACGTCGTTTTTCATTCCTGGCCAAAACAATTTCTTTTTCAAGGCTGTAACCATTTTTTGATATCTGGGATGTCCTGAATATGGTTGTTTATGATATTCATCTATGATTTATTTTTTTAAAGAATCCACATTGGGGATGTACAATTTGTTTCTATAGCAAATCAACCCTTTCTATTTTTCTGTATATTCAGCCATTTCCTTTTTCAAAATTTTCACTTGTAGATTCTCATAGTTGGGATCTTGATCTGCTACCTTTTTAACTAATTCTCCCTAGTCAAAACTAGCACTACTCCCAATGCTACTTATGTTTTGGCAAGCATTTCCGCTTAGAGCATCAACAATTTTTTTTCTTTCCCTTTGATATTTTTTATGTCCATATCAAATTCACTTAGAAAAGATAGCCATCTGGCTTGTCGAGCATTCAAATATTTTTGAGAAAAGAAATACTTGAGACTGATATGATCCGTCATCAACGTAAATTTTTTTCCAAGATAGTGTCGCCACATCTTCAAGGCATGAATTACAGCAGCCAACTCAAGATCATACACACTATAATTCTGTTCATGTTTCTTAATTTTTTTAGATTCATATGCAATAACATAATTCTCTTGTAGTAGAACTCCTCCCAACCCCTCTCTACATGCATCCGTACACACAACAAACTCTTTATCAGGATATGAAATATTCAGTATAGGTGCTGTGGTAAGTTTTAATTTCAGTTGTTCAAACCTATGTTTTCATTTTTCAGTTCACTCGAATTTGGCGCCTTTCCTTTGTAGTGAAGTTATGGGATATGCTATTGCAAAAAATATTTCCACAGACCTTCGATAATAACCTGCAATCCCCATAAATGACCTTACTGCTAATACATTAGTAGGCACAGGCCACTCTCTTATGGATTTTATCTTTTTAGGATCAATAACCAATCCTTGTTCAGAAATGATGTGGCCCAGATATTGAATTTTATCCTTATAAAATTCACATTTGCTAAAATTGGCATATAACTGATTCTCCTTAAGAGTTTGTAACACAATTATAAGGTGTTCCTTATGTTCTACCTCACTCTTTGAATAGACTAGAATATCGTCTATGAACACTAGTATGAATTTATCTAAGTACTTGTTCAAGAAACTGTTCATTAAGCACATAAAAGTGGAAGGGGAATTTGTCAAACCAAAAGGTAGGACTACAAATTCATAGTGCCCATACCTGGTTCAGAAAATGTTTTACTAATATCTTCCTCCTTAATTTTGAGTTGGTGATAACGAGTCCTCAAGTCAATCTGAGAGAATACTGAAGCTCCTTTAACCTGATCAAAAGGGTCATCTATTCTGGGCAATGGATACTTGTTTTTGATTGTCAACTTATTCAATTGACGGTAGTCAATGCACATTCTGAAGGTTCCATCCTTATTTTTCACAAATAGCACCGGTGCTCCGCAAGGAGATACACTCGGTCTAATGTAACCCTTATCCATAAATTCTTGTAATAGCATTTTTAACTCCATGAGTTCAAGAGGGCTGATCCAATAAGGGTCTCTAGAAACTGGTGTTACTCCTAGAGCTAATTTGATTGAAAAATCGATCTCTCTTTTGGGGCGAAAATGAGGAATCTCATCTAGAAAAACTTCCTTAAATTCTCTTACCACTGGTAAAGTGTCTAGCAAGTCTTCTTCAGGTTGTTGTCCTAATTCTTCAACATGTACAACATATACTTGATAACCTTTTCTAGTTGTTCCTTTTAGCTGAAGGGCAGAGATTTTCCTTACATAAATAGGTTTCAGTTTCCCTTTTAGTATGAGTGGCTTTCCTTCATCATCTATGCAGTGTAGAGTTTTGGCCCAACAATTCAACATGGTCTTTTTATTTTCTAGCCAATACATTCCTATCAATAAATCATAAGAACCTAATGGCAGAATGTTTAAATCAACTTCTGTTTGATTTTCATTCAATTTAATAGCTGTTTCAGGTAGCTTATGAGTTACTTTGCATTTAGTTAGAGTAGCTAATTAAACCAACCAAGGCTGTTGAAACTTTTCTGTTTTGAGTTTACATTTTTCTACAACTTGTGGACTAATATAACTCAAATAAGCACTCGGATCGATTAAGATAGTAATAGATTGATCAAAAAAATTTCCGTCCATCTCGACCATAGTATACTGATGTTATGCTTGTCGCTTCTCCAAGGCTGTGCAGATAGTGGGAATATTTATGGCTACTTCATTCACAGTGGTAGCCTCTCTAGGCCTCAAAACCATCTGAATATTTCTGTGTGGACAGTCCCCCAACAGATGAGGTTCCCCACAACCCCAGCACTTCAATGGTTCTCTCATTTTAACTGTCCCTTCTTTCTTATTATCCCCATATATTTTCTTTGAACCAACTTGGGATTGAGAAATTTGACTTTCCCTTGGTTTGTTAAATTTCTTTTGCTAATGATCCCTATCAAAGTTCTTCAAATAAGCTGTTTTTTGTTTCTTTCCTTTCAATTAACCCTTGTTTATCCAAATTTTCCCTTGTTCACTCTTTCCTTTAAACTGCTGGTAGCATAATCTAGCTTTCCTCACCACTTTGTCCATAGTTTTTGGATTATCAAACTCTATTTTCTCCTTGTACACAGTAGGAAAACAGTTCAAAAACCTTTGCACCTTTGCTTTCTCTTCATGAATATAAGGAACATACCTTAATAGATTTGTAAACTTGGTGAAAAAATCATCTGTGGTGAGCTGTCCCAATCTGAGTTCGTGAAACTCCTTTCCTTTATCATTATAATAGTGTTCATTCAAATAACAGTTTTTAAACTTGACTTGGAAATCTTCCCAAGTCACTGTTTTTTCATCAATGGCATGAACCATTTTTGTCTCCTCCCACCACAAGGTAGCCTTACCTTGCAACTGGTAGATAGCTAATCTGGCCCTCAGATTGCTTTCATATTCATAAACCTAAAAATGCTTAATCATATTCAAGATCCATGCCTCAGCATCTTGCTCCTTCTCTCCATCATAGGAGGGAGGCTTAATTTTTCGAAATTCACCCTGTAATTCCTTCTTCTGTTTATACTGATGTCTAGTAGTTTCATCTTCCTCAGAATCATCTGAGAACCTGCCTTTCCTCCTCCTTCCGAAACCTTCACCTTCTTGGCCGTTCCGCAAAGTCAGTTCTCTTATCAGATTTTCCTACTCCTCACTGGCTAAGGATAGCCTGTCATTCTAGCTTCTTAGCTCGGCCATATCCCGTTGCAACTTGTGTAACATAGCCATTAAAGGAGAATTGGGATCTGGTGTATTATCTCTACCAGCCATATCGACATAGAGTTCATCTTCTTCAGCCATTGTCTTTTCCGTTTAGTACCTTTTTGCACTAAAACAAAACAACATCAGTAACAATATAATTTTTCAAATAATTTATTTTATGCAGTGAGCACAACAACAACCCAGTTTTTTCTAACATGGGCTCTGATACCATTTGTAACATCTCCCGTTTACACCACATTTTTTTTTTCGATATTAGTCACTAGTTTATTTCTGACTTGTTCAATGTTACCCATGTAATATAACTTCAATACCATCAACAATTTGAAGTCACATTATTAAAATTGTTTATCCCTATTCATAAGAGATAATTTTCATCTATATATATATATAGCTTGAAAACTATATTCTTATCTAAAATTTTCATTTAATTATCTCTCCTAACATCTTATGCTTATGAATTAAGACCTTTTGATACTGTTATTCATGTATACAGAATTACATACCCCTATTATCTAACTAAATTTATTTCCATTATTCAACCTTTACATATATACATTTGCATATTCCTTAACTCTATTATGGGCAATTTAATAACTATTTCACCTACCATAGAATCCCGCGCCCACCGGATGCAAAGGTATTCATGCTTGTTATTTACATTAACCTTATGATATACTTGATTACCCTTTCATGTCTCACATATGATATATGGTAGGTTTCGCATTAAATTGGGATATGACTTATTCGTATCATGGTAATTATGAAGGAAGCTCGTATTGGTAGACTCATTTCACGTTTTTCCATTTTTTTAACTTCACCTATATGTTGAAACGATACAATGGTACTACAGATTTCATATATCTCTTATATGGTAATTCTCTTATACGTAATTGAGGTACCATAGAATTTAATGGGGGAGTTCTTCATATTTTTACGCCGGCTATATGGTATTAATCCCGAGGACTTACATCAACTTCACCATTAATCTGGATCTATTTCCAAGTGTAGGGTTACGATGTTCTATTTGGAATCAGGGTTTTATTCCCTATCACTCTTATTTAAGTCGTCTCTTCTATTGGTGTTTCCCTTTACCCATTGATTTTCAGCGTTATGTTTTTATTTCATTAGTGTTTGGCCATACTTTCAGAGCCCGAGAAATTTGATTGTTCTACACAGACCTTCTCTTCACCTTATATGGAGAAGTTATCAAGTATGATTACATATCATTTGATATCAATTCAATCATATATTATTGAAGGTTTTTATTGGGTGTTACACAACAATTTGCCACTGTCCCTGCCATTCCCCATCCCGCACATTGGAGGGCTCATTCCGTGACCTGTGAGCAAAGACAAGACTTGAAAATACTTTCATTGCATCCCTCTAAAGATGAGATTTCATTTCCCTGAAGACATCTCCCTGCAAAAAACCCTAAAAATAGCTCTTTTTCCATTGGCGCGGTTCAACAGTTCAGCCCTTGCGCCAAGGGGGCAAATCCTCTAAAGAGGGCGCGCCAATTGGCACTCTGTCATAGAGCCGCATCCGCACCAACCATATTAAGAGGTGTTTTTTAAAAATAAATGACAGAAGTTTCGTCCTAACAAATTCCTGGACTGATATCTATCTTGAGTTGGGAGGTTTGGCTACGGATTTCCATAGAGAGGAAGTGGTTTTCCACCTCTCATGGAAGCTTCCTTGATGATAGGGCCAATCCCATAATTACAGGGATCCCAACTCCCCTTCCTCCATCTATAAAAGCTTGGTCATCTCCCTTGCAAGCTAATCTCCAAGTTTCCAAGAGCTTTCACATCCTTATGCTACAAGAGCCTTCTTTATTCCCTTAAGGTCAAATCCAAGCAAGGAGACTATTGCCAAGAATCCGGAGAGAGAGGCTTATCCCATCCTTGACAGGCTTTATCGAGACATGTTTTGCTGACCACCCGCCAAAGGAGAGTGCTGTGTCGAAGCTATGGTTGTATTCTTCTTTTGACTCATTAATGATAAGTGACTATTGGTTATGGTTCCACTTTTGTTCTTGATTATGTTCATGAGTTATGTCCTCTTCGACTGACACATAGTTGTATGTATTGGATTTTATGCTTGCGTTTGTGTTGTTTCTTGCATGTGCAGGTGTCTGATCATGGAGATCGTGAGGATTGTGATCTACCAGGGCATAGGAACGGGTGCACCACCTCTTCTACAAATGACAGCATTGGATTCCAGGTAAGCCTTCATCACAAGTCGGTTTATTTGCAATTAGGAACCTGCACTGTAGCGGGTTTGATTATTGCTAGACCCAATCTAGGCTAGTAGGGATCGCCTATGTCCGCAGAGGGGATTTACCTCTTCAACAATTTGGCGACTCCGCTGGGGATTCAGCTTGTTGTTTGATTTGTAAGCTATAGATGGAGCCTAAAGCACAGCCAGATAGCCTTTGAAACGCTTTTTCCTTGCATTAGCGGAGTAGATCAACGCTGTTTCAATCAATCTCCGGTTTAGTTTACGGACTGAACAACTTGGAGTATTGTCTTCTCTTTTCGGTCAATTTATTGGCCTTGCTTGCTTGGTGAGCTCTTTGGACTGGTTTTTCCCATTTTTCTGGCTTTGTTTTAGCCTTGTCATCACTTGTCTATGTCTAAGATTGCTTGTTTTTATTTTCCCATAGTAAACTCGGTTGGCGCGCTTTTTAGTGTGACATTCGCACCCATTGGCATAGGTTGCTTGTGTATCACCCATGCCATTGTCTTTCTGGCACTAATTTCAACCTCACAGTCGCACCAATCCTGTGAGCTATTAGGGTTTAGTATGTTTGATGCTTTCTGGAACTGACTTGTGATTTTGATCTTGCTTTTTCGGCTGTTTGAGTGCATTGGAGCCTAGTTTGACTAGTTGCAACCTCCATCCTTTGGTTGTTTGCCTATTTCTTTCGATTTTGCATTCGAGCCCTAGGGCATCTAGGTGCTTTTGTGAGTCGAGCCTCCCTTGGGAGTTTTTGGTTTTCGTTCATTCAGTCGACTTTGGGATTGCTTCCTTGCATTTGTTTGACAGTTGTCTATCATTTTATTGTGCTTTTTGAGTGACTGATTTTGTTTTCATTCGAATTTCGCTTTGCTTCATTTTGGGCCTAGATTACACTACTCATCAGTGTCTTTGGGAATTTTCTTGGTTTTGAGAGACTTTTGGTCGATTTGAGATCTGATTGTTTGTGTCATTGAGTGAAATTTGTTTGTTTTTGCTCTCTTATTATCATTTCTCAAATTGCTTCTCATTTGTTTTCAGTTTGTTTAGTGCATCTAGCTCTCAAACATTGAAAATAAAAAAAGTCTCTTTTGCTTTGGATTGATTAGTGCAAATTAAAATCTTTTCGGTGTTATTAGTAATTAATGACTTTGAAAGAAAAGTTTTTAGTTTCATTAGCTGCATTAGAGGTATCACTAATTGTCTTCTGATCATTTTGTTTGTGTAAAAAGCTCTCAAATTTTCTGTAGCTAGCTTTCATCAAACAAAAATGATATATTGTGGCATGTAGTTTTGCATTTAGGAGATTTTTGAGACATCACATTCGTTAGGGCCTAAAAATTGAAACGTAATTGAAGATAAACTTTACAATTTACTCAATTTACACTAAGGCAGCATTTAAATCTAATGAAACACATTTAGAGGTCTAGGCTAGAGACGTGTTCCGACGTCTTAAAACCTAGTAGCTATCGTTCGCCTCTTGGCTTTAGACAACACTAGTACGGACTTGTGCTCCCCGTACCATCGCGTATATAAAGGGAGACCCCACTAGGTTTCAATCCTTTATCCATAGGAAGACGAGTCTGCCGCCCTATACCCGTGATACACCGGACACAGCATTCGGGGAGATTGCCTGCACGTACGGAAAGTCCTTGGTTGATTTCTCTTTCACTATTGAAACCAAGGTGTATATTGCAGTTCACGGTTATTTGGTACACCCTTTTGCCTAGTATTCCTGAGTAGTAATTTGATCTTTTCTGACTCCCTATATTTGAAAGGATCACCAAGCGCTTGTCCTTTCACGCATGTGTCAAATCTGAAAGAGATAGAGTCACCTTTTTGACCATTTCTCGACTCTTAAAACATGAAACGGTGAAGTTTCTTATTTTTCAATGTGGTAAAAATTAATCAACCACGATCATACGCCCTGTTAGATTTTTCTTGTTAACTATTTGATCATGTGTCTCGACTCTTTTTCAGCCCATGTGTGTGTTTGATCTTTTTCTCTTGTCGTTTCTGCCACAGTGGCGGAACCCTCGGTTTCGTCTACTGGTAGTCCTTATACGGACGATTCATAAGAGGTTTCTCAATCCTCTGCTGAACCACAGGAGCCCATTGTTTCCGAGTTTCCTAACAGGGGACCGGTTCTTTCTGAGCAACCCTTTGGGGGACCAGTTGAGTTCAATTGGCCCTTTTCTGACCCTTGGTCTGAATTGAGATTAGGATCTAATTTCCATTCTCTTACATCGGGTTCACCTTTTATAGCTATTGCTTTTCCTCCTAGTCCTCGCCGTCTATTGCAAGATCTAGCGGCAGGCTCAAACATGAGTGATTCTGGTGAGGAAATCCCAACGTCTGGTGAAGACTATCACCTCTTCCCACGAAGATTATTCCCAGGAGAAAACTCTGAACCAACTGTCATGTCAACGTCCAGTCCCTCATTACCACCAGGGTACAAGTCCTTGGGTCAGATCATTTCCGCCGCAGCCTCTATGGGAGTGTCAGCTCCTTCTCCGAGGCCAGCTGCTCCTTCACCAGGGGTGTCTCCTCAGACACCCGTCGCTTCTGTACCCGTTCGAACCACTGTCTGTGTGGCCGCATCTATAGCCGCTGTCACGACACCCTCCGCGAGGGCTATGCCGCCTCCTGGAGATGTTTATTTAGCGACTGCTATGCCGGAGAACATCTCTCCGGAGGAGTATCGGTTGTCCCTACAACAGCCGAACCCCGAGGTTGGACCATCTTCCCAGGATCCCAACCGCTCTTATTTTTTGTACTATGCACAGGATGCTACA
This sequence comes from Pinus albicaulis, assembly GCA_034641835.2. NCBI lineage: Eukaryota > Viridiplantae > Streptophyta > Pinopsida > Pinales > Pinaceae > Pinus > Pinus albicaulis. The sequence continues at coordinate 72,601,423 of CM076582.1, read as the reverse complement.
CCCGTGTATGCTTTTCCAGGTCAGTATGATGAGCACGGGGACATTTTATGTCTACCCGCTCCTGAGGCTCACCTCCATGCTCAAGGTTTACCTTATAACCAGTCTTATAACCCGCAAGGGCAACCTTTCCAAGGCCAACCTTCAGGCCAACCTAGCTATTCTTATGACCCACAGGGGCAGCCCGTGCAAGGCTATCCTGCGGGCCAGCAAGGGCCATCGTACGGTCCACAAGGATAGTATTACAACCCTTCCGGTCAACCTGTGCAGCCTCCATCAGGGTACCAACTGGGACCGGTCTATGGTCCTGGGGGGCAAATCCAGCCTTCTCAACCTATGAAACCACAGTATCCTGTTGTTTCCAACGTTGCATATCAACCGGAACCATCTTATGGTCCTGCTCCAGGTCAAACTGGTTACCAGCAACCACCTGGCCCTATTCCTCCACCAGGCCAACCGGCCCATCCGGTACAACCTGGTGTTCCGCCTCCAGGCCAACCGGCCCATCCGGCACAACCTGGGGCTCCTTTACAGCTAGGTCAACCTGCGCAACCGGCGCAGCCTGTTTATCCGGGTCAACCTGTTCACTTAGGGAAGCCCGCTCATTCCATTAACGCTACCTAGCAGTCAATTCATTCGATGCCGCAGCCCAATCAATAGCTGCGCCCTAGTTATTAGGCTCCGTAGGGTTCCACCTATCAGCAACCGACTCATCCTCAGGGCGGTTATTATCCTCATGGTCAATCTCAACTGAATTATAACCAGCCCCGAGGCTCTCAGTATTATCCTCATCAACCCAGTTCTACCTATGCTCAGCAGCCAAATCCAAATGCTGCTTACACTGGGCCGACACATAATCAGGGTCTGTACTCTGGTTATCAAGCCCCACACACTGGTTACCAGTAGCCAAATCAGTCTGGTTATACGACCTACACCTCCTACAGTAAGAATCCTACTGGACAGAACCCTTGGGGGCAACGATATTCCCAACCAGTGTGGAGTACAGGTGCCGGTCCTCATCCTGGGCCTGGCATGCCGGTTAATCCGCCATTGCTGTTCCTAGCCACCTTGGAGTTGCCAGATGTTTCAAAATTGACCAATGATCTGATTTTGCATAATCCTTATTGGCCTCCGGTTCCTACCAAGATACCAGGTGATTGCCCCAAGTTTGAGGGTAAAGCTGGGGAGGACCCCCAAGCGCATGTGATGACGTATCATCTTTGGTGTTCGTCTAACTCTTGGGTCGATGATTCAATTCGTCTGCGCCTCTTCCAGCACACTTTGACTAGAGCTGCTGCTAAGTGGTACATCGAGTTATCCCGTGGCATCTTCCAAGATTTCAATTCCTTAGCCATGGCTTTTCTGACGCACTTTCAGTTACCGGTTCGTTATGAAGCCGGGACGCACCTCCTGACTTCTTTGAAGCAGGACAAGGCCACTCACATTTCTGATCACATCCATGAGTGGCGGCGCCATCGTAGACTGATCAAGTTTCATATACCTGATCAGATACTAACTCACTGGTTCACCACCTCCTTCGTGAACAAAATCACCCAAGATATTGCGATGGGAGCGTGTGTGACGGAGGAACAAGCCATTGCGCGTGCCCAATATCTGGATCTTGTATATTCTCAGTCCGGCACGCTTTATGATATCTTGCCTGATGCCCCACGCTCCGGAACCTCTAAGGCTCCACCTACCCCTGCAGTGGATGGTGTCATTGGTTCCGTGTCTCAGAATTCGAAGAAATCTTCGAATGGGAAGCAGAAGTCTAATTCTTCCAACAATACTCCTGCTCATCCCGCCCCGTCCGATTCTGGCAAAACCGCGGAGGTTAACGCCGTTCAGGCCAATCCTACGGAGAAAACCTCCAAAGGGAAGAAGAAGGGCAAAGGTAAATCTAAATCCGACGCCCCAAAGCCAGAATCCAAACCTCACACTGAGGATGGTTCTCAGCGTAAACCGAAGTATCCCTGCCTCATTTGTGAAGGAGACCATTATACCAAGGATTGTCCACGACGATCTGAGGTTAGTCAACTTCTCAAAGGCTCTAAAGGGACTCCGGCAGTTCTTAAAGAACCATTCCCATCTCAGCAGACCCAGATGGTTGAACAACCTTCACCATCTGCACCATTTGGGTCCCAAGTTTTTATGATGAATGGTGCTGCACCTATCTCTGTTGCCACACGTTCGAAGGATTACAACGAATCGCGGCAGGCACCCGGGAAGGCAGTTGCGGATGGACCACCTCCCCCACCTGTCTCCGGTTCGTTGGAAATTGAGAAGCCTACCCCTGAACCTGTTGTGAAGCCACCTTCTAAAGGTGTTTTACGAAGATCTTCTTATAATCTGAATGCCCGTGCCACTCAGCACTACAATATTGTTGAGGATTTGGCACAGGCGCCTTCTGCTATGTCTTCACTAGAAGTTCTTCAAAGTTGTCCTTCGCAACGGAAGGCTTTGTTGTCTGCAATCGGTGGCATTTATCCCGCCGATTCAAGTCTTCTCACCTTCGACTTAGAGAATTTCACCCCCCGACTACCGCATCAGATCACTCTTGTTATTCAAGTCGGGATTAACAGTCTTAACATCCATAGGGCCGTTGTGGATGAAGGTGCCTCTACCTGTGTCATGTTGTCCACTTGCTGGAAGGCCATTGGCTCTCCGACCCTTTCGTCATCTCCCAATGCCCTAGAGGCATTCGATGGTCGGGAATCCAAACCCCTGGGTGTTCTCGAGAGTTTAGCGATCAATTTACAAGGGAAGACTGTCAACGTAGAAGTAGAAGTGGTTGATGCCAAGCTCAACTACAATATACTTCTCGGCCGCAGCTGGACTCATGCCATGTTATGCGTGCCATCCACCGTTTTTCGACTTCTTAAGTTCCCTCATGAGGGCAAAATCGTTACGGTGGATCAATTGTCCTTCTTCACCTCCACTTCCGAGAACAACGTTCCATACGTGGATCAGATCCCAAATCCCCCTGACAGTGTAGGACCCGGTCTCTTCAAGGACCCCGTCCTCATGGGTATTTTTCCCGCACCACCACTGCACACCGCTCAAGTTAACATGATTTCCAGGTCTGATGACCCCTGGCTCATCCCTACGCCTGAGCAGGTGTTTGAGTTTGGAGAATCAATGCCCTTGACTCCAGTAGAGATTAGCTACTGTGAAATTGTTGCTGCATTTGATCCTCCACCTCCTCAGCATGCTCCTTTGAGCATGGCTCTAGATGTCTACTCTCAATCCCCCTAGCTTGGTCAGGCCGATTCACCTGATCCTCTCAAAGAGACTTTTCCTTCCGATGAAGCCATTGTTGAAACAATGTCTCTTGAGGAGCTGCCTTGGAGCGATGGACATCATCGTTCCTCTTTCATGCCTAGCTTGGGGGCAATGTCAGATTGTCTAGAGCGTTATGCATCTCAGGTTCCTACTCCTCCTCTCCAAACGCCCATCTTGACGCACGAGGTTTTTTCGGAGGGAAACCTGAGTAATATCACTCAAACCATCCCGATCAACATCTCCGTTAAACCGGGGATCGTTGAGAATATACACGTGGGAGTGACTTGTTCTCCTGATGAGATTCAAGTCTATACTGATCTTTTTAAATAATTCAGAGATGTGTTCGCCTGGTCCTACGAGGAAATTCCGGGGATTGATCCCAGTATCGTAGTGCATGAGATTCCAACCTACCCTGGTGCGAAGCCCGTGCGCCAACGCTTACGCCCGGTGCATCCTCGTAAAGCCACTACAATTAAGGTAGAAGTTGAAAAACTTCTGAACGCGGGCTTTATTTATCCTATCCCCCTCACAGAATGGGTTTCTAACATTGTCCCTGTCGATAAAAAGCAGGGTACTATTAGGGTCTGTGTTGATTACCGTGATATTAATCGCGCCTGTCCAAAAGATAAATATCCCACTCCATTCATAGACTAAATCATCGACGAATGTGCCGGAAGTGAGATTTATTCCCTGATGGACGGTTTCTCTGGGTATAATCAGATCAATATTGCACCTGAGGATCAACACAAGACTACATTCATCTGTCCGTGGGGTACTTTCGCCTATAAAAAGCTCCCGTTCGGCTTGAATAATTCTGGAGCCACTTTCCAGCGTGCGATGTCTTATGATTTCCATGACATACGCCATATTGTTCAGCCTTATCTGGACGACTTGCCAGCTCACTCAGCTAGGCGAGAGGACCACCCTGAACACCTCCGCCAGATTTTCCTTCGCTGTAGACGCTACAATATTAGGCTTAATCCTCATAAATGCGTCTTTTGCGTAGATTCTGGCCGTCTTTTGGGATTCATAGTCTCCAAAGACGGAATTCACCTTGACCCTTTAAAGGTCGAGGCTATCATCAATCTCCCATCACCCTCCTCGTTATATCAGTTGCAGAGTCTGCAGGGAAAAGTGAACTTCCTTCGACGCTTTATCCCGAACTACGCCGAGGTGGCCAAAGGATTCACGCGCCTATTAAAGCAAAACGTTCCCTTCCATTGGGACGAAATTGCTCAAAAATCCTTTGAGAAGCTGAAGACGTTACTTGTTAATGCTCCTTTGCTTCGTCCTCCGGACTACCACCGTGATTTCACTCTGTATCTCGCCACCGCGTTTAGCACCATAGCTATGGTTCTGGTGCAGGATGACGATGATGGTAATGAACATGTCATTTATTATCTATCACGGAACCTTCTCGACACTGAAACACGTTATTCTCACGTCGAGAAGTTGGTGTTAGCCGCAGTACACGCTGTACATCGTTTTCGCCACTACATCCTCTTGTGTACGATAACAGTGGTTTCGGATTGCAACCCCATGACATATATTCTCTCTCGAAAATTACTGGGGGGAAAATACTCCAAATGGATTGTTATCCTGCAGGAGTTTGACTTAGAGTTCACTACTGCTAAGTCAACCAAATCACTCGTTTTCGCGGATCTTATATGCTCACTCCCAACAGACTCCACTCCTTCACACTCCGAGGATCATATCCCGGACGAAACTCTTTTCCTTATCAGTACTCGCGACCCTTGGTATGGCGACATAATTGTGTATCTTCAGACCTCCACATTTCGGTCTGAGTTGACTAAAGATGCCCGACGTCGAATTCGGCATCAGTCTCAACCCTACCGCATCGTAGGAGATACTTTATACCGTGTTGGAGTAGATTCGGTGCTCCGTCGGTGCCTAACCTTGGAAGAGGCTGAAAGGGTCCTAAATGACTGCCACAGTGGCGCCTGTGGTGGACATATGTCCGGATATGCCACTGCCCAGAAAATTCTGCGAGCAGGTTACTTCTGGCCGTCAATATTCAAAGACTGTATCGTTGCAGTTCGTAAATGTCACGCGTGCCAGGTGTTTCAGCGCAAGATGCGCGCGCCGCCTCTCCCTTTGCATCCTGTTATTACCGTCGGCCCTTTTGCGAAATGGGGCATGGACTTTATGACGTGTAACCCTCGTTCGGCCGGGGGGCATGCGTATATAATCGTCGCTGTCGACTACTTCACCAAGTGGGCCGAAGCGATGCCTACACTAGCTGCCGACGGTAAGACAGCTGCCCAATTCATCTTCAACCACATCATTGCACGTTTCGGGGTCCCTCAAGCCATCGTTACTGACCATGGTACTCATTTCTGAGATTATATGATGGCCGAGCTGACTTCAAGGTTGGGCTTACGCCACGATAGCTCAACGCCATATTACCCTCAGGAAAATGGCCAGGTTGAAGCAGTGAACAAGGTTCTGGTCACTATGCTTCAACAAACAGTTGGTATCCACAAATCCAATTGGCACCTCCAACTGTTCTCAGCTCTATGGGCATACCAGACGTCTGCAAAGAGTGCAACTGGATTCACACCATTTCAATTGGTGTATGGTCTGGAAGCAACTCTTCCAGTTGAATGCGAGATTCCTTCGTTGAAATTAGTTGTAGAACTTCTACTCGACACTTCTGCTGAGGAAGAGCGTCTTTTGTATCTGGAACGGTTAGATGAAAACCGCCGCTTGGCACAAAAGAAGCGGGTCAAAGCTCACTTCGATCAATCGGTTTCTCCTTGTTCCTTTGTCGAAGGGGACCTCGTCCTCCTATACGATCAAGCACATGACAAGCTTGGGGCTGGTAAGTTCCAACCTATGTGGCATGGGCCCTACATAGTAAAACGCGTTTTGAAGAATGGGGCTTATGAGCTTATAGATTATGAAGGAGTTCCACTGGCGCAGCCCAGGAATGGGCTGTACCTGAAAAAATACTACGCTTAAAGTCATTTTTGGTGTGGTGTGTGTACATAGGTGTGTGTTTCTCATTTGTGTGCATGTGTGGTGTGGTGTGCAATGTAAACATCTTTCTGCTGATCGGGTCTTCCTAATTGTGCAGATGTCCATTGGTCCGTTTGTTGGTTTCGCGGATGGTGCCTCCCGCAGTACCAGGAACCTGTCTTCGGCGGCATGGGTAATCTATGATCCTGCTGGTGAGTTGGTCAACTTGCAAGGTGTGTGTCTGGGACGTACTACAAATAACATCGTGGAATATAGTGCTGTATTAGAATTATTAACCGAGGCTGTAAACCTTGGTATCTGTGAATTGCTTGTGTATCTAGACTCACAACTTGTAGTATTACAACTGAACGGTCATTATTCGGTCAGAAACCCATCCATTTTACGTCTGTATCTGCGTATTCGTTTACTGGAAAGAAATTTTGACTATATTACATATCAACATATACCCAGGCATATGAATACATTAACAGATGCAGTAGCTAATTTGGTGCTAGATAGACATTTGCACAATTTGTAAAACAACATCACATGAAAAAGAAAGATCCATCCAGAAATAGATATGTATATATATAGATATCGAAATGTTTACATAGTGTGCGTCGCATAGAATCAAAAAATATATATGTTCATCTTAATACATCCGGAGACGACATGTCTCTCAAAAAATATGCATGATAAAAGCCCTAGGAGTCTAATCCGCATGGTGCTCATGATAACAAGTGACTGCACGCACTAAGTGTCTCAGAAGTCGGTGGAGGCGACTAGGCACTCCCACCGTATGTCTCTGGTACGCCATCGGTACATCCGCCAGCCGGGCGTAGTCTGGGATCCCTCGGGCAATGCCCTCGAGATTCTGGATTAACTCCCCCCCCTCTGCACCCTCTGCCTGAGGATCAGGTGCGGGAAGAGTCCTCCGTGCGATAGGAGACATACCGGCTGGTCTCTCTGGACCCACGTCTGCATACATATAAAATGTGTCAGGAAGAACATATATTTACAAAAAATCACAAAACATAAAAATCAAAAAGAGAAGAGGTCATACCCAACTCCTCGTCCCAATCATCTCCCTCCGGCAGTGGGAGATCTGGATCACCAGTGAAATCGGTTCCTGCATAGGGCCAGTCTTCTACTACGATCAACTGACGCCGCAACCACCCAAAAAACTCCGACCTCCAGGACATCTGTTGGCCTCCTCCAGCTCTGGGCATCAATGCCACCCAGCGAGCCATTCTTGGCTCTCATGGAATCGATTCAGCTACTATGGCCCCTTGGCCTTGGAAGATTGGTAGTCGTTCCAGAATGAACGATACCAGGATAGAACCGTAGCCAAACTGTTTCAGTTTGGCCTGCTTACACTTCGTGAGTTGTCTCTTGATATTTATTGTCACTGTTGTGGCCCAGTCGAAAAATAGGGGACTCATGCACTTTGAGGCCAGTAAGAGTTGGGCCTTTGTTGCCTCGTGCAGTGCCTGCGATCCCGCAGCCCGCGTGATGGTATGAAGCACTACTCTAAGTGCTAAGTCAGGAATAGTATGGATGTCCACCTTTCCACTTCCTGATCCTAGTCGTGCCCCTCGGCACACTCGTGCCATCACTTGCTCCATCTTCTCACCAGATGGACTTCTCCCTGTCAATATGGGCACCATACCTCTGCGCGATAATCCGGTGATGAAGTATACGTCAGAGACCTCCAGTTCTAATACCTGGTCCCGCAACTTGAAAACTTGTTCATGTTCGTCCCATATGCTGATTAGGTACTGTAGGAGCTCAGGCTGAGCTTGTAAGCAAGGTGTTAGGAAGAAATTTTTAAGCCCACAGTTCCTGAGGGCATTCATGCAAGTTTTGTTCTCCATGGCCTGTTCATCCTCTTCCCCGTGCTCCCTCTCTTTCCACTCAATGACCATTTTTATCGGTTGCCTGCATTCACATGGTCAATAAACTTTAATTAGACCTCTGCTATCTTTAAAAAATCATGCAATTCATTCATTGTATGAAAATTTCAAGTGGAAAATTGGATTGCGCCGCTGGCACGGGCCCTTTGGAAATAAAATGCCATTGGCGCGGGTCCGTGCCGGATACCCGCGCCAATGGGCGGAGCCCTAAAAATTCAAAAATTCCTCACAAGAAGTCTAATATGCAATAAAATTTCATGAAAAACGGATTGAAATGGAGTACAAAGAAGCGCCTCTTACCTGGAACTGACGGGAATCTGAATGGTAGCCCGGATCGGTCGCAATCGCCGTCAGAAGTTCGCACACAAAATGGACCACTGCTGCTCTTCGGTGAGGTAAATAGTAAAAAGTAATTTTATTTTTACCATTTGACATATTTATAACTTTTTGAACTCAAAATAGGTTTTGAAAGTTATTTTTCTGAATATTTTAATGTATTTGTGTCGAAAATGGGTTTTACACTTGCCTTTTTGTGCAGCAACAGGTCTTTTACGCAACTGAAATGGTGAAACGAGTTGTATTTTATACTTTTTCGGACTTGGTAAATACACGAAAAAGTCACTCTGGAGTCATCTTTCAGCTCTTTTCTGACTCTCTAAACATGAAAAGATTGCCGAGGCCCTTGTCGTTTCGATCTCGTTAAAGTGGACACGAATCGACATCTACCCAGTATACGTTTACCCCTTTTTCGGGCTGGGATGGATTATTTACGAAAAAGGAATACCCTAGCCTATCGCGACTAGGAGGTTTTCTCGAATATTTTTTTCTACCTTTTCGGGTCCGAGGAACTATTTACGAAAAGGGACTGCTGGAGTTTACTTTTCTGTTGTCTTTTCAAACTCTCTAAATATGAAAAGACGTCGAGTTCTTCCTTTGTCAGACTCATTAAACCCTGATGACATTGGATTCGGTCGAAATGACGTTCTCTGAGTTCCTCCTTCCTAGGGCTCGTTAAATGTAGTGGGATGGATTCGCCCAAAGGGCGGACTTATATTACAAGCATATGCTATCCCCTTCAAGCTTGTTATCAAAAATAATTAGGGTACTCACCAGAAATGGTGGGGAAAAATGGAACCAGTATCATTGTCGTGTCGGCAGTATGTCACTCTTGAACATGGCACTTGTCTGCATTCGTGTCGGGTTGGGGACATCTCATCTCGTTCTTCACTTGCCTCCGTGGGTTTGGATAATCCCTTTTGACCTCTCATCTGCTCATTGCCTCGTCACCATGACCTCTGATCCGTTGATGTCAAATACTACCAAATCCACTATTGTGCCGTTATATGTTCAAGAGAAGTTGACCTCTGCAAAGTATCAACCTTCCTCTAATTCTCATATGATCCTGATTCACAAAAAACATCATGTTCCTCTGTCTCGTGTCGATGATGTGGGAAACATTATGGCCCACCTTCGATCAAGGTCACTTCCTGTCGACTTCAGCTCATTATCCAGGAAGCTGATCTAGAGACTCCCTTATGGTACCTTGGAGCTTGCATGCCTCAATGGCAGGTTCGTCGCATTCGACGTGAGGTTTTCATCATTGGCCTCCGATCGAGTGATTCTACGGGTGTTCGACGCCAGCTCATTGATTCGCACGCCGTAGATTGTACCTATAGTACCTTGAGAGCCATTGTCATTATTGGTGGTTCCTCTCGCATCTGTTAACAGCTTTCATCATTGGCTGGTAATCAGGCGATGTTCTTGCATGTTCGACTTCAGCTCACATATTCGCATGCTTGAACTTGTACTTTGTTCGGGTCGAGATGGAGCGCAAGACCCTGGATTGTGTCTGTTGTAATCCAGGCTGCGATATTGTGGATTATTATGATTATTTACATGACTCACTGATTGGATGGCTGCGACCATACCTGAGTCTATTCATCGATCCTCACTGGATGGCTGCGTCCATGCCTTGGATCTAGATTATTGTATACTCTGTTATGGATGGTTGCGCCCATACCACACATATATATCATGTATCTGAGACATCAGTTGTACTTCGCTCCGCAGGTTTTCCGATGGCAGTGTTTTCAGTCGGCATGTTCTCGTAAAGCATTTCACCCCTCTCTCTCTCTCAGGCCTCATGCTTTAGAGGGCATCTGTTACACAACAATTTGTCACTGTCCCTACCAATCCCCATCCTGCACATTGGAGGGCTCTTTCCGTGACCTGTGAGCAGAGAAAAGACTTGAAAATACTTTCATTGCATCCCTCTAAAGATGAGCTTTCATTGCCCTGAAGACATCTCCCTGCAAAAAACCCTAAAAATAGCTCTTTTTCCATTGGCGCGGTTCCACAGTTCAGCCCTCGCGCCAAGGGGGAAAATCCTCCAAAGAGGGCACGCCAATTGGCGCTCTGTCATAGAGCCGCACCCGCGCCAACCATATTAAGAGGTGTTTTTAAAAAATAAAAGGCGGAAGTTTCATCCTAACAAATTACTGGGCTGATTTCTATCTTGAGTTGGGAGGTTTGGCTACGGATTTCCATAGAGAGGAAGTGGTTTTCCACCTCTCATGGAAGCTTCCTTGATGATAGGGCCAATCCCACAATTATAGGGATCCCAACTCCCCTTCCTCCATCTATAAAAGCTTGCTCATCTCCCTTGCAAGCTAATCTCCAAGTTCCCAAGAGCTTTCACATCCTTATGCTGCAAGAGCCTTCTTGATTCCCTTAAGGCCAAATCCAAGCAAGGAGACTATTGCCAAGTATCCAGAGAGAGAGGCTTGTCCCATCCTTGACAGGCTTTATTGAGACATGTTTTTCTGACGACCCGCCAAAGGAGAATGTTGCGTCGAAGCTATGGTTGTATTCTTCTTTTGACTCATTAATGATAAGCGACTATTGGTTATGGTTCCACTCTTGTTCTTGATTATGTTCATGAGTTATGTCCTCTTCGACTGACATATAGTTGTATATACTGGATTTTATGCTTACGTTTGTGTTGTTTCTTGCATGTGCAGGTGTCCGATCACGGAGATCGTGAGGATTGTGATCTGCCAGGGCAAAGGAACGGGAGCACCACCTCTTCTACAAACGACAACGTTGGATTCCAGGTAAGCCTTCATTGCAAGTCGGTTTATTTGAAATTAGGAACCTGCACTGTAGCGTGTTTGATTGTTGCTAGACCCGATCTGGGCTAGTAGGGATCGCCTCTATCCGCAGAGGGGATTTACCTCCTCAACAAATACCTATGTGGAAAGGCACACCGGTATGTCTTTCGTGCTGGGCCCCATTCTATCTTGTCGGGCAGCCTATAAGTTATGAGCCAATTATTTATTCTCGGTTGTCAAATACTGAGTTTTTGATGTTGTTTCAACTACAAAGGCCAAGTTGGCTTCAACAATGGCATTTGGATTCTTTCTAGTGTCGGCCACTATCACCCCTCTCTCTAGTGAATGCGTTTGATGCATAATCATCCGGAAAATCCTTTCTTCATGCTTGTACAATTATCTTTTGGAATTCATCCTAAGACAAATTGTACAAGTCCATTACCAGATCATCATCGAGAGGAACAACATCCCCTTCTTCGCTTTGAGCTAACTCTGCTGCTAGAGGTGGTGGAGACTGAACAATGACTTGTGGTGCACTTGGCATAAGGTCAACATCCTCATTCTGTGACTCCAATTCCAATTCCATGTCTGCAACTTCAATGAAGTCTTTAATCTATTGAGCAAGCTACCGATAATGCATTTGTTCACCTTCCTCCTCTGCTGGAGGTTGGTTTTGTTCTTTCTCTTCAACCTATATTGGCATTATTTCTTTTACTATGGTGCCTTACCTTTATTATTCTTCTTGCTTCTACTTATATTCTTGTTCTTTCCTTCTCGGCTCTTGTTCTTTCTTTAGTTCTTGTTCTGCTTTCTTCAATCTCAATTTTTCTTCCTGCAAGTTATGCTTTTCTCTCTTCCTCCGCTCTGCTCTTTTCATCCTCTACTTCCTCTTCACTTTTCCTGCTAAAGATGCTTTCATAAGGACTGGATCTTCTTTTATACTGCAGCTTTGTTCTCCCCTTAGACTATCAACAGCCTTTCTCTTTCCCTTATTATGTACGGTGTTTTTTCTTTCTGCTAGCGTTGCTTCTGGAGTTATTTCCTTCTGCAGAGTGGCCTGTGAAGTCCCTGGATCCTAACGAGGTTTGGAGGCATTGTAGAAATTCATCCATGGATCCTTCTCTGGCCAATGAAATGTCCCGCTGAGCCTCTAGAAGTAAATTATCGCATAGTGGTCTTCACAAATTTTACGGGGATCATACAAATTAAAGTCTCGAGTACTGAATGCAAACTTCACTATCTCCTTTCCCTCGGTATCTGTGAATTTCAAGTTCTTTATCTTGTATAATCCGATTTGAAAAGGAAGAGCGGGCCATGGTGCCTTCTTCTTCCTATGCAAATATGCTGACAACCCTATGGCAAGATGATATGACACTTCTTCCATGACAATCTTGTCGATGGCATACCTTGGCAAAACATGTGATGAATTCTTTCCGTCAAACACTCTAAGGAAGGTGCCACCCAGTGAAGCAAATCAATTTGTGATCTCTACTATTTCCTCCATTTCTCCACGTGACATGCAAGGGGGTTCTTCTCCAAAGATAAGCTTGTAAAGAGAAATGATGAAATGGTCAGTTCGTTGTTCCATTACCCCACGATGAGTTCAATCTGAAAGTGTTTTACAATATATATGCATGACAGTTTATCGTGGTGTCCATGTCTAGTTCATGCCAGGAAACTAATTTTGTGCACAGATTGGATCCAGTAAATATGCATACATATAAAACCTTTCTTGCTCACCCTTGGTAGGATTCTAGGCCTGTAATACATGGTCTCTCAACTGTCGAGCCAACATATATGATTAGTTGAACGACTTCTCCTCACTCACAACTTGGTTCAATAAGACTTCCCACCCTTTAGGAAAGGTATCTGTGCTATGCTGACCATGGAGTCTATAGGCCAAGATAACCAAGAGATGGCAGGCCTTCCTAAGAGACCTTGTCTTGTATAAATGGGTGGGTGTCTTTCGAAACTTTGATGGCTCTTTCACCCAACCTTTAACAATATCTATTTTGCTCACATAACTGTTGGTGGCATAGAAATATGAGTCCATGAGCTTCACTGGGTCAGAAAAATGATACATGTGCTGATAATCCTCTGCCTGAAAGGTAGCAAGATTTTGTCCACTGACATTGCTAAATGTCATGGTTGTCTCATCAATGTGTGAAACAATCCAGCTGATGACATTTACACATGGGAAGGCTGGATATTTGCATGCAACCCTGTGTAGTCCTGACTGCCAGATACTGAGATAAACTTGTCGGTCCTCTAGATTTGCCTGAAGGCTTTTTGTTGAAAGGGATTCATTAAATTGCTTCCATGTTAATTTTGGTTCCTTTTATATGAATAGTTGAGTGTTTGAAAATACTGGCAAGTCTACTAGCATTTTCTCAACTGCTTCCCCAATACTGCTTTCAATGGTATATTTTGAATCAACTCTCTTTGGTTCCATGGTAACAATGACTATTAGAGAGAAGCACTTAACAACTGTGGAACCTGTTGGACAGAAAAGACACTCATGGAAAGCAAACATTAGCCTTTTGCAAATCTAACTTCAAAGCATCATTAAGTAGCAAATCAGGCAACTGATGAGAGGGATTACACATTTTTCATCAACAAGCAAGGGAGACAGACTGTGGGAACTGCGCATTGCATAGACCCAATAGCCTAGGGTGTAGCCTAACGATTGAGACTGTGCAATGCGCAGTTCATCCTAGGCAGTGACTGGGGAGACTATGCATTATGCAATCTCAGTGGCCAAGGTGATATGTTGAACCCTGGAAATGCACAATGCGTAGTTGGTCCAACATGTGTTGTGCACTGCACAATTACAAAGGCCAAGATCTCGACTTGAGCTTTAGAATTGGGTAGTTCCCAGATGGGAAAGCAAAAATATGGCCAAGGAAAGTGCAAATCTGCCCGGTGGATGTGTGGAAAATGAGTAGAACTTAGTGATGAAGTGAGCTTGAGTACAAATCTGACTAAGTATGAATGAATAAATGTATATCAAGTGTAGAACAGAAAAAATAAAAAAAAATAAAAAAAATAAAAAATAAAAAATAAAAATAAAAATAAAAATAAAAATAAAAAATAAATAAATTAATTAATTAAAAAAAAATTTAAAAAAAAAAATTTTAAAAAAATAAAAAATAAAAAAATAAAAAATAAAAAAATAATAATAATAAAATAAAATAAAATAAAATAAAATAAATAAATAAAAAATAAAATTAAAAAAAAATAAAAAAAATAATGTGAGGAGAACAAGGAAAACAAGGAAACGATGCGACACTTGTGAAAGTAAAACAACAACATTTCTATAGTTAAGCATGCTTGAGCCAAAGGATTTTTGGGATGGCTGACCTCCCGAGAAGTCCTGGTTACCAGGTGCAAGCCCTGGAAGTGATGATTGACACTATGTGATTCATTTCACTAGTTTCAATCCCACTTATTCACCCCTGTGAGCATCACTCGATGCAATGAGTGCTAAGTGGACTATTGAAAAATCATGAATAATTAGTCAGTTACAACTACCTCTCATGGAAATGGTCATAGATGAATGAATTACTTAACGCAGTTGAATCCCAAAAATGATATCTAATATAATGCACTACGGAAACCCCTCATACTTAAAAACACTTCTACAAGTTAAAACAAGATAAAAGGCCAACAAATATGAAGAGGAATAAGTAAAAAAGTGCTCACACAAGTGAAACAACAAAAAGCGAAAAAAGACGTTAAAATCGAAACTCACTCGGAAAAGTGACAACGACTGCACCAAAGGTTTTTTGATCTCCTAGGGAATGCTAGAGCTCCAAGATTGAATATGTAAATGAGCTCTAGGGGCGTCGATTAAATATATTTGAGAAAATTAGGGTTTATGATGTGCATGCCTAAAATAAAGGAAAAAGCGACACTTGGCGGAAGTTTCTAAAAATAGCAAATTTGCCTCCATCGGGATACTAATAATGGATCCCTATTTTTAGGGATGTTTTTTTAGCTTTTTTATCTTCTTCTTTTTTTATTTTCATTTTTCCGGGAAAATTTTCCATGCACACTATTGGGAAAGATTGTGCAATTCTGGGGAACTGGGCAACTTTCTAGCTCAATGCACTGCGCAGTTTCTGATTTCAGTGAGGGATTGCACATTTTCTGGGCTTAGTGTTGGGTTTTTTTCCATGAATGTGTAGTTTTTGAGCTCAAGGTTGACTGCTAGTCTAAACTGCACAATTCTGATCATCAAGGCTGCTTTCCCTCAAGGATTATGCAACTTCTAGAGGTAAGCCCAAAACTACAGTAAGACCAAGTCGGGAGATTAGCTTGTGACTCAGAAAGATCAGTTAAGTGTGAAAACAAGAAAACACCAGCACAAATGAAAAATATAAATCTCAATAAAAGCATGAATACTTGATAACAACACAAGGTAAGCTCCTGTGGATGGGAATGAAGGCTAAAAAATCGAAGCATAGGAAAAATTTTGGACGGTGGTTGTAGCCGTTACAATACCACCCTAGTGCGATGGAAAATCCCTCCTGTGATGGTCTCCACCACAAGTCTAACACCTCAATGGTTTCTTGAAATCAACTTTATTATGTTGCTCCTTGGGATGAGACCCATGGCCTCTCTCAGTTGCATTGAACTTCTTATGAGGTGCCACATTTTCCTTGTCACCTGCATCCTGAGATCTTCCTCGGTTCTTAGGCCGATTTCCTTTCCTCTTCTCATTACCTTTCTAGTCAGGATTTAACTCAGACTTGATTTTTTACTATTCATAACAATACTTCAACTTTCTAATGGCTTCCTCCAATGACTGAGGCTCATCAAACTCAATCCGGCCTTTGAATGATAATATAAATCCACTAATGAACCTTTGGATATTTACTTTCTCATCCTTGAGATAGGGCACATATCTCAACAACTCTAGAAATTTGGTTTTGTACTCTTCATCTTTCATGGAACCCATCTTGAGCTCATAGAAAATCTTATCCTTTCCATAATCATATCTCGCAAACACTTCTTCTTGAAGAGTCTTTCAAATTCATCCCAAATCATATCCTCTTCTTTGATGCCTCTGACATGCTTTTATATATTCCCACTAGATATCTTCTTTTCCGTTGAGACTGAAGGTAGTTATCTTGGATTTCATGTTCTCTCAGTAGACATCCAATTTGAAGAGTTTCTTCATCCCAAGTAGCCATGCTTTTGCATCTTGTAATTTCTTCATTTCCCCATCAACAGTGGTGGTGGTGATGATGTCTCTCGGAACCAAAGCTAGAGTAAAATCCATGAGTACTAGCCCTCCTCTTAGGTGTATCCATGGATCTGTCATCCTTTACTGTATCATCTTTATCCATCCTATACCCTTCCTGAGACTTGCTTCCATCTGCACCATCAGTATTTTCTTCCTATATTTCCCCATGACTGATCCCAAACTGTCCTTACTTTTGCAAATCTGAAAGGCTCTAGAGGATGACTGCATTAACCTCGAATTTCTTTTCTTGAGCTTTGGTAAGCCTTTCGCGTGCCTTAATCACCCGCTCATTCTCTGCCTTTCAACACACAATCTTTTCCTTCAAACTTCTCAATGCATCTTCCAAACCAAGAGAATGTCCCTCTCTGTGCTACTTAACTGATCTCTCACATCCTACAAATGTCTCTCCTGGCTTGTACATGGATTCATATGAATTGTACTCAACTATTTTTCTCTTCATCTCCTGGAATTTTATTTCCTACAATATGCCATTGTTAGCTAAGTAAAAACATAATCAAAATCATACCTCAATGTGTCTCAGGGGAGGCTATTGCATCTGCACAGGCCAATCCTAATTAGCACAATACAACATCACAAGCACACCATCACATACATGGATATCATAACCATAACAATAAATGGATAATATGCATGCATAATAACATATAGAAAACTAACATGCATGCATAACAATATGATTTTACCCTGAGGTCCAGTTTTACAACCTCGCTCTGATACCACTATGCATCACCCCTCCCCACGTTTAATCGCTTTTATAAGCTCACTAGGGTAAACATGAGTTGAGAGTTATTATGCATAACACAACCTCCAAGATTCAACTATGGAAATGGGGTCCATTGCCAACTTACCGAAACCATTTAGAGATACATGATCACACTTTTGTTAGCTGAACTTGACTGAACACTATTTCCTTTAAGTTTCATTTCCTTAAATTTAACACAACTTTTTACTTTTGACAATTTTTCGGGTCCTAAACTTCCAAGAATGTTTTGAGGGCCTAAACGAAATTTTAAGGGAAAAAAAAGAGACCAAAAAAGTGTTTGAAAAGGTTTCACAAATTCTCTTTTTCATCCTCCTCATGGTGATATGCGAAATGAGGTATTATGATAGTCAAACAAAGATCGTATGCCAAATTTATGGCATTAGGAAGTTGGTGGTCCAAATTATTAATTTATACAAACACCTTGTGACTATGGTACATGTAGGTCATGCATGCATAATTTATTCACTGTGTCATTAGTTTCATCAGAGAATCATCAAGAAGGCTTACTACCCTCACAAGCTAGCTGCAACGAACACTAGTTATCCCATGCATTCACATAACCATTCAATAACTTATTAAGCCATAAGCAAGATCCACAACAAGAGCACATTATATAATAAGAATATTCCATGCTTATTACCAACATTTAACTAGAATGAATCCAAGACAAACTAGTCATAAAATCAACACAATAACTAGTTCATGTGCTTATTGAACTCAATAAGAAATAACACACAATAACATAAGCATAAAGCCAACCAAATTGAGGACTTCCACGTATCACTCGACCATAGATTGGGTTGAACCGAATCTTTTTTTCAGCCAATCACCCCCTTGCCATATTCCAAGCATGAATGCGGGATCACATAAGATAAACTAAGGGAAAACTAACAAGTGAATCCAGAGGCTAAACCACCTCTACCCTCAACCATAATGATCTCACCTAAATCGGTCCAGAGATCACCAAACCAAAAAAAGCTTGGATGCCTCAAAATTTCTTCACCATACCTAGAGGAATTTTCCTGTCTCCATCCACCTATCAAGAGTTCAAGGAGAAAGCCCATCTCCACCTTCGAATCTAGGGAATTTTCCTAAGACATCTCAACGAGGATTCAAAATATATCGGACATCCAAAGCTTAACCAAAACAGGGAACCCACTACATCATGACTATCTAAGAAATGGCAATGCAAGGCTAAAACCACTATCAATCCAGAAAAATACCATGCCAATGACAACAAAGTAACCAAATAACCAAATGCATGTACCATGCATTCAAATCTTGACAAGGAAATCACACATGCAATATGTTACCTACAATGTTCTCCTGTTGTAGCTACTTTTCCAACATTCTTCTTTGCTGCCTACAAATTCCTTTGTTTGCTTGCTTGCTTCTGTCCAAGTGTTCTCCTTCTCCACATCCAAGTGAGAATGCCTCAATGTCCAAGTGAATCATATAATGCTCCAAGGGTGACCAATGTTAGTTTCTGGTAGCATCAGATGTGTTCTAGCCTCAAGATTTTGTATAGATGTTAGAATACATGAGTACTCCAAAACCCAAAAATTGTTTCTAGAAATTCCATCTAAAGATGGCTTGGTTAAAATAATTAATCAGTTTTTTAATATTTTCTAAGTCTAAACTTAGGAAATATGATTAATTAAAAGGTATTAATTAAGTCATACGTGAATCTTCTAGAAAAAGGCATGAATCGAGTCCTAGTTAATTTGGGCCATCGATTAAGTTTTAATCATGGATGTTGATGTCTCAACGAGAGATTAAAAGAAGGAACTATATGGGGCTTGGAGAACACACTTTGCGGAGATTGAATTCACTGGCAGATCAATTTCCTGAGTAGTAGTGCTGATTTTCCAGAAAGATATCTTGTGAGCTCATTACAGTGAGAGAGGGGCAGGGATAGTAAGTCGGAGGAAGATTTTCCAGATCTGGTGAGTGCACAACAGAGAGGCAGTGAGTTCCACAGAGAGGCAACACAGAGGCCACACAGAGGCAGCGTAGTGCTTCAAAGGAGATTTGCATTTTTGTTGGGAGGCAAAGGTGATTTAGTGCAACAACTTAATCAGTTGTTGCATAGTCCATTAGCCAAGAGGGCAGATTTTTGAGGAAAATCTATTTCTCTGAGTGAGTCAACAAAGAATAGAATTTCCAGATCGAAGATTGTCATAGGTAGGGGGAGCAGCAACATTTTTCTTGCAGAGTAGATCATGAGCTGGGACAGTTATTCCGCAACAGTTTTCTAGAGAAGAATAACATTAGAAGGGAATAAGAGCACACACTGAGGGAATTATTTCCTCAGGGAATTTCTAGCCTAAGAATTCATTTTCTCACTGCAGCGCAACGGTAGTTGTGAGCATATTTTCCCACTCCAACAGGGTGTGTGTAGAGCCTAACAACAACTGCACAGAGGAGAAGAGGAAGAGTTCGAAGCTTTTGGTGAGATGGCATTAGCAAGGTTGAGAGATCAAGATCAGTTGGACGGTGCAACTAACTATGTGATCTAGAAGTCCAGGATTTCCTATCTTCTAGATGAATATGATCTCAAGACCTATATTAGTTTAGTGGTAGTTGTACCCATAAACCCAGATCAACTAAAGGCCTACAAAAAGGAGATGGCGAAGGAAAATAGGTTGATTCTCGATGGAGATCGAGATCACGTGGTGTCACATATAGCTGGCAAGGACACTACCAAGCAGATGTGGGATGCTCTTGCCACGTTATACCAGGGATCTTCCGAGCATCGGAAGATGTATTTGGAGAAGCTGAGGTGTACTAGGATGCAAAAAGGAGAGCATATAGACCCCTTCATTACTGGACTTCAGGAAGTCCGGGATCAGCTGTTTGAAGTTGGGTTAGGGCCCCAACCTACAAATTTTGTAAGATTTTCCTTGAATAACATGTCCGAGGAGTGGCAAGTATTTGTCCAGAGTATCATGGGCAGAGAAAAATTGTCAGATTGGGACAAAATGTGGGCAGATCTGTAGTAGGAGGAGATGAGGCGAGACTTGGTGAAGAGCACCATCAGTGGCAGGAACAACAATGGGACGAAGGACGTAAAGGAGGAGGAGAACACAACCCTGGCATCAAAGGGGCAACAAGAGCAACGCAGAAGGAATAAGGACATATCCAAGGTCAAATGCTTTAGATGTGGTGAAATTGGGCACTACAACACCCAGTGTCCTCTCAGGAAGAGGGACACAGAGGAGAAGCAAGACCAGTAGGCTGCATTCATAGAGATTGATAGGCTTTCCTCCAGACTGAAGGAAGAGTTTGCCATGATCACCGACATACCTCCAGGGGTGAGATGGGGTGATTTGGTTTTGTAGCCCCAGAGAGCTACAATTGGGTAGGATCCTTGAAGATTCCACCTCTTGGATCAATACCTTTCTACGGGAGCCCATAGCAACAGTAGCAAGATGGACCAGTGCAGTTGGTGCAGTCAAGTTCCATAGTGACAGATGTAGTATCTAGTAGCTGTTAGAGACTAAACAGTGCAGAGCAGAGTTGGTAGTAGTGCAGTTGGCACAGTGTAGAGTCAACAACGACGTAGAGGCTTCAGTGACAGCTGAGAGACTAGTAGAAATCAGGGCTCGGGTGATAGATGCATCAGACTAAACACAATTGATTCTTAATGATGGACATCTCTCAGTTGCAACAACAACAAATGAGAGACAATTGCAGTGGCAACAACAACAGATTTGCAGTGCATATGCAATAGTTGGAAGTAGTTCAATAGGATCAACAACAACACATTTGCAACACATATAAGTGTTGCGCAGTAGTTGGTGGGAAACAATAGCCAAACATCAATAGAGCAACAGGAGATGGTACATAGGCATTGTATTGCAGTTGCAGTACTAGAAGACTTTCCTTACTTAGAGGGAGTGTTAGTTTCTGGTCGAATCAAATGTGTTCTAGCCTCGAGATTTTGCAGAGAGGTTAGAATACATGCATACTCCAATACCCAGGAATCGTTTCTAGAAATTCCATCTAGAAGATGGCTTAATTAAAATAATTAATCAAATTTTTATATTTCCTAAGTCTAAACTTAGGAAATATGATTAATTAAAAGGTATTAATTAAGTCAGATGTGAATCTTCTAGAAAAAGGCATGGATCGAGTCCTAGTTAATATGAGCCATCGATTAAGTTTTAATCATAGTAATTGATGTATCAATGAGAGATTATAAGAAGGAAATCGATGGGGCTTGGAGAACATACTTTGTAGATATCAAATTCATTGGCAGATCGATTCTTGAGTAGCAGCGCTGAGTTGCTGAAGAGAGAGCTAGTGAGCTCGTTGCAGTGACAAAGGGGTAGGGATAGTAAGGCTGGAGGAAGATTTTCCAGATCCAGTGAGTGCACAACAGAGTGGCAGTGAGTGCCATAGAGAGGCAACACAGAGGCCACGCAATGATTCGAAGGAGATCTGCATTTTTGTTGGGAGGCAAAGGTGATTCAGTGCCCAAAGCCGGAGAGAGTTTGCAGAGGCCAGAGGAGTCCAGTTTCCAGATAACAGCTGATTAATTAGCAAGAGGGAAAGTTGTTCCTAGCTGTGGGGATGCAGTACTGCGTAGGTTGACACAATGACTATGTAGGGGCAATGCAAAGCAACTCATCTTGAGCCAAGGTTAGTGTCAGATCACCAGTGGCAGTGAGATTTTTCTCACTAGGCTCTATTGTTAGTTTTTTCTCTGTATGGTTTGCTAGATTTAAGCAACAATGGATTTGTACTCAAATTTACTATTGTATAATATACAAACCCTCAGTTGTTGCATTGGTTTTCTTGCATTGGGTTTTTCCGGGGACTTAGTCCAAGAATAACAATGTTATTTGTGTGTGTGTGCATCTATCTTTCCATCGCTATTTACTTCCACAATATTTTTTATTTGTGAAGGCTACAATGTATTAGTTTCTTTATTTACCATAAAAAACAGTAAATAATTTGTTCACTTATTTAACAAATAGAAGAAACTTTGCAGTGAGATTCCAATTTGTGGAATTTTCACAACGAAGATGTTATCAAGAGTGACGAAGTGTACCTAAGAGTAGCTAAGAGAGGCATATAATGTTCTCTCTTTCCTTTTGTTTCTTTTTCCTTTTATTTTTCATTCATTTTCCTTTGCATGCATATTTATGTCTCTTCATCTTGCTTTTCTCCTATTTTCCTTAATTTCTTATATTTAGGCCTTAAGGCATTCCTATTTGAAAACAACTCCCCTAGCTGTCAATGTGTCCATGTTCGAGCCATTGGATCAAATGTTAGACGATTGAAACATTTTAGGCCATTAGATCCACAAGTAAATAGTTTGATATATGTTTTTTATAATGTTAGTTTTTTTCTTTTAAATAAGTATTTAGGTTTTGGTGACTTTTAAGTTTAAATGATGTTATTACAAATTTGTTAGATTTAAATAAAATTTATATCATAAAATTAAATTCCACACAAACAAATTAATTTAAATTAAATGGATAAAAAACACTATAAAAAAAAGGAAAATAATTATTTATGTATTTAAATATTACATTTTTGTGTCACAATGCTCTCCAACAAAGTATGATAGAAATGTTGTTATGTCATGTTTAACCTTTTGACTATGTCAAATTACACAAAAATAAAATAGAAAAGTAAATTAAATAAAAAGATTGACATAATGTAATGAACACTTTAACTAGGTCAAAATACAAATAAAAAATAAAAAATAATAATAATAAACTATAAAAACAACCCATGGTATTGACCCATGGTATTCATGTGGAATTTAGTTTATTTAAAGGGGGGAATTAATATAAGTATTTAGGTTATGGTGACTTTTAAGTTAAAACAATGTTATTAAAAAATTGTTAGATTTAAATAAAATTTATATCATAAAATTAAACTCCACACAAACTAATTAATTTAAATTGCATGGATAAAAAACTGTTGGAATTAATGGAGAAAGTCATAATTAGATTGTTGTTATGATGATAATAGGATTGAGATGCTAAGATTAGATCTCAA
Organism: Pinus albicaulis; assembly: GCA_034641835.2. Classification (NCBI taxonomy): domain Eukaryota; kingdom Viridiplantae; phylum Streptophyta; class Pinopsida; order Pinales; family Pinaceae; genus Pinus; species Pinus albicaulis. The sequence goes on along the minus strand of CM076582.1, from coordinate 72,578,095 downwards.
GTCCTACTATCTCGGGAGTGGTTGAAACCATCCCATTAGTTTGAAAGCCTATATAATTAAGGCTCATCTGACTCAATACTCAGAGAGTGTGTGTATGAGTGTTTGTACACTCTCCAGGTTCTCACCTAGAGAGCCATTTAGCTTATATTTAGTTTTTTATCATGGTATCAGAGCTTCAGGTTGAAGCTAGCTAAGTTTGTTTGTTCACCGAGAGACGGCATTTGACTGCTGGTGGGAAAGCAACCTGTGTGGAGGGCACTGTTTGCGTGTCTGTTCATGGTAATAAGGATCTGCGAGTAAGGATCTACGAGTAAACTAGGTTGAGCACGAGGTTTTGGATGCCATTGGTGGAGTGAAGGCGGAGAAGTAACGCCGTTAGTGCTAGCTGATGCGTCAAGCAGTTGAGCCGACGTGTTATGCAAAGTTTCACAATTTTTTTGAAGAATGGAGCTGTTGTGATCCGGATTTATGCATGAACACAACAGAATACAGAAATAACCATAAACATAGAGATGCAGCGGAAATAATGCGTCATTTTGTTAATATCAAATAACAGAAATATGCTTACAGACATAATGGAAATAAAATAGCTAGGGTGCTGGTAGCGAATCTATGAGAAGAGATGTGGTGGCTACAGACCTCTGAACTGTGTTACAGTGAGGCTCGAGGGCCTATTTATTATTGAGAAACAATGGAAAAACTGAAAAGTCCAAAAACCTAACTCTAGGAGATGAAGCGCCAAAGCGTAACGGGGCCCCCCGTTTGGGTAAATTGGTGTTTCAACTTCGAAGGACGTAACTGGCATATGATCTCTGTTGACGCGTAATATAAGCTCCCCAGAAAAGATCTGTCAGAGGAGTACAACTTTCAGCCGCGAACACGACATCGGTCCATGGACCCATGTTGCTCCCGATTTCCCAAAAAATGTCGTTTAGGGCCTGCTGACTCACGAAAGGATCAAGGACGAAAAAAGCGCTGCTAAAAATAGTAAGTTGTGCTGCAACTTAAAAAATGAAAGAAATGATGGTGGGTGTTCAAATGGAATAGGTGGGTGGCCACCAATATCCACCTGGATCATTAAGGCCCCAAAACGGCTCCGGGAGTGTAGGACTCGAAAACCTGCTAAAAATAGTAAGTGGTGCTGAATGTGAAAAGCTGCAAGAATTGATGGTGTGGGTCCAAATGGAATAGGTGGGTGGCCACCGATATCCACTTGGATCATGTTGCATTTGAGGAAACTCATGGGTCGGCCATTGCATACGAGAATCTCTGTTTGAAGGTCGTTTTTGACTCAATGAGGAGATCGTGTGTGAGGATTGAAGCCATTTGCTGAAGCAACAATATTCAGATCTGCTTCATGCGAGGCCTGTGCGATGTTTGTCAAGTGAGAGACACAGTAGAACCATGAGCTTAGAGTGTTGCATGAGACCAAGAGCTGTGAGCCCGTGAGCTCGGAGTGTTGCGTGAGGTGCGGTGACCGTGTGTGAGACGGCGTGAGGCACGTGAAGGATGTTTGAACAACGTCCAGATCTCGTTGCTCCTGCAGGTGGAGTGGAGCCATTTTGACTGATCAATATTAATTTTGTTTCCATGTCCAAATAAGAATAGATAGTCTAAATGAATGAATTTCAAAACCCACATTGCTGCATTAGTGAAAAGATTCAAGCGCCCGTGAAGTCAACATAAAAAGATGTGGACAATTCCGAATGAAATCGATTGCCTAATGATTAATTTGAGTTAACTGCCGTGGTGAATCCGGTTTCCTGGCCTGGTAGCAATAACATTTATTTTCATATTTTCAAACACTGACAATTCTGTGGCGCATCCAGAGAGCGGATCAGATCTCATCTGATCGCCGTGATTGAGCAAGACGTCGATGCCATACTTGAGATGCAGAGTACAATTGCCTGCATTGGATGCCATCATTTCTAGAAGTGTCAACGAGGGTGCCGATTGAATGTGTTGAGCCTCCGGGACTGAGAGCCAACGCTACCACTGAGAGCCGACGTTGCCATTGAGACCGCGTCGCCTCGGGGAGAGGAAGAAGGGAATCGGGTGTAACGGAACCGCCGCTCAGTGACCGCATAGTAATTTTTTTCGATGTGGCTCGTGACCTGGTCTTTGCTTATTTATTTATCGGAAGCTTCCCTCATTTTAACCCTTAAAGTATGGTGTTACTAAACTCCAGTTTTAGAAAATAGAAGTAACGGGTGTAGCGGTCTTTACATTTCTCAAGGTCCAGTCAAGTGCCTGGGTCTGGAAAAGGACAAGGTGTTTTGGCTCAAACCCTAGTGCAAGAAGAGGAGTCGTCCTCCTCAAGGAGATCGAAGGCACGTTCACAAGAGCCAGATGTGTCCGTGGAGGCATGGTTCCCATTACCGTAAAGTCTCCCTCCAGCGTGGATCTGCTGCACAGATCAGATCTCCGATCTCATCTGATTGCTGAGAGATCTTGGTTGCAGTAATTTTGCTACGAATATAGGCAATAGGTTGAAGAGGTCGTGGATCGGTGGCAGCTGCTACAAGCAACTTGGGCAAAGGGTTGTGGCGATCCCATACACCACATTGAAAATGCCCAAGTTCTTGCTATTGGAGATCCATAATATCGCGCAAAAATATGGGGAGGCAAGGCTCTGAGGAGACAAGGCATTGACATGCGCAGTGGAAACAACTTTTTTTGGAGTATGGATGCGTGGATTAATGGACGCAGTGGCACAACGAGTTTGGCTGGTGTTCCAGGACTGTTTAAGCGAGGTTGAATTCTGCTGAGAAACCCTTTGAGATCGGTGAATTTATATGCCAAGACTTCAATGCCCCAAGAAAAGTGCAGTGGGCAAGAAACTATTCTTGGTCGAAGTGTTCTTGCAAGGGAGAAAATGGGTCGTCAAAGTAAATTGAAAGAGGTTCGAAGAAAATTCAGGAGAAAGCATCAATGGGGAAGTGCAAAATATTGTGTTGCAGAATTTTGTGATTTGTTTCAGGTTGACGGTGATGGACCAGCTGCTAATCAAGGTGCAGATTTGGAATTTGGTGAGATTATTAAATGGTTAATGCCAGATTTACCATCTTTTTCAGGTATGAATTATGAAAGTTGGGCAAATGAAATGAAAACAGTACTATGGAAGGTAAATTTACTGGATTATGTTGAAGATGTTATTAATGATAGTGGAGATACATTAGTATTAAGTCTTATAACATCTACAGTAGATGACAACATCATACTCAACATAATATATGAATATGGAGAGATTCTTAGTACAAAGTTTTTATGGGATGTTTTAGAGATAAAATACTGTTTGAATGAGGGCAATGATGCTGAAGATATTTCTCTTGATAATGATCCCATATTTGATTGTGAAACTGAAGATGAAATGATGGGTGATGAATGTGTATCTGTAATTGAAACTTGTAATGATGAAAACATATCCATTATTGTAGAACCTGAAAGTTTTCTTGATGCATAAATCAAGTTTGATGAGACTTATATATCTCATGATGAGTGGATCAATTTGATGATTGAAAAACATCTTATTGATGAATTACTGTTTGGCGAGAAGGAAGGCCTATCTTCACATACAGATCAAATGCAGAACATGCTTGCAGCAACAGAACTGGATGAAGGCATAATTATTTCAGCAGAAAGGGATGAAGTAGGGAGAGATGGTGAAATGAAAGCTCTCCTGAAGGAGCAGGAAGATGAAAGTAATTGTGGTCATCTTTATAAATCTAACATTGTTTTTTGTGCAGATATTGGTAGGCAAGAAACAACAACAAATTTTGAAGAAGAATTGAAGTTTCTTGAAGCATGGCTTGAAACACCATGTCTTTATGAAATTAACACATAAATTGCAGTAATCAGTGGTGAAGATATCATCGCTGATGTTCAGATGATTGGCACTGGAAATAGTGAGAGAAAACGTTCTCCTATTAAGCCTGCCATAATTTTGAGAAGGATGAGAACAAGAATTCAAGTTTTCCTTCACAGGGGAAGAAATGAGGTGCAAATATATCACTACCTCACGACGAGGAAAGTGAAGATGAAGCCTCGACTCAGAATGAACAAATATGGTCTCACAAGCATAAAGACCAAAATGAAAACCTCTGTTACCAAGTTTTTTCATGTTTTTTATTGTAAGCCTAGCTGAGACTAGACCAGCAGGCATATGTTATTGTTCAGTACCCTTTTCTCCATTAAGGGGGAGTGTTGGAATTAATGGAGAAAGTCATAATTAGATTGTTTTTATGATGATGATAGGATTGAGATGCTAAGATTAGATCTCAAGTCCTAATATCTCGAGAGTGGTTGAAACCATCCCGTTAGTTTGAAAGCCTATATAATTAAGGCTCATTTGACTCAATAGTCAGAGAGTGTGTGTATGAGTGTTTGTACACTCTCCAGGTTCTCACCTGGAGAGCCATTTAGCTTATATTCAATTTTTTTATCAAAAACACTATTAAAAAAGGAAAAAAACTATTTACGTATTTAAATATTACATTTTCGTGTCACAATGCTCTCCAACAAAGTATGATAGAAATGTTGTTATGCCATGTTTAACATTTTGACTATGTCAAATTACACAAAAATAAATATAAATGTAAATTAAATAAAAAGATTGACATAATGTAATGAACACTTTAACTAGGTCAAAATGCAATAAAAAATAAAAAATAATAATAAACTATAAAAACAGCCCATGGGTCAATGACCCATGGTATTCATTGGGAATGTAGTTTATTTAAAGGTGGAAATTAAGATGGCCTAGATCAATCTCAAGGGCCAAGAGAGATCAAATGTCTTGATATGCAAAGCTCTTTTAGAGTGAAAATAGAATTGATCCATCTCATAAATAGTATAGATCTATACTAATTATTTAATAAAATTATTTTTAACTATTTATAACCATTATTCTTTATATCCAAGGTTGCAATGAATGTCATACATAGTGATGGATCTCATGGGAATTTTTGTTCACATTAAATACCACCTTAAAAATTCTATACTCTTGATCAATTTAGAATAACCTAAGATTTCTAGATTGGATGTCTAGGTGGGTGGTACAGTAATTAAGGGTGCTTCTTAAAGGGTAAGGGAATTTAGATACTCTATCCTTCCACCAAAGCTATAAAAAGTGAGACTTATAGATTATAGTTTTAATAATTTGACACTATGTGATTAAGAATAAGTTACAAACATATGTAATAAGAGGAATGTACATGAGGGCCATGGTAATTAATGTTATTCTTTGTACTATTTTTATTTAGAATAGTTTTATTTAAAATAGTAATTTGTATTTGTATTTTTATAAATGAATATTGTTAAATATGTAATTGAGTAAAATGTATTAAATTGATATTCTAATTTTTAAGATATTTATTTAAAAATTCAAAGTATGGTGAGTTTTGTTTTATTAAGCTTTACTCTAGATGTGCAGAGAATGGATCTATCTCAAGTCCCAAATAAGATTCTTCTTTCTCTTCTTATTCTAGCTTGCACCTTGACACTGCTCCTCTCCTCCTTGCACAAATTTAAACTATGAGGCACAAGGTAGTTGTTGCATATAGAAACATTTAGATATGATAAGAAAGATGTGATACTCTATTGTAATTTTCTCTACAAATGTGATGGAAAGTGTGCCCTAAATGTTGACAATTTCATGGTTAATGTAGTATAAGCCACATGAAAATTTAAATTATTGTATAAAATATCAAGAAATCTATGCCCAATATCCAACACCATAGAGAAAGACATGTTCACCAATTCAACAGTTGCTTCCAAATCTCTCTTAGTGCTAGAGTTGTTTTCTCAATAAACTTGTTTGTTCCAAATCTCTCTCAATGCTAGAGTTGTTTTCTCAATAAACTTGTTTATTCTGCTCTTGATGAAAGCCATTTTTGTTGCATATAAGAGCATTTAGCTTTAATAGGAAAAGTGTGATAGTGTGTTATAATTTTCTCTACAAATGTGTTGGAGTTTTTGTCTCAATAAACTTGTTTTTACTGCTCTTAAGTGATGAAATCCATACTTGTTTCATATAGGAGCATGATACTCTGTTATAATTTTCTCTACAAATGTGTTGGAGTTTTTTTTCACAATAAACTTGTTTTTACTTCTCTTGAAGTGATGAAAGCCACCTCTCCATACCTTTTTTTACTATCTTCTCAAAGAACAAAAGAAACCAAATTCATATAAGCCATACTGAAAAAACAAGAACATGGTAGACACCAGGGAGATCACTGGTAAATAACAATGTGACCTTTTGAATATTTTCAAAGATCATGAAGAAACTAATACATAGGTGACTCAATAGGAAGTGATCAAGATTAAATATGGAGGAGCTGCACCAAAAACACCTTTGATTTTGAAGGTAGAAAATCACGATCTATTTCTTTATTCATGAGGCATTCATATTGGCATGATCAGAAGGTCTTTAACTTAACTTCAACATAGGCCTCATGATTTGTAAGGTTCAAGGAAGCAATATTGCAATAATATTTCACTATAACATGGTCCTTGCATTTTCTTGATATAATTATGTGTTAAATTAATAATTATTTATTTAATGTATTCAAATAATTTTTTTTTTTTTTGTTAAATAAATAAATAAATAAATAAATAAATATATATATATATATATATATATATATATATATATATATATATATATATATATATATATATATATATTCTCTTCAGCTATATCTTATGAGTTTAGTATGTTTTAAATCTAGAAGAGGCTTTAGAGTTTAAGAACTATACCTTAGATGCGAGCACATGATACTATCGAAATTTATGAAACAAATTCAATTTTTACAACTTGTATGTTTTAATAGAAACAAATTCAATTTTTACAACTTATATGTTTAAATATGCGATTTTGGAAGTGATGATGGCTTCTTTAGACACTTGATTAGTATTGTGAAAGAAATTTGAGTATATCATTAAGGACTATGAATAGTTCGTGTAGTAGTTGCATTATTTATAACATAATTTAATATCCTTTCTTGTTGATACATACCACATAATCCATGAAAAACTGTAACCATGTCTGCAATGATATATGCTAATCATTTCAGTTTTATGTTGATGCCAACAGGCATGAAGATGCTTCTAATTTTCAATGAAGTATTCATCAAAAGTTCCTAGCTCTATTTTAATTACATAAATGCATTGAAAACTATCTGATAGTATTTACTTCAGTTGTTTTATTTGGACTTGTTGCAAGCTGAGATATTGTGCCAAAAAGTTTGCTATATCTTATCAACTTAGTATTTTTTCAATCAAGAAGAGGCATCAGAGTTTAATAACAATATCTTTTTGGTTGATAACTATTATCATCAATATCTTTGAAACCTCCACGATATGCTTCCATGGAAGCAAACACGATGGCTCCTTCTCTGCAACATCTTATTTCTTTTAGGCTACTCTTTCCTATTCTATTGGCTTAAGGTGTTTCTTTTGCAACATGTGGTGCAATTGCTAGTTAATTGTCATTTATTGCCTCTTTTTCTTTTGCAATGCCTTTGCCGATTTCCATAGCCATTAGTAAAGGTCAAGTGATGTTCACTGTAATGTTTTCCCCTCCATTCAACTTGGAATAAGTGTCTTATGAGCTTGGTTTAATTTATTTACATGGAAAATCAACCCTGCGCTGTTACATTATAAAATCAAAGTCACAATGAAAATTAAATCTTTATTTTTACATAGTGGGAAAACCTATCATAATTTTGTCAAACCAATAGTGGGGACAACCATTGGTGGCTACTATCTGCGAATGTAGATTGACTTATCCCTGTTATTCAAGGAAAGCCACTCCACCTGCAATCACCGTGGTGGTCCATAAGGCGACGAGTTTTACTCCTCCCAGATACCTTTAGGTCTTGGACTGTTAACTTATTTCCTTACATCTAAGAAAGACAAGCTCTTAGCCAAACAAAAATAATTTTAAAACATACAACTAAAATTAATAAATTTTTTTTTTTTTTTTTTAAATTCAAAAACATAAATCTAAATTTATGTTAAAGTGATTTATATTTTTTTTATTATTAACATATAATAAATATAATAAATTTTTATTTTAATTTAAAAACCTAAATTTAATTTATTTTAAATTCACTTTATATTTTTAAAAATTTTAAAATTAATTTGAATTTTATTAAATTTGTAATATATACGCGAGAATCTCTTTTATATACAAAGTTGTAAAACACCTCTTTAACATAATAATAAAAACTAAAACAATAATTAAAAAAAAAAATAAAGAAAGAAAACTATAATTCTCCTGATTTACTCTCTCACTCATCAAACTGGTTCTCAATCTTCATTATCAACATTTCTAACTTGGAAAAATGATAATTCGCATTTCATTTAAATAAATAATAAAATGAAATGATATTTTAAACTCATGAAGTTAAAAATAATCTATAAAAAACCTATAACTCTCCTCTTTTACCCTCTCACTCCTCAAACCAGATCTCAATCTTCACTGTCAACATTTCTAACTTGGAAAATTGATAATTTGCATCTAGAGAAATAAATAAAGAAAACTGAAAACATGAAAGCAAACATTAATTAAATTTATTTATTTTCAAGTTATAAAAGAGTGTCTAACCGTTGGCTTTGGGTCAAAGGGCGCCGCGGATATAGGCTATGGAGACTATAAATATCTGTGTTGTTGGCTCATATATCTGCACGTGTATAAATATCTTCATATCTTCCTTTATAGACGTGGTCTCCCATTTGAATCCCGAATAAAAGTGTTTGAAAAATAGACATCGCTGGTCGGGCAATGGACGATAATTTTCTTGCCATCACGGCTATCGTTACTGCAAGTCACTTTTCCATAGCAATATCTTCTTCAAATTCGCTCTAGTGGCTTGTGCACAGAGGGTTCTTTGCCGTTTTTGTTTTGAAATCTGGCTGAAATCTGTGCAGGTGGCCTATCAGTTGGCATTTTTCTTAATAACCGCTGGCTTCAGATTCGACAAACTCACAGACTTTGCAGGTAGATATGAGTTTCGTTTTTGAGCTTTTACTAATTCAATCGGTCTATGAATGCGTATTGTATGGTCTCAGAGTGGAGAATTGTTGCAATTAATGCCCAGGCCATCCCCATGGATTGTCAATTTTATTTTCAAGGCATTTCTATTAATTGCTTTCGACTTCCTTTAGTGCTAACCCTGAACTTTATACATGAACCTAAAATATGATACCTGTACGCTGAAATGTATTTATTTTTATCCCAATTGAATTGAGGTGATTCTATATCGTGTCTAGCAGTGTTCTGGCATTTCAGTATTTTGGATAGCTATATAAGCAATTCTCATGTACCTTTTCTCTTGTTGTTAGTAGGTTTATGCTTTAATTATGCTGGTGTGCCCCAGGTATAAAATTTGAAAACCTACCCTGCACCATTTCAAGAAAAATGGATAATGGATATGATGGCCTAAAGCTTACAATTCACTTACGAACAACCTCTAATGGAGATTCTATTATGCTTCACCTGGGCGTCTTGCAGGTCAAATCTAGCCATTCAGGATCATGCTAGGCTCGATATTTTAAGAAGAGAGATGGACTCCCTTTGAATGGGTGCCAAAGCAGACATGCTGGCTGTTGTGTCATGTTGGCGGGATAAACTCACGCTGTAGCTAATGACCCAGTAATACAGCGCTGTCTATCTATATTACAGATTTGAATTAGTGGGTTATATCAACAGTAGGTGAGCTTCTTAGCTTCTCCTTAGCCAGGCGAAAAGAGCAACATGTCACTATGGAAATAAACCAGAGCTGAGCACGGGACTGGACGCGTTGGTGGAGTGGAGAGGCGGAAAGTAGCAGATTTAGTCTTAGCGATCGTCAGCGATTGAACCGGCGGTGTGTAAGGTTTCACAAAAAATTATGAAGAGTGGAGGCATTGTGATCTAGTTTATCTGAACGCAACAGAATACAGAAATAACCATAAACATAGAGATGCAGCGGAAATAATGTGTCATTTCATTAATATCAAATAACAGAAATATGCTTACAGACATAATGGAAATAAAATAGCTAGGGTGCTGATAGCGAATCTCTTAGAAGAGATGTGGTGGCTACAGACCTCTGACTGTGTTACAATGAGGCTCGAGGGCCTATTTATTATTGAGAAAAAATGGAAAAACTGAAAAGTCCAAAAACCTAACTCTAGGAGATGAAGCGCCAAAACTGTGGGCCCCCGTTTGGGTAAGTTGGTGTTTCAACTTCTCGGGGACATAACTTTGGCATCCGATCTCCGTTTGACGCACTCAATAACTCATTAGAAAGATCTATCCGAGGAGTACAACTTTTGATGTGAAAAATATCGGTCTATGGACCCATGTTGCTCCCAGTTTTCCAAAAAAACGTCGTTTAGGGCCTCAAAACGGCTCCGGAAATTCATGACCCGAAAAAATGCTAAAAATAGTAAGTTGTGCTGCAACTTAAAAACTGAATGAACTGATGGTGGGGGTTCAAATGGAATAGGTGGGTGGCCACCAATATCCACCTGGATCATTAAGGCCCCAGCTTGGCTCGAGATGCGGGACTAGAACCTGCGCTTTAAAATAATGAGTGGTCTTAAATGTGTGAAAAGTTGCCAAATAATGATGGTGTGGGTCCAAATGGAATAGGTGGGTGGCCACCGATATCCACCTGGATCATGTTGCATCTGAGGAAACTCCTAGGTTGGTCGTTGCATACGAGAATCTCTGTTTGAAGGTCGTTTTTTACTCAATGAGGAGATCGTGTGTGAGGATTGAAGCCATTTGCTGAAGCAACAATCTTCAGATCTGCTTCGTGCAGGCTTGTGCGCTGTTTGTCAAGTGGGAGACACAACAAAACCATGAGCTCAGAGTGTAGAGTGTTGCGTGAGACCAAGAGCTGTGAGCCCGTGAGCTCGGAGTGTTGCGTGAGGCGCGGTGACCGTGTGCGAGACGATGTGAGGCACGTGAAGGACATTTGAACAACGTCCAGATCTCATTGCTCCTACAGGTGGAGTGGAGCCGTTTTGAATAATCAGTATTACTGTTGTTTCCATGTCCAAATAAGAATAGACAGTCCATGAATTTAAAAACCCACATTGCTGCATTAGTAAAAAGATTCAAGCACCCTTGAAGTCAACAAAAAAAGATGTGGACAATTCTGAATGAAATCGACTGCCCAATGATTAATTTGAGTTAACTGCCGTGGTGAATCCAGTTTCCTGGCCTGGTAGCAATAGCATTTATTTTTCAGATTTGCAAACGCTGACAATTCTATGGCGCATCCAGAGAGCGGATCGGATCTCATCTGATCGTCGTAATTGAGCAAGACATCGGTGCCATCCTTGAGATGCAGAGTACAATTGCTTGCATTGGATGCCATCATTGCTAGAAGTGTCAACGAGGCTGTCGATTGAATGCGTTGAGGCTCCGGGACTAAGAGCCGACACTTCCATTGAGACCATGCCGCCTTGGGGAGAGGAAGAAGGGAATCGGGTGTTACAGAACTGCCGCTCAGTGACCGCATAGTAATTTTTTGCCATGTGGCTTGTGACCTGGTCTTTGCTTATTTATTTACTGGAAGCTTCCCTCATTTTAACCCTTAAAGTATGGTGTTACTGAAGCTCCAGTTTTAGAAAATAGAAGTAACGGGTGTAGCGGTCTTTACATTTCTCAAGGTCCAGTCAAGTGACTGGGTTTGGAAAAGGACAAGGTGTTTCGGCTCAAACCCTAGCGTAGGAAGAGGAGGAGTCCTCCTCAAGGAGATCGAAGGCACGTTCACAAGAGCTAGATGTGTCCGTGGAGGCACGGTTCCCATTACCATAAAGTCTCCCTCCAGCGTGGATCTGCTGCACAGATCGGATCTTCGATCTCATCTGATCGTCGAGAGATCTTGGTTGCAGTAATTTTGCTGCGAATTTAAGCAGTAGGTTGAAGAGGCCGTGGATCGGTGGCAGCTGCTACAAGCAACTTGGGTGAAGGGTTGTGGCGATCCCATACACCACAGTGAAAACGCCCAAGTTCTTGCTACTGGAGATCCATAATATCGCACAAAAATCTGGGGAGGCAAGGCTCTGAGGAGACAAGGCGTTGACCTACTCAGTGGCAACAACTTTTTTTGGAGTATGGATGCGTGAATTAGTGGACGCAGCGGCACAACGAGTTTGGCTGGCGTTCCAGGACTATTTAAGCAAGGTTGAATTCTGCTGAGAAACCCTTTGAGATCGGTGAATTTATATGCCAAGACTTCAATGCCCCAAGAAAAGTGCAGTGGGAAAGAAACTATTCCTGGTCGAAGTGTTCTTGCAAGGGAGAAAATAGAAGGAGAAAATGGGTCATCAAAGTAAATTGAAAGAGTCTCGAAGAAAATTCAGGAGAAAGCATCAACAGAGAAGTGCAAAATATTGTGTTGCAGAATTTTGTGATTTGTTTCAGGTTGACGATGATGGACCAGCGGCTGATCAAGGTGCATATTTGGAATTTGGTGAGATTATTAAATGGTTAATGCCAGATTTACCATCTTTTTCAGGTATGGATTATGAAAGCTGGGCAAATGAAATGAAAACAGTACTATGGAAGGTAAATTTACTGGATTATATTGAAGATGTTATTAATGATAGTGGAGATACATTAGTATTAAGTCTTATAACATCTGCAGTAGATGACAACATCATACTCAGCATAATATATGAATATGGAGAGATTCCTAGTACAAAGTTTTTATGGGATGTTTTAGAGATGAAATACTGTTTGAATGAGGGCAATGATGATGAAGATATTGTTCTTAATAATGATCCCATATTTGATTGTGAAACTGAAGTTGCAATGATGGGTGATGAATGTGTATCTGTAATTGAAACTTGTAATGATGAAAACATATCCATTATTGTAGAACCTGAAAGTTTTCCTTATGCAGAAATCAAGTTTGATGAGACTTATATATCTCATGATGAGTGGATCAATTTGATGATTGAAAAACATCTTATTGATGAATTACTGTTTGGTGAGAAGGAAGGCCTATCTTCACATCCAGATCAAATGCAGAACATGCTTGCAGCAACAGAACTGGATGAAGGCATAATTATGTCAGCATAAAGGGATGAAGTAGGGAGAGATGGTGAAATGAAAGCTCTCCTGAAGGAGCAGGAAGATGAAAGTAATTGTGGTCATATTTATAAATCTAACATTGTTTTTTGTGCAGATATTGGTAGGCAAGAAACAACAACGAATTTTGAAGAAGAATTGAAGTTTCTTGAAGCATGGCTTGAAACACCATGTCTTTATGAAATTAACACAGAAATTGCAGTAATCAATGGTGAAGATATCATCGCTGATGTTCAGATGATTGACACCGGAAATAGTGAGAGAAAACGTTCTCCTATTAAGCCTGCCATAATTTTGAGAAGGATGAGAACAAGAATTCAAGTTTTCCTTCACAGGGGAAGAAACGAGGTGCAAATACATCACTACCTCACGGCGAAGAAAGTGAAGATGAACCCTCGACTCAGAATGAACAAATATGGTCTCACAAGCATAAAGACCAAAATGAAAACCTTTGTTACCAAGTCTTTTCATGTTTTTTATTGTAAGCCTAGCTGAGACTAGACCAACAGGCATATGTTATTGTTCAGTACCCTTTTCTCCATTAAGGGGGAGTGTTGGAATTAATGGAGAAAGTCATAATTAGATTGTTGTTATGATGATGATAGGATTGAGATGCTAAGATTAGATCTCAAGTCCTAATATCTCAGGAGTGGTTGAAACCATCCTGTTAGTTTGAAAGCCTATATAATTAAGGCTCATCTGACTCAATAGTCAAAGAGTGTGTGTATGAGTGTTTGTACACTCTCTAGGTTCTCACCTGGAGAGCCATTTAGCTTATATTCAATTTTTTATCAAAAACACTATAAAAAAGGAAAATAACTATTTACGTATTTAAATATTACATTTTTGTGTCACAATGCTCTCCAACAAAGTATGATAGAAATGTTGTTATGCCATGTTTAACATTTTGACTATGTCAAATTACACAAAAATAAATATAAATGTAAATTAAATAAAAAGATTGACATAATGTAATGAACACTTTAACTAGGTCAAAATGCAATAAAAAATAAAAATAAAAATAATAAAATAATAATAAACTATAAAAACAGCCCATGGGTCAATGACCCATGGTATTCATTGGGAATGCAGTTTATTTAAAGGGGGAAATTAAGATGGCCTAGATCAATCTCAAGGGCCAAGAGAGATCAAATGTCTTGATATGCAAAGCTCTTTTAGAGTGAAAATAGAATTGATCCATCTCATAAATAGTATAGATCTATACTAATTATTTAGTAAAATTATTTTTAACTATATATAACCATTATTCTTTATATCCAAGGTTGCAATGAATGTCATACATAGTGATGGATCTCATGGGAATTTTTGCGCACATAAAACACCACCCTAAAAATTCTATACTCTTGATCAATTTAGAATAACCTAAGATTTCTAGATCGGATGTCTAGGTGGGTGGTACAGTTAAAGGGTAAGGGAATTTAGATACTCTATCCTTCCACCAAAGCTATAAAAAGTGAGACTTATAGATTATAGTTTTAATAAATTGACACTATGTGATTAAGAATAAGTTACAAACATACGTAATAAGAGGAATGTACACGAGGGCCATGGTAATTAATGTTATTCTTTGTACTATTTTTATTTAGAATAGTTTTATTTAAAATAGTAATTTGTATTTGTATTTTTTTAAATGAATATTGTTAAATATGTAATTGAGTAAAATGTATTAAATTGATATTTTAATTTTTAAGATATTTATTTAAAAATTCAAAGTATGGTGAGTTTTGTTTTATTAAGCTTTACTCTAGATGTGCAGAGAATGAATCTATCTCAAGTCCCAAATAAGATTATTCTTTCTCTTCTTATTCTAGCTTGCACCTTGACACTGCTCCTCTCCTCCTCGCACAAATTTAAACTATGAGGCACAAGGTAGTTGTTGCATATAGAAACATTTAGATATGATAAGAAAGATGTGATACTCTATTGTAATTTTCTCTACAAATGTGATGGAAAGTGTGCCCTAAATGTTGACAATTTCATGGTTAATGTAGTATAAGCTACATGAAAATTTAGATTATTGTATACAATATCAAGAAATCTATGCCCAATATCCAACACCATAGAGAAAGACATGTTCACCAATTCAACAGTTGCTTCCAAATCTCTCTCAGTGCTAGAGTTGTTTTCTCAATAAACTTGTTTGTTATGCTCTTGATGAAAGCCATTGTTGTTGCATATAAGAGCATTTAGCTTTAATAAGAAAAGTGTGATAGTGTGTTATAGTTTTCTCTACAAATGTGTTGGAGTTTTTTTCTCAATAAACTTGTTTTTACTGCTCTTAAGTGATGAAATTCATAATTGTTTCATATAGGAGCATGATACTCTGTTATAATTTTCTCTACAAATGTGTTGGAGTTTTTTTCGCAATAAACTTGTTTTTACTTCTCTTGAAGTGATGAAAGCCACCTCTCCATACCTTTTTTACTATCTTCACAAAGAACAAAAGAAACCAAATTCATATTAGCCATACTGAAAAAACAAGAACATGGTAGACATCAGGGAGATCACTGGTAAATAACAATGTGATCTTTTGAATATTTTCAAAGATCATGAAGAAACTAATACATAGGTGACTCAATAGGAAGTGATCAATATTAAATATGGAGGAACTGCACCAAAAGTACCTTTGATTTTAAAGGTAGAAAATCACAATCTATTTCTTTATTCATGAGGCATTCATATCAAGTAAATCACGTAAGGTCTTAACTTAACTTCAACATAGGCACTATGATTTGCAGGTCTTGCCAGCAATATTGTACAATATTTCACTATAACCTTGTCCTTGCATTTTCTGGTATAATTATTTGTTAAATTAATAATTATTTATTTAATGTATTCAAATATATATATATATATATATATATATATATATATATATATATATATATATGTGTATTCTCTTCAGCTATATCTTATGAGTTTAGTATGTTTTAAATCAAGAAAAGGCTTCAAAGTTTAAGAACTATATCTTAGATGTGAGCACATGATACTATTAAAATTTATGAAACAAATTCAATTTTTACAACTTGAATGTTTTACTAGAAACAAATTCGATTTTTACAACTTGCATGTTTAAATATGTGATTTTGGAAGTGATGATGGCTTCTTTAGACACTTGATTGGTATTGTGAAAGAAATTTGAGTATATCATTAAGGACTATGAATAGTTCGTGTAGCAGTTGCATTATTTATAACATAATTTAATATCCTTTCTTGTTGATACATACCACATAATCCATGAAAAACTGTAACCATGTCTGCAATGATATATGCTGATCATTTCAGTTTTATGTTGATGCCAACAGGCATGAAGATGCTTCTAATTTTCAATGGAGTACTCATCAAAAGTTCCTAGCTCTATATTAATTACATAAATGCATTGAAAACCATCTGATAGTATTTACTTCAGTTGTTTTATTTGGACTTGTTGCAAGTTGAGATATTGTGCCAAAAAGTTTGCTATATCTTATCAACTTAGTATTTTTTCAATTAAGAAGAGGGATCAGAGTTTAATAACAATATCTTTTTGGTTGATAACTATTATCATCAATATCTTTGAAACCTCCACGACGTGCTTCCATGGAAGCAAACACGATGGCTCCTTCTCTGCAACATCTTATTTATTTTAGGCTACTCTTTTCTATTCTATTGCCTTAAGGCGTTACTTTTGCAACATGTGGTGCAATTGCTAGTTAATTGTCATTTATTGTCTTTTTTTCTTTTGCAATGCCTTTGCCGATTTCCATAGCCATTAATAAAGCTCAAGTGATGTTCACTGTAATGTTTTCCCCTCCATTCAACTTGGAATAAGTGTCTCATGAGCTTGGTTTAATTTATTTACATGGAAAATCAACCCTGCGCTGTTACATTATAAAATCAAAGTTGCAATGAAAATTAAATCTTTATTTTTTTACATAGTGGGAAAACCTATCATAATTTTGTCAAACCAATAGTGGGGACAACCATCAGTGGCTACTATCTACGAATGCAGATTGACTTATCTCTGTTATTCAAGGAAAGCCACTCCACCTGTAATCACCGTGGTGGTCCATAAGGCGACGAGTTTTACTCCTCCTAGATACCTTTGGGTCTTGGACCGTTAACTTATTTCCTTACATCTAAGAAAAACAAACTCTTAGCCAAACAAAAATAATTTTAAAACATACTCCTAAAATTAATATATATATATATATATTAATTATTTTTATAATTCAAAAACATAAATTTAAATTTATGTTAAAGTGATTTATATTTTTTTATTATTAACATATAATAAATTTAATAAATTTTTGTTTTAATTTAAAAACCTAAATTTAATTTATTTTAAATTCACTTTATATTTTTAAAATTTTAAAATTAATTTGAATTTTATTAAATTTGTAATATATACGCGAGAATATCTTTTATATACAAAGTTGTAAAACACCTCTTTAACATAATAATAAAAACTAAAACAATAATTAAAAAAAATAAATAAAGAAAGAAAACTATAATTCTCCTGATTTACTCTCTCAGTCATCAGATTGGTTCATTATCAACATTTCTAACTTGGAAAAATAATACTTCGCATATCATTTAAATAAATAATGAAATAAAATGATATTTTAAGATCATGAAGCTAAAAATAATCTATAAAAAAACCTATAACTCTCCTCTTTTACCCTCTCACTCCTCAAACCAGATCTCAATCTTCTCTGTCAGCATTTCTAACTTGGAAAATTGATACTTTGCATGTAGAGAAATAAATAAAGAAAACTGAAAACATGAAAGCAAACATTAATTTAATTTTTATATTTTCAAGTTATAAAAGAGTGTCTAACTGTTGGCTTTGGGTTAAAGGGCGCCGCGGATATAGGCTATGAAGACTATAAATATCTGTGTCGTTGGCTCATATATCTGCACGTGTATAACTATCTTCATATCTTCCTTTATAGACGCGGTCTCGCATTTAAATCCCCAATAAAATAGTGTTTGAAAAATAGACATCGTTGGTCGGGCAATGGACGATAATTTTCTTGCCATAACGGCTATCGTTACTGCAAGTCACTTTTCCATAGCAATGTATTCTTCAAATTCGCTCAAGTGGCTTGTTCACAGAGGGTTCTTTGCAGTTTTTGTTTTGAAATCTGGCTGAAATCTGTGCAGGTGGCCTATCAGCTGGCATTTTTCTTAATAACCGCTGGCTTCAGATTCGACAAACTCACAGACTTTGCAGGTAGATATGAGTTTCGTTTTTGAGCTTTTACTAATTCAATCGGTCTATGAATGCGTATTGTATGGTTTCAGAGTGGAGAATTGTTGCAATTAATTCCCAGGCCATCCCCATGGATTGTCAATTTTATTTTCAAGGCATTTCTATTAATTGCTTTCGACTTCCTTTAGTGCTAACCCTGAACTTTATACATGAACCTAAAATATGATACCTGTACGCTGAAAGGTATTTATTTTTATCCCAATTGAATTGAGGTGATTCCATATCGTGTCTAACAGTGTTCTGGCATTTCAGTATTTTGGATAGCTATATAAGCAATTCTCATGTACCTTTTCTCTTGTTGTTAGTAGGTTTATGCTTTAATTATGCTGGTGTGCCCCAGGTATAAAATTTGAAAACCTACCCTGCACCATTTCAAGAAAAATGGATAATGGATATGATGGCCTAAAGCTTACAATTCACTTACGAACAACCTCTAATGGAGATTCTATTATGCTTCACCTGGGCGTCTTGCAGGTCAAATCTAGCCATTCAGGATCATGCTAGGCTCGATATTTTAAGAAGAGAGATGGACTCCCTTTGAATGGGTGCCAAAGCAGACATGCTGGCTGTTCTCGTCCATGTTGGCAGGATAAGCTCACGCGCTGTAGCTAATGACCCAATAATACAGCGCTGTCTATCTATAATACAGATTTGAATTAGTGGGTTATATCAACAGTAGGTGAGCTTCTTAGCTTCTCCTTCCAACTTAGGCAAGAAGAGGCAACATGTCTGCTTTGGCACCCATTATAAGCGGAGTCCAACACTCTTGAAATGTCTCTCCTAGCATGATACCGAATGACTAAGTTTGATATGCAAGCTGCTAATTTACCAGGGTGAAACATAGTAAAGTGTACTGGTCAATGACTCTTCCATATGAAGGAGATGGCTAATAACTGTAAGGTATGATTATCCGCTTGTTTTCGGATATGGCCCTTTTTAGCAACAAGAGGTTAACTAGGTTGGCGAAATTGGGGATTGTCTCAAGAGGTTAACCAGGATGTTTTCAAATATGATCCTTTTTAGCCACAAGAGGTTAACTAGGTTGGTGAAATTGGGGATTGTCTCAAGAGGTTGACTAGGTTGGTGAAAGTGGGTAGGGTTCAAATCTCACATAAGTGGCTGGCGTGGCCCTGGCCAAAGGCACTAGAAACATCGTCGTTGTTATGTTGGGCTAGGTGGTCATGCCCACATCAGATAAAAATTGCAAATGGTGTCCCACCTTTGGGGTATGGCCATAGGTTTAAGGGATTATGCTTCTTAGATGATTCTTTTGTATGGAGGTTGGGGGGTGGGGGGGGACAAAAAATGTGGAGTATTTGGTTGCCATCCTTTTTTTAGAATCTTTGGGTCACATGATATCCTTGCAAATATTCTTTCTTGTTTAGGTTATTGGAGAATCGCACAACAACCATATGTGAAACTGAAGCAATAGAGCATATCATTGACTGGTATGTGAAAATTTCATTTATTGCTACAACAACAACAAATTAGTCACACTGCAATCTTCGCAAATAAAAACACTGCGGAAGACAAACTAGAAACAGAGAAAATACTGGCACACACACGCAAGATATAACACCGTTATTTTTGGACAAAAGTTCTTGGAAAAATCCAATGTGGGAAAACTGGCACAACAGCTAAGGGTTTTTATTATTACGCAGCAGTGAGAAAATTCTGAGTACAACTGGATGCCCAAACTGGCAATCCTCTACAGAAGAAACTGGCCACAAAAATTAGTGAGACAAATTTTGTCTCACTCTACATTGATCCATCTCCAAAACTATCAAATACTGGGCTCCACGAAACATCTACATCAGCTTCCGTGTCACTCCTACGCAAGCACTGGTACACCTTGCCTGGAAACTGCAACTGATAAAGCTGTCTGCTCAATTCGACCTTTGAGAATGACTCGCCGACCCTCTCAGGAATTTCTCTCAGTCTCCAGCAACTGAATCAACCCTCTGATTGGCCAAATCAAACTCTGCCTCTGAAGCTTCTGTGCAGACACTGCGCAGCCTCATTGAGGAAACTCGACCCTCCTGTAGCTGACTCTCTGGAACTGGAAGACTTCCTCTAGACTCACTGTCTCTGTGTCCCCTCTCTGGCTCGAACCCTTCTGGCAGAATGTTGTTGCTCTCTGTAAAGTCGAACTGCCCAAGGAAATTGATCTCAAGTGTGTTCCTCCATCTACCCATCGACTTCTTCTTATAATCTCCAGTTGGGACTCCAATGCCAAGATTAAATCTTAATCAATGGCTGGGATTATTTCCTAATCGATCCATGTGAGTTTCTAGAGAAATCTCACCTTCCTCAATTAATTGTTGTTAATTAATAATTTTCCCTAAGTTAGACTTACGAAAAATTTAATTACTAATTAATTCACTTAATTAAGACATAGATTCTCCTGAATTTTTTTTTGGGTTATAGAGTCCTAGTGTTTCTTAGCCTCTCTAACAACTGTCGAGACTAGAACACCATCCGATGCTACAAAAACTAACACTCCCTCTTAGCGAGGAAGGTGTTCTAGTGTTGAATTGCTTCCAACACCCTGTCTTTGCATCATCCTCTATACGTTACTGATGTCTGGCCACTATGACTGCCTGCCACTACCCACCAACCACTGCGCAACTTTGATGCTGCCTTCGTGCTACTTCTGACATTGCTATACTGTTGCCAACTCTGCATCTGCATTGCAACTCCCTCTCAACAGTTGTTGCTGCTACTGCAACTAAGAAGCATTCGAAATACTGAATCAACTGTCTCTGTGTGCTGCATATGTCTCCTGAGCATCTGACTGCTTCTAACCTCTGCACTGTCTAATGGGGAATCTGCGCTGCTGCTTGTTGATTTCTAGTAGCATCGGATGTGCTCTAAGTCTCAAAATTTGCAGGGAGGCTTAGACACATTTATTCCAAAGAACCCAAAAAGCGTTTTGGCAAATTCCACCCGGATTGTGTTTTATTAAAATAATTAATTATTTTTAATGGGAGCCTAAGTTTAAACTTAGGGAATTAATAAAACAGGGTGTGAATCTTCTACAAAAAAGATAGAGATCAAGTCAAGTTAATCTTAGCCGTTGATTATGTTGATTTTTGGGTAGCATTGGATGTGCTCTAACTTTGAGATTTTGTGGAGGGGCTAGAGCCTAGAACACATGAGATCTCCAAGACTCAGAAATCGTTTGGAGAAATTCCGCTCGGAGTGCATTTTATTCAAAAATTAATTATTTTTAATGGAGCCTAAGTAAAAACTTAGGAAATTAAAATAATTAAAGTGAATTAATGTAAATGTGGGTGAGAAGCTTCTAACTGATGAGGATCAAGTCTGTTTTAATCTTAGCCGTTGATTAAATGTTTGATCATGGTCGTTGATCTCTCAACAGGAAAAGTATAAATGAAGACTTGAGGGTTAGTTGGAGAACACACACACACACAGAGCAGCAGTTGAGCTAAGTCGAAATTCTGGGGCGCAATTTGCTGAGAATTTCAGAGTGATTTCTAGTGCAGAGAGGGGCAGTTCGACAGTGGGACGTCGGTCCAAGGCCGAGAATACATTGCAGAGAGGCAGCACAACACCAAGGAGAGACAACGCAACACCTGGGAGGGTGACGCAGAGCCTGAGAGAGGTGACGTAATCACTGAAGAGGCAACACTGGGGTTTCTGTGAGCCAGATCGAGCATCATTCAATAGTTTGATTTCTAAGATGGGAAAGCTCATGAGGAGGGTGACGTAACTCCTAGAGGGGGTGATGCAGTCTCAACGCAGAGTTGGGAGCAACTGCTGCTGCACAGGCTGGGGATAGCGCATTCACTTGTGGGGTTTGATCATTCAGTTGCTGGATCAGCCAAAATATGTCTCTGGATAGAGGTACTTTTGCTGAGATTATTTCTCTGTTGGGTGAGCCGGATTTGGTACCCTAGTTGTATTCAGAAATCTGCTTAATAATAAAACCCTCATATCTGTTGCATCGATTTTCCCGCATTGGGTTTTTTCGGGGAAGTTTAGTCCAAAAATAAGTGTGTCCTTTGTGTGATTGTCTCATCTTATTTTTCAGTACTTGATTTGTATATTGGTGTAGGCTGAAGTGTATTTGCATTAATGTTTACTGAAGAATTGTGTAAATAACTTATTAATTGAATAACACAAGTAGGAAATGCAAATTAGTTAACTGTAGTAGCATTTCTGGTTGTTAGATTCAGAAATTTTCTTAGATTAGCGATTTAATCTCAACTGTTGAAGACTCAACGAGAAGATTATAAGAAGGACTTAATGGGCATTTGGAAAAATACACCGAGAGAGTCTAGAGATCGAATTTCTCAAGTGAGCAGTGCTCAGCAACGGAGAAGATCGATCGAGTTGATTCTTGCGGAGAGGGATAGAGATAATTTTCTGGTTGGAGATTTTCCTGATCCGAAGAGTGCAAGGTAGAGATGGCAGAGAGTATGTAATGTTCCTTTTTCTGGTATTCCTTATGACATGGTTAGGATGGACTTTCAGAGTTTGGGGCATACAGGTTACAGGGGAAGGTTGGCATCATCAGTGGGCCTTGGGGGCTTTTGGAGGTGTTTTGAGGAGTCCTTATGAGGTCCGATAATATTCGCTTGATATATTCCACCATCCACACAATTGGCTTTTTGTTTCGTTGCATCCCGACAACTTTCAGAAAATTGAGTTATAAATGGGCCTAACTCATTCAATTACGCATAAGGTGGCATTTCGGGAGGAATTCATGGCAGAACACCTTAGTGTGATAGCTCGTTGGAACCAGAACGAGAAGATCTACAGGATGGGATGGCTAGGAGTGATTTTCAGTGACCTGAGGAGGCATGGTGGCAAATTGACCATTTTCCCACATTAAAATAATATTTTATAAAAAAGAATATTTTAATTAAGGGAAATGTGTTCAATAATTAAAATAATAATAAAATAAGAGCTTCTAGAGGAGTCCATCAGATTTATAAAAAGAGGAAGAAGGACCATTAGAGATCATCTTGGATTTGAGCATTGTTTTGTATGAGAGGTTTGAGAACCAAGTTCTCTACTTCATTGTAGCCCCAGGATGAAAACCCTCAGGTGATTAGTGAGATTGGACGAGTACCCATCTCCCCTTGGTAAATTCTTCTAGAATTCACAAGAGAGCTTAGTAGTGCAATTCATGTCGGTTTGGTGGAGGGTCGTGCAACATTGGAGCAGATTACCTTAGAGGCCAGCTTCTCATCTCAGCTATTTTGGTTGTATCAGCATGTAAGCCCCAATTTCTTATTATAATAAAAGCTGAGATTTCCTTCTGCTCAATATTGTTATTTGCAGTTCTACATTGTTAAGTTTTACATGGAAATCTTCTGTTAATGAATGATAATTTTTGTATGGAGCAATTGTTGAGTTAAATTTCTACACATTTAGCAAAATTTCTCGAAAGGGATATTACAATGGCATTAGAGCATGATTTTGGCTTAGCCGTGGGTTAATATGAGAAAAAGCCAAGATTGTTGAGGTTGAATACACCAGTTTGAAGGGGCCGAGATTGCTTCACTAAGAAATCGAATTTATACCATTCGTGGGCTAACAATAACTTCGCGTTGTAATCCCTGTAATGACCATCGAGCCAGTCGTAGAGGGCCTAATTGATTATTGTAGGAGATCAACAAGGAGCCGTCCAAATTTTTATACTCTAAGGGGCTGCGGCACATTAAAGTGAAGTATTTATTAAGGTCGAGACCCTTTTATCCTGTGGACGCCAATTATAATCAAAAGGTCTAAACATAAGCATATTTCCTATTTCCTTAACCCCTGAAGACAAATCATGGTCGAATTATTGGCATGAGTTAATGGATGTTTAATTTTCCCGTGCATATGTATCAATTTGAGGAGTCGTGTTTATTCAGAGCAAAATCGTGAAAGGCAGTGTTGTTGAGAGCCACATGCGTTTCTGATACATGGCGATTACGGACAACAAGGGCCGCTTTTGATCGAATTTGTAAAGCAATTCCAAAATTTGTCGATTGTTGGGAGCTGACGTCGTGCAACACCGCTGACAGTCTATTGGGTTAAGAACGAGGGAGTATTACCTAATGCGCAGAGGTTGGGTATATAGTGCGAAGGAAATTGTTGGATTGCTGGTGCAATTAGGTTGCGGTCTAGGTGTGCGTGGAAAGAGCTGACCATTGAGTCACAGTCAAATCGAGCTGTCAGTCGCTAAGTCTGTGGGGGAATTGTAGAAATTAGGGGACGTGTTGCTAGTAAGATGTGAGGGAGACAATACATTGACGCTAGGAGATTGTGTGCAACCTGCTAGTCGAATGCAATTCATGTAAACGGAGCCGGTGCATGGATCGGAAAGTCCGGAAGTTGGCTAAGGTAATTTAGTCGGCCAATTAGGCAATTTGGCAGTGATCCATAGCAAGGATCGAAGTTAACTATTCTAAGTGGCGTTGATCAGTCGCAAGTGGTTACTGATCCGCTGGAGTGTGCGAGGCCACTGAAAGGGCTGAGAGTCGTTTCTTTCCTGAGTCGCTGTGTGACTTCTGTGGAGCATCGTGGGAAAACAGAAAATTGGTCTGGCGTGAGAGGGATCGACTTTCGCTTGACCGAACCATGATTCCAGTTAGTTGATTCGAACGCTGGGGACCCACCCTTGCAATAGAGGAGACGTAAGTCTTCCTTGTCGCATTGCTGAAAGTTGACACAATTCGCATGAAGAAAGATGGGCAGAAAAAGGATTTAGTGATTGAGATTTAGAAGGACGAATAGAACTGTGGCAGCGTATTATTCTGCATTGACAGTCTGAATTGTTAACTCCAATTTGGGCAACGTATATTTGAAGCAACAATTTGCAACAACTTATTTTAGAGTCATGGAAGTGTACTTTCAGCAGTGCACATGTCAAAATTGTTGATAAAGGTGCCACTGGAAAACTCAGTACCTTGGGAGCAGAATGCATAGTACGACCTTTGCTGGATTTTATCATCTATTGATAGTCGTATTCCTTCTTTGGTTGATGAAGCAACTCTTGAAATAGAGATCACAACCTATTCTTGGAAAAGGCGGTTCCTGCAACAACGCATCTCTCCTTGCATATATACACATTAGGTCCTATTCTCCAAGTATGCCCTCTCTATATACTTTTTATATATATCAGTAACATGTCATGCTGAGTATGGAATGGACCTGTAGCCAAAAAAATTGATCTACTGATGTTAATTTGTTATGTCATGAGATTTGTGTGTGGTGTCTGTGTGAATCTGTTGTCATTAGAAAGTGAGGTCAGAATGCATTGTTGTAGAAGAACAATGGCTTGTTGCATTGTTGTTGGGGCCTTGGATGTCAAGGTTTTAGATATTGTCAGAGTTTGTCATATCTACCACTAGGGTTGAGGTGTCTTGTTGGTTTCATAATAGTCATGTATGAAGTTGTCAGTGAGATGGATTGAGTATCCTTGGGACCGT
Organism: Pinus albicaulis; assembly: GCA_034641835.2. Taxonomy (NCBI): domain Eukaryota; kingdom Viridiplantae; phylum Streptophyta; class Pinopsida; order Pinales; family Pinaceae; genus Pinus; species Pinus albicaulis. The sequence continues at coordinate 72,552,282 of CM076582.1, read as the reverse complement.
TGATATTAGTGATGAGAGCATGTATATTGTTGTTATCATGAGCATGGTTGAGTCTGTCTTGATGTATGAGCAAGAGTCTTGAATTGTTTTCCAGCTGCTGGTGACTAAAGTTTAATAAGATGTGTCTATTAGTAAGCAGAGAGAGAAAGATTGTTATTAAGTCAGAATATTGTTGTGGCCTATTAAAATAGTCCTGTATTGTCATTAGTATGTGGAGGTTAATGTGGTCTGCTAGGGTTTATGGAAAAATAGTGTCATAAGTGTACTCATTCCCATGTTGTCAGTTAGAGTAATGTATAGAACAAATTGATGTACTTGCCAGTCTTCAGTGAAAACATAGACCAAAATTTCATAAATTCTCTTTATAAAACAACATCAACAATTGACAGAACACTTTCCAAGGGAAAACTTTCTATGTTATAGCAACACCAGCCTTAAAAAGAACATGAGTTGGGACACAAAATCTTCAAAATTGGGACAGATTTGACATGCATGGGGGTGAACGCAAAGGCCATTCTCAAACTAGAAGAAATTTCTTCACTCCTTTCCAAGGTGGATCAGTCAGATGGGGAGAGCTTGATTTGGGCTCTAAAACCATCCATGCTTGCTTTAGCACAACCCAAGTATTTGGAGCACCCTTGTATAGGAGTCAAACTTCTAGTTGCCTCATGTCTTAGTAATATCTTGACGTTGACTGCACCCATACCTCCTTACAGTGATAACATTATGAGGGGAGTCTTCAGGTTGCTAATGGAGAACTTGCAGGATTTGGATAATAGTGAGGGCCCTACCTTTGGGAAGAGGCGAGAGATTCTAGAAGTCATGGCCTTGGTCAAAGTCCATGACCTCATGTTTGAGCTGGAGTGTGATGACTTGATGCTACATATGTTCCAATGCTTCTTCAGCATTAGGAAACATCATCCTGACACAGTAATAGCACACATGTAGTCCATTTTGTTATCATGTATGAGGGGCCGTGATGCCATTTGTCGGGAGTTGCAGACTAGATTGCTGAGCATTTGGAGGAGAGAGCAGTTGATCTCACTTGCTGCTTATGAGCTATCTGAGAGGTTGGTTGGGAATAACATTGGGATATTCAAGAGACGGTTGACCAAGGAGGAGCTGCCCCAGTTGGGTGGATCAGGCAGCAAGAATGAGCTGAGGAGGAAGGGTCTTTGCTTTATCTGCAAATAACCTTGAGGACCCAACCACTCATGCTTGAGAGATGCAGATGAGGTGGCAGAGGTAGAGCAGGAGGGAATTCCTTCTGTATGTCAGGTAGAGGACTCTTCTTTGGATGAGTCCATGGGATCATATGAGGATGCCTCTGGGGAGCATGAGCAGTCATGTGGAGTTGATGACAATAGGTCAGATTTATATTCCAATGTGTATGGTGAGTAGTCAAGGGAGTCTAGGGGAGATATTCAGGATGATGAGTCACTTGTGATAATTCAACATGAGCAACATGTGGTGGAGCATGAGTTAGCTGAGGAGGATATGCACAGTATGCATGATGGTCTTTTTGGGGATAGCCAGTTGGAGGTTCATATTGAGTTTGTGATGGATATGAAGCTACCCTTGGGGTCAGCCATTAATGAGGAGCAGACAAATGCACGAACATCTAGCAGGGTGACAGTAGTTGCAGACACTTATCCTCAGGAGGTGTTGGAGGTCGATAGGGTAGTTCTGCGGGAGGCTAGTAGCCAACATGAGAATGGCATTCCTGATCAGGAGAGGGAGGATCTGTTGGAGATGGTGGTGCATTCGTCTTTGGGCGGACCCACTGATGAGGTGCAGGTAGATGCACAGGTAGTTAGCAGAGCTATAGTACTTTCAGGGAGCAGCACTCTCCAGGAGTACATTGATAGGGCTTGCAACATATTTTGCCCCACTTTGGCCTATTATAGAGAGAGGGGTCCGCTTCTTCAGGAAGATCTCGTGGATGGACGGGACAAAGCAACATGAGTTGAGCATGGACTGACGGCAACATAGTAGACTTGTTCCATATGTAGGTGTCCCTGCATTTGATTCTTTTTTCGAGATAGATTGGTAGGAGATCATGAGTGGGTATCCTATTGATGGAGTATCATTCTTAGTTCAGAGCACATTTCAACAGGAGCCGTTAGATGAGAGATTTATTGCATGGTTCAGTGGGCAGTGGATGGTGGACCGACAGTTCATTAGTATTTCATTAGCACTAGCCCAACATCAGCAAAGTAGGGTTGACCTTTGCTTATGCCAGAGGTTGGATTCGAGAGAGTTGTTGAGTTGGTATTTGCTTCATGGAGCAACAACTATAGTTAGGGACAGAGCATAGTCCGAGCCATGGGACTTGGGTGATGATTGGCCATGGTGGAATTGGGATCTCGGAAGATTGGTTGATGATAGGTATAGTGAGAGATCAGTTTGGGATCCAGGCATTGAAGGGTCTCTTTCCGGTGGCTTGACACAGAGGCATAGCAACACCCAGTGGTTTGGATGGGATCCGGACATTGGGTCTCAGTTGCATCGGGCCAACAGGGTGGTCCACATATTTGGATTGCTCGAGGGCAAGCAATCTTGGGGCAAAGGATTTGTAATGTTCCTTTTTCTGGTATTCCTTATGGCATGGTTAGGATGGACTTTCAGAGTTTGGGGCAGGCAGGTTACAGGTGCAGGTTGGCATCATTAGCGGGCCCGGGGGCTTTTGGAGGTGTTTTGAGGAGTACTTATGAGGCCTGATGGCATTCGCTTGATATATTCCACCATCCGCACAATTTTCCTTTTGCTCTGTTGCATCTTGACAACTTTCAGAAATTTGAGTTATTAAGGGGCCTAACTCAATTAATTGTGCCTAAGGTGGCATTTCGGGAGGAATTCTTGGCAGAACACCTTAGTGTGATAGCTCGTTGGAACCTGAACGAGAAGACCTCAATGTAATGTGCCTTCCCTCCAGCACATTGATGACCCGGTGCCCATGGCTCCTGGCAAGTGAAGCAAGGCTTCCTTTGTCTCAAATCTCTCCGGGTGTCGTCATCCAAAGGCCCTCGGCCCTAGTTCCCTCTCGGGGGTGGGGCTCTCACACCCTTCCCCTTCTGCTGGAGCCTGGAACGCTGGTCTGTGGGGCAAATGAGCCCTTGTCCTCAGCATAGTGTCCTACAAGTCTCTGGTTCTCCCTACTGCGCCCTGCAATGTAGTAGGCCTAGTAGACCTTACTAGCCCACGCAAGAGTTTAGCCAGTTCGTCAAGGAACATGTACACTCTCCTGGGCACGAACAAGTCTGGAATCATCACTGAGAGCTTCAAGAATTCGGAAATGTAAGTCTCTGGGTTCCCCGTCTGTTTGAGCTTGGTTAGCTAACCAAAAATTTTCTCTGGGTCTTTCCGATCAAATCTTTCTATCAACCTCCGGGTGAACTCATCATACGCTGTCACTCCTGCATGATCCAGCGTGGTCATCCCATGGAACCACCAATCATGGGCTTCTCCCTCAAGATGCAACACTGCCACCTTGATGGCCTCCACCTCCACCATTTGGTTAACCTAAAAGTAGATGTCCGACTTCTCCACCCAAGCCTTGACTGAACATTTCGATGACCCATTGAAAGTAGGCAAGAAAAGTTTGCCTACGGTACGTTGTAGGTCATTGGCCTGTGTGTACCCTCCTCCTTGGTTTTGGCCACGTGGTCTGTTGTTGTTCTTAAGCTAGCAGAATTCATTGAAAGTGAGGGCATCTCTGAACTCCGACCCATAAGACTGATATTCTACGAAGTATTCTCCATAGTGAGCCAACTCCGGCGCTTGTGGTCCTCCTGCTCCTGCCCCTGAAGTCAAGAATGTGGGCATGGTAGAGCGTGGTGGGGTGCGTGGCACTACCTACTGCGCAGTGTTATGCTCAACTAAATGATGGGAGGTACCAGATCCTTCTCCATTCTGGAATTCCCTTGGAATTTCCCTCTGCCTGTTCTCTCTGGAAAACTTTTGACCCATCTCCTCTATTTTCTTGGAGAGCTCTCACACTGACTTTAGGAGGAGGTTACCAAACTCCTTCCCCTCATCTCTTTCCTCTGCCATTGGTGCCTTGCCCTTGTCTTTCTCCACCGGAACAATGTTTTTTTGATCAGGTATGATTTCAAGCCTTCGCTCTCTGCTTCTATACCGCTGCCTTCTGTATGTAACGTTCTCTCTATATTCTGGTGTCATAGACCAAGTGCTCCATAGGCTAAGCCAAGTGTATGAGCTCTGATACCACTGTAATATCCCAAATTGGGAACAAACAGTAATATAAAGCATACAAAGACTAAATCTACAACAAACAGAAATACACATAAAAAACACCATGAATGAGCCAAAACTGCTGAGCCATTTTATTAATTTTTTGAATGGGACAGGTACAAAATGGTGCTTAGGAAGATGGTGCCTTGGCCTGCACTAGGCAGGCTGAAATAATCCCTCATTCCCTGCTCAGAAATCCTTGCTGCTTTGCTTCTCTGCGTGGCTCCTCCTCTACGTTGCCCTGTCCGGAATTGCTACTGCTGGCTGGAAAGGGACTGTGTGTTGAGCCTATTCTACTACTCAGAAAATTCTGGGACTTGGACATTGGACTCTCCTCAACAAACCCAGAAAAACCCGCGAAGGATTTTCCGAAAGGCTGACCTCGGAAATTCACCCCTTGTGCTTGGTACACTATTTTGTTGGGCACACTGGGCTTTTGGTTGAACTGCTGGAATCTGCTCAAGAACTCTGCTAAGAAGTGGCTGACCTCCTCAAAAAACTCTTGGCTGAAATCTATCCTTCCTCCTCCTTTCTCGAAGTTGCTCCATTGCTAGACTGCGTAATCCCCTAGCTGACTGCGTGGCCTCTGCTTTGTCCTGGAAGGATTGCGTATGCCTAAAGTTGTACCTGTGATGCCTCTCTCCAAAAACTGAATGAAACTCCTCTTTTGAGAAGGCACTCGAAGTCCCCTGAGGATGAGGTTGAGATCTCTGCTTGGAAATCTCCGTGCTAAACAACACTTGCAGACTCTGCTAAACAACTTAAGAGTGCTTCTGGTTTACTAGACAAAAAATGAGTTGATGATTGAATGAATGAGGAATGGGATGTTGTCATCCTCTTTTACCTAGCCGAGCCCCCAACGTTCCCTTGGGCCCTAAGTTGCATGAAATGGGGAAACGGAAACGAGTTTCCGAAACGTGAAGCGATACGAAAGGTGACCTCCCCAAAATTTGGAAATGAGGAAACACGATATATATATATATTAATAATTTAAATTTATAATAGAATTTAGGACATTTAAGAAATGTTATGTGAAATCATCAAACATACATGATAAATTCAAAGCATAAACTATTTCAAGTTACAACACATTTACTCATGAATGATAACAAACACATAATGAAAATAACAATATCAGAATATCCAAAGCCAACCTTTATTATATATCAAAATCTCAAAATCAACTTTTATTATATATATGAGGCTGCAAGTACAATAAAGTCAAAAGACTAATACTCATTATCATCAAATATAGCAACAGAAGCATGCTCAACAGTGGATGGTGTAGCTGAAGAAGATGTTTGGTCAATTCCACTTCTATGATCCTGGTCCTCAATATTCAAGGCAAAAAGAGAGATCCAAATCAGGATTTTCTGGATCCACATCCCATTCTTTAGAAGGACCTTTGCCATATTCTGGACCCCTACGAGATGCAAGGCGAAGGTTGGAGTGCCCATAAACAAGATCCCCTGCCTTCTATGAGCTCAACCTGTTGCGGTTCATAGAATGAATAAAATCATAGGTGCTCCAATTCCTTTCTGCTGATGAAGAGCTTGCCACTAGTGAAAGGAGGCAAATGGCAAGGTTTTGCAAATGTACACCATTTTCTCCATGACAAATCCACCACCTAATTGGATTCATGGTGCTTCTCTCCTCCAAAGATGATATATCTGAATAATCATCTATTCCTGCAGCAAAATTGGCAAATTCTTCCTTCACCTCCCTGTGTAGATGAGCTGGAAAAATTCTCATAAGGGCTTTTTTCACCCCATTAGCCGCCTCTCTATCCTTATGGGGTACCTTCCTCTTCCCATTGCTTTGAGCAATAAGTTCCTCATCATAAAATTTTGGGTTCAAGGCATGTGCTAAAGTGTGCAACGGAGTGTTGAAATTGTTCCACCTATCAACAATGATTTTCTTGATTAATTCAGCAAAATGATCATCTACAAACAAAAGCCGTGGAGACTCTTGCGAAATGATTTCCATAGTTTTCTCAACCATGGAATCCATGCCATCATATACCTCTCCTAAGAAAGGTTGGTCAGTGTCAGCATTCCGAAGAAGCTCAAATGCAGGGGTTGTGAACATTAGCAAGAAATCTATCTTGCTCCACCAATCCTCATCAAGGCACAATCTACACACCATAGATCCCCGCTCTCAATTTCCTTGTCTCCACTCAGCCCAAAGTTGGCTCACTGCCATAGACACTAATGTTTGCTTAACCTCAACAAGGTGGTGCAACATTATGAAGTTTGAGGCAAATCTTGTCTAAGCAGCTTTTAACAACTACAATTTGGAGTACTCTTGAAATATTGCTTGAGACTGGTGGTGGTTGGTGATGAATTTAACAATCTCCCTTGCTTCCCCTGTGAGTTCCTTTATCCATGGGACTTGATTGGCGATCTCCTCTAATATCAGATTCAAATTATGGACAATGTAGGGTGGTCCAAAAGCTGTGGTCACACCTCCCCTCAATAATCAAACCTGCAGCTTTGCATACTGGTGCATTATCTGTGATAACTTGCACCACCCTGTTAGGACCTACTTATTCAATATATTTGATAATAACATTAGCAATGAATTGTGCATCTTTTACCTCTCCTGAGCTCTGAAACCGGATTTGTCCCCCAGGGTGACCGAATCCCGAATTCGGTGAATCGGATACGATTCGGCCGGATTCGTACCCAATTTACGGGGTACGGCCGTATCCGTACAGGTTACGGCGAATCCCGACCGTACCCTGTACGGATACGATCGTACCCCGTGAATCGGGTACGACCGGACACGCCGTCCCAAAAAAGTGCGATTTTTTTTAATAAAAGCTCGATTTTGGTCATTCTTTCTCACCATTTTCGTTTTTTGAAGTGAGCAAGGAGCAAGGGTGAGCAAGGAGCAAGGGTTAGCAAGGAGAAAGGGAGTTCTTTCGAAGAGATTCGAGCATCCGGTAAGTGCACAGGCAGAGGGAGGATTGGTTGAAGGGAAAGACAAAGATGTGGGATGTCTTTCCTGATGATATGGGTCTGGACAACAGTGCTGAGTTGGCATTGGCCAACTTGGATCTCAATGCGCCAGTGCTAGAGCCTGTCACATTTGATGATGGAGTAGAGGCGTCATCCTCCACACCAGCAGATGCAGAGATGACAGAGGAGGAGGATGCATCAGAGCTAGAGGAGAGCAGTGGTGAGCATGATGATCGGGATGAGGACAGTGATGCTGATTATGATGATGAGGATTGATGACTCATTGACTTTGACTCATTGAGGCTTCAGGCTTGTAGTCTTGTAGACTGTATTTTTTTTGTATTTTCTATTTCTATTTGCCATTGGCAGTGTACTTATTTAACACATTTTGATTCTGATGACTTAATGAGAAAACTACAGGATCTTACTATCTTCAATCTTGTCTTTCTGAGTAAATTTGACAATTGTATGATGTATCAATGTATCATTGATCATATATGAGTATCTAAGATGATAGTTCTTAAATCTATGTTTGAATCAATGAATTTTGTATGAATTTGTGTAAAAAAAATCTAATTTTTAATATATTAATATATATATATATATATATATATTTTAATAAAATAATATATAACGTATCGTATCCCAAAAGTATCCTGTTCTGGGGGTCACCGTACCCGAATCCGATTCCTCGAATCCTCGTATCAGGTGACTTAGCTCCCGAGTAGTCTTTCGCCTTTAAAACATTGCTCCTTTTGGTGAAGGGGCAATGATATTTATCAATGGTTTATGCCTTGTATTTGTCCATCCATCTGAGACTATGGTAACCCCAGAGCTACTCTAAGAAGAACGAATTGGTGATAAGACATCCTCCACAAGATCCTTCTTATTTTTGAGAAGCTGAGTTCTAACTTTCTCATAGTTGGGCCCCTTGTACCCTTGAGGAGCTTATTAACTGCCCTTGTCATATCTTGCCAGTAAGGAGAGCGAACATTGAATGGGATACCACATGCATAAATGCACCGAGCCACTCTGGAATCAATTTCTTCTCTTGCTTGCACATTCACCAGTTTAGCAATTTTGCTATCTTGAACTGTACCGGATGCCCCTTTGGATGGTGGTTGTTCTGGTTGTTGAGTGCCTCTCCTCTTCCTTGCTTCAACTACAATCCTTGGCTCAATGTTTGCTGGATTTTCAGCTTGACTAAGATCATCATGCTTTCTTTTAATTCCATCAGCCTGATCTCGCTCTCTTTGATATTCCCTCCTTGCCACAGGGTCTGATGTTTTCGTGCAACCTACAATCCCCGCTCCTCCTCCATGCAAAAGATGTGCCTTCACTCTTGGGTACAAGCCCTTGTAAGAATTATTGCAAAGATTAAATCGCCATTCCCATGAGCCACCACCTCCACATCTTTACAGCTTCTCAACATGCCTCCAAAGAGGATATTATTCAGCCCTTGGGTTGGCCTTGGGGTTTGAACTTGAACCTTGGATGGAAGCCATTGCTGCAAAAAAAATAAAATTAAAAAAACTCTGTAAATAAAAAACGTTTCTTATAATTTTGGTAGCATAAACCCTATGAAACAATGGGAAAAAACCAATAAATTGAATGCTTCTTACACAAATTAATTTTGTGTAGCTGAAGCTACCCCAAAATGCCAGAAAAAACAAGAGAAATATGGTTGTAGCTGAGCCAAAAACCAAGAATGTCGTAGCTGGAAACTTCGCACTTCAAATTTGCTTTTGAAATCTCTTTCTCTTGCTGCTGAAATCTCCTTTGCTCACTGGTGAAAACACCCTAGCTGAAGCACTACTCTCTTCCTCCTTTCTCCTCGCTAAAAGCGCTCTTCTCCAAGTGACATGACTTGCTCAATTCGTGTGATGAGAGAACGAGGTGAATCGTCTTTTTATAAGTTTAGAAAGCCATCTAGAAGCATCCAAAAGACAAAGTAAACAATTAAAATAATATTAAAAGGCACGAAAACCAGAGGGGAAAAAAGGAAAAAAAAAGAAAAAAACTGCTTTTGGAAGGAAACGCGGCCGTACGGCCTGGAAATGCGTTTTCGGCTGTACGATACGCGGAAACATGTTTCCATTTTTGTTGTTGTTGGGTGAAGTAGGGATGGGACCCACGTTTCCTGCAACATAGTTTGGGCCCCATTGGACTGCGCTGCCACCTCTGCCTGCCAACCACTGCGCTGCCTAACTCAATTAATTGTGCCTAAGGTGGCATTTCGGGAGGAATTCTTGGCAAAACACCTTAGTGTGATAGCTCGTTGGAACCTGAACGAGAAGATCTACAGGATGGGATGGCTAGGAGTGATTTTCAGTGACCTGGGGAGGCATGGTGGCCAATTGACCATTTTCCCACATTAAAAGAATATTTTAATTAAGGGAAATGTGCTCAATTATTAAAATAATAATAAAATAAGAGCTTCTAGAGGAGTCCATCAGATCTATAAAAAAGGAGGAAGGACCATTAGAGATCATCTTGAATTTGAGCATTGTTTTGTATGAGAGGTTTGAGAACCTAGTTCTCTACTTCATTGTAGCCCTAGGGCGGAAACCCTGGGGTGATTAGTGAGATTGGGCGAGTACCCATCTCCCCTTGGTGAATTCATCCAGAATTCACAGGAGAGCTTAGTAGTGCAGTTCATGTTGGTTTGGTGGAGGGTCGTGCAACATTGGAGCAGATTACCTTGGAGGCCAGCTTCTCATCTCAACTATTTGTGAAAATTTCTAAATATTACTTTATGCAGAAACCCTATAGTTAGATCTGGTTATACTTCTCCTACTTATTCAAGTTATTAATGCTGAAATTCAGATTAATATTGAAGTAAACACATAACAGACTTTCACCGATTAAGATCTAAGCAAAGATACATGCACATAGACAAAGTGACACACAAGATTTTCTGGACAACTGTCCCCGGCAAAACCCAATGCGGGAAAGCCTGTCTTTTGGCTGCTGGAGGGTTTATATTATTAAGTAGTTTCTGAATACAACAAATCTGGGCACCTTACTGGTTAACCCGACCGAGAAAAAATAGATCTCCAACTAACCTGCTGTTTTGGAGACTGAAAGCTTGACTGGTCCACACCCTCAAACGGGATTTACAGGACTCGGCCACTTTCTGCCTCTAGAAACCCCAGCGTTGCCCCTGAAGACCCTACGTCAGCCCTGCTAGCCTCTGCACTGGCCTGGTTTGGGCTTCATAATACCAGACTGGGTGACGCAGTCCCTACGCTGCCCTGGATGGCCTCTGCGTAACCCTAGAGGTCTCCTGCTGGCTCAACACTGCCCTTTCTGGGCTTGTGTAGCCGCTGAAGCCTTCTGCGTTGTGCAATTGTTGCTACTGTCCCTACTCCTCTGCGCTGCTCTTGATTGCTGCCTCTCTGCCTCTTGCTGATTCTTGGCACTGGGATTAGATCATCCTCTTAGCCAATACTACCCCTCTTTGCAGCTGAAACACTGCTGAAAATTCTTAGTAATCCCGCCCTAGAATTTCATCTTAGTCTCATTGCTCTGCCTCCGTGTGTGTGTTCTCCAACTGACCCCAAGCCTTTCCTTTATACTTTCTCGTTGGGAAACCAACGACCATGATCTAATCTTGAATCGATGGCTAAGATTAAAAGAAATCTCGATCCGTGTGACTTGAGTCATTTCCATCACATGTTTTAATTAATTTCCTTTAATATTTTAATTTTCCTAATTTAGACGTAGGGTCCTTAATTAAAAATATTAATTAATTAATTATCTCCCAAACTAGATCGAATTTCCCAAATCTCTTCTGGGTCTTGGAGATCTCATGTACTCTAGTCCCTCCACAAATTTTGGGAGCTAGAGCACATCCGATGCTACCCTAACACTCAAGAAAACTAAACACTCCCTCTTAGCGAGGAATGTGCTCCAGTACAACTCTGCTTCACCCCGAAGCTCTGCACTGATCTCTGGCGTGGGTCTCCGCACTAATGCTGGACCTGCTGCCCTTCATCACTGTGCTGCTGCTGCCATTCTGTACTGCTGCCCATGACACTGCCACCGCCACTACCACATCTGTACTGCAGCTCCCTCTCAATCTGCTGCATCGTGCTGCCATCTGCTCCACTGCAACTTCAGTTACTGAGAGAAACAACTGAAACTCCTGCCCAATCTTTGACGGACAAGATAGTTGGGCTGCATCCTCATCACTGAAGTTCCATAGGCTGCTGATCTCTACTGACATCTGGAGACAACTACACAGCTACAACTCTGCACTGCGCAAGCAGACCTTCACTGTGCTGCTGAAGTCACATCAGCCCCTACACTGAAATCTCCCACGCTGCTGCTTTGCTGCGCTGTCCTCCTGAAGCCTCTACGCTGCTGCAACTTTGCTCTGCATAAGCAACTTTTCTCTGCGCTGCTGAAGTCACATCAGCCCTTGCGCTGTTGTTGCTGCTGCTGCATCTGCACTGTGCTGCTCCCTTTAGCCCTCAGCTTAGCCTCTGCTCCATCCGTGATTCTCTGCACCAGCTGCTCCACTTGTCCCGCTAATGTCTTCAGGCTCCCGTAGCTCGGATGTGATCCAAGAGATGAGCTGATCAAGGATCCCGCCATCACTCTGTAGTTGCTCTACAGATCCATATCGCCCCACTTTCGTGGTTCATGAGCGCTCATGGCTACGTCATCTTCTAAACCATCATCCACCATAACAGCCTTGGAAGTAGAAGCTTCCTTGTCCTTCTTCTTTTGTGGACAATTGCTGGCAAAATGTCCTAGTTCGCCACACTGGAAACACTTGATCTTAGATAGATCACGCTTCTTCTTCCCTTGCTGCCTCTTTGATGCCAAGGCTGCATCTTTTTCTTCTTCCTTCTTCACCTTACTGGATCCCGTGTTGTACTGCCTCTTGGTGAATTGGCGGAGTTCTTCTTGACAGAAGGATTGCCCACATACTGTCCCAGTCGGGAAGGTCCGCTCTGCCCAAGACACTTTGGACAAAAGTTTCCCAGTCCTCTGTGACTGCATTAAGTGCAGTCCTTACCATCACATCATCCTCCATCTTGCTCCCATGGCAGATAACTAATCTCTGATCGCCTATAATCTGAAAAGGAAGGGCATGATTTCTTCTCCCTTGGCCATCATGAATGACCGCAGCTTATTCTCCAGAAGCATTCTCCTCTGGACGGATTTTCCCTCATATAGGGCAGTTAAGGCTTTCTACATCTCCTGAGATGTTTTCTTGTCGGCTATGTGTGGAACTATATGATCCTTAACCCCATCCATTATGAAGCGTTTGGCATGCAACTTCCACATGCTTAGCTAGGAGAGCAACATCAGTTGGCGTGGCCAGGACTTTTTCTGCATGGTCCCTTAGATCGTATGCCTCCATGACTACCAGGATTCTGGCCTTCCAGACTACAAAGTTGGACAGATCGTCCAACCTATCCTGATCACGTAGTTCGTGAGGTGCCATCTGCTCATTAAATCTGTCGGAACTCCTCTTCTCTATGCTAGAGATTTGGATCTAGGGTCCTTGGCAAAACAGGCATCCTTCGCTCCCTTTGACAACTAACCTCCTCTCTTGGAAGTCTGCCAAATCAAGCAAATCAACTCTCTTTGATCCTCTGATCGATCTGCAGATTTCTTTGGCTGGAAACCCTCTGAGAAGTTGTTCTCCTCCTACTCATTGTCACCTAGTGCTTAGGCTAAATCCTGAATCTCCAGAAATTTAACCCCACCGACAACTTCTGAAGCTCTGCAGCACTGCTTCCGGCACTCTGAAACAACGACTTTAGATCTACATCACCCTAGCTGCCCTCTGCGTGAGCAGACAGTCCCAGCGCTGTCTCTGCACAGTAAGTATGTGGGCCTGCGTGGAGACTGCGTAGGACTGCGTCACTCTGGCCTCTGCGTGGCTCTGCACCCTCTGCTGCTACGCTGTCCCTTCTGGTCTAGCTTTCTGCGACTGTTGCTGCTTTCTTTGCTGCTATCTGCAGCAAAGATTCTTCAGTCTCCTGTTGGTGATTCTGCTAGATCTGCAATCACTCTGATACCATGTGAAAATTTCTGAAAATTACTTTATGCAGAAACCCTATTGTTAAATCTGGTTATACTTCTCCTACTTAATTAAGTTATTAATGTTGAAAATCAAATTAATATCGAAGTAAACACATACCAAACTTTCACCGATTCAGATTTAAGCAAAGATACATGCACATAGACAAAGTGACACAAGATTTTCTGGACAACTGTCCCCGGAAAAATCCAATGCGAGAAAACTGGTCTTCTGGCTGCTGGAGGGTTTATATTATTAAGTAGTTTATGAATACAACAAATCTAGGCACCTTACTGGTTAACTCGACAGAGAAAAAAATAGATCTCCAGCTAACCTGCTGTTCTGGAGACTGAAACTTTGACTGATCCACACCCTCAAACGGGATTTATAGGACTCAACCAATTTCTGCCTCTAGAAACCTCAGCGCTGTCCCTGAAGCCCCTGCGTCAGCCTTGCTAGCCTCTACGCTGGCCTGGAGAGGGCTGCGTAACCCCAGACTGGGTGACACACTCCCTACGCTACCCTGGATGGCCTCTGTGTAACCCTGGAGGTCTCCTGCTGGCTCAACATTGCCTTTTTTGGGCCTGCATAGCACCTGAAGCCCTCTGTGCTGCGCAACTGTTACTGCTGCCCTTGCTCCTTTGCGCTGCTCCTGATTGCTGCCTCTCTGCCTCTTGCTGATTCTTGGCACTGGGATCAGATCATCCCCTTAGCCAATACTACCCCTCTCCGCAGCTAAAACACTTATGAAAATTCTTAGCAAACCCGCCCTAGAATTTCAGCTTAGTCTCAGTTCTCTGCCTCTGTGTGTGTGTTCTTCAACTGACCCCAAGCCTTTCCTTTATACTTTCTCATTGGGAAACCAACGACCATTATCTAATCTTGAATCGATGGCTAATATTAAAAGAAAGCGCGATCCGTGTGACTCGAGTCATTTCCATCACATGTTTTAATTAATTACCTTTAATATTTTAATTTTCCTAAGTTAGACTTAGGGTCCTTAATTAAAAATATTAATTAATTAATTATCTCCCAAACTGGATGGAATTTCCCAAATCCCTTTCTGGGTCTTGGAGATCTCATGTACTGTAGTCCCTCCACAAATTTTCAGAGCTAGAGCACATCCGATGCTACCCCAACACTAAAAAAAATCAACAGGAATATTGCAGTCCTCCCTGCCAAAATGTTGCTTGTCCTCAAGAAACTGCAAGGATGGATGTTGCAGGATTTTCTCCCCCTACCAAGTGGCATCCTCATCTGGATGGTTTCTCCACCTGATCATATATTCTTTCATGGTCCTGCTCCTCATATGCCTCTCCCGAGTGTCCAAGATGGCCTCTGGCTGTAGCACTAAGTGCCCGTCATCCTCAGTAGGCGAAAGCTCCATAGTGGTTGTCACCTATTGTCCCAAAGCCTTCTTCAGGCACGAGACTTGAAAAATGTTGTGGATCCTGCTCCCGGCTGGCATCTTCAGCTCATATGCTACCTCCCCAGCCCGTCTAATCACCTTGTATGGTCCCTAGAAGCGTGGCTTGAGATTCTCAACCCCTTTCTGCTTCAACGTGGAATGCTTGTACGACTGGAGACGAAGGTATACCAAATCATCCAACTCAAACTGCCTCTCCACGTGGCCTCTATCTGCGTATTGCTTGTGTTGGTTCTGTGCTGTGGCTAAGTTATCCTTGAGAGCCCAGATTATGTCTTGGCTCTCTTGGATCTAGTCCTTTGCCTTGGGGGCCTTGCTAGCTCCAAACATGACATCAACAAACGTTAGAGCATTATAACTGTATAAAGCATAAAATGGAGACATACCAATTGACATGTCGAATGTTGTGTTGTAACAGTACTCCCCCAAATGAAGCCAACATAGCCAAGCCTTTTGCTGCCCCGTGACATAGTTTCTCAAGTAGCCTTCCAGCCACTTGTTCACTATCTCGTTCTGTCCATTCGTCTGTGGGTGGTAGCTGATACTGGGTGTTAACTCTGTGCCCACCAAACATAACAGCTCCTGCCAAAGGCCTCCCATGAACCGATTATCCTTGTCACCGACTATGGTCTTTAGAAGACCATGGAGTCCGAAGAAATTATGGAAAAATAACTCAGCCATCTGCGAAGCAGTATACCGAGATGAGATGGCGAAGAAATGAGCATACTTCGTCAGTCGATCAACCACTACGAAGATGCAGTCCTGGCCCTGCACCATGGGCAATCTGGTGATGAAGTCCATGGAGATGCTTTCCGATTTCCCCTCTGGAATGGGAAGCGGTTTTATCAAACCTGCTGGGTGGTGCAACTCTCCTTTGTTCCACTGGCAGACTATGCACTCTCGGACATGCCGGAGTACGTCCTCCTTGAGACCCTTCCAAGAGAACCTCTCCATGATGGCCCTGTATGTTTTTGTGAACCCCTGATGGCCTGAAAGTGGTGAGTCATGGGCTGCATGCAAAATCTTCTCCCTGAGTTGGGAGTTACTTGTCAAGAACATCCGATGACGATAATAGATGACCTCATCCATCACTCAGAATCGGTCATCCATCACCTGCCCATCTAGTATCTCACATGCAAAACGGTCCTTGGAGTAATCCACCAAAAGTTGAACCCTCCAGTCTGCGTCAATACTCATTAAGGACAACGTTGCTGATCTTTGTGACAACGCATTTGCCACCACGTTGTTCTTCCCCTTTACATACTCGATGTCAAAATCATAAGCTTGGATCTTGCTAACCCATTTTTGTTGCCTCTCCTCCAATTGTTTCTGCTCAAGGAAGAATCGAATACTGTTGTAGTCAGTCCTCACCCGAAACCTGTTCCCCACAAGGTACTGCCTAAACTTGGCCAACGCATGCATGATGGCCAACATCTCTTTGTCGTATATGGGGTACAACTTCTCATGTGGCAGCAACTTCTGGCTCTCGAAAGCTATGGGATGAGCCCCTTGCATCAATGCTGCACCTACCCCTGCTCCTGAAGCATTACACTCCAACACAAAGGGCTGCGTGAAGTCGGTCAATGTCAACACCGGGCAGCTGCTCATTACCTCTTTGAGCCTGTCAAAGGCCCTTTGTGTAGTATCTGTCCAGCTGTAAGCCCCCTTCTTGGTGAGGTATGTGGGGGGTGCCGCAAGCTGTGAAAATCCTTTAACGAACTTCCGGTAGTAGGTGCATATGCGCACAAATCCCCAGAGTTTTGTCACATTCTTCGGTTCCAGCCAATCCTGGATGGCTCGGATCTTCTCCTCGTGGAATCTCACTCCGTTCACTCTGATGATATGCCCCAAATAGAGCATCTTTGTAAGCCCAAATTCGCACTTGGACAACTTGGCATAGAAATGCTGCTCCTCCAAGATACACAGTACAACCTCGATGTGCTGCAAATGCTCTTCCCATGTGCGGCTGTAGATGAGAATGTCATCGAAAAACACTAGCATGAACTTCTTCAACTGACCACGGAAGATGTGGTTCATGCAAGGCTGAATTGTGGCCGAAGTGTTAGTCAACCAAAAGGGCATCACCAAAAACTCGAAATGGCTGTAGTGGCAGCGAAACACAGTCTTGGGGACATCCTGGTCCCTCACCTTGATCTGGTGGTACCCCGACCCCACATCGATTTTGGAGAAGAACATTTCTCCCATCAACTCATCCATCAGCTCATCGATCCTGGGGATAGGGTAACTGTTCTTCATGGTCTTCTTATTTAGAGCCATGTAATCTATGCACATCCGCAGTGTGTCGTCCTTCTTCTTCACCAAAACCACTGAAGGAGCAAATGGACTCGTGTTGGGCCTGATGTGCCCCAACGCCAAGAGCTCATCTATGGCTCTCTCAATCTCATCCCTATAGGCTTTGGGTGCTTGTAGGGAGTGGTAATCACTACTTGGATGCCTTGCTCCAGCTCAATGGTGTGCTCAAACCCCCGGTCCGGTGGTTGTCCTGGTGGAATGTCCCCAGAAACTGTGGATTAATGGTCTAGTATAGTTTGCACATCTGGGTGCACAGGCTGGCCTAAAACACCTGCCTCTGAAATGCTCAGTTCCACTGCCCACTCTATGTCTCCCTTCCGGAAATATGCTTCCATCCAGTATGCAGAGACTGTCTGTGGAGGGTATGTGTGCATGCCTCTGATCATCACATGCTTCCCACTCTTCTTGTCCGTCCACTCCATCTCTAGAGTCTCCCAATTTGTAGTGACCTTCTCAAGTGTGATAAGCCACTAAACACCCAACACTACGCTGATATCCGGAATATCGACCACAAAAAAATGATTTGTCACTGTGTATGTCTCCATGGTCACTGTTAATGCCGGGACATAACGCATGCACTGCATGGTCCTAGCCCGTGGAGCCTGTTGTCGCACAGATTGTCCAGGCACCGCGACAACGGCTCAGATTGGGGGCTGTCACCTTTATCCCCAATCTCTCTATTTAAGCTGTCTCCTTGCAAGCTAAGGGAGGTAGACCCTATTAGAAATGAGGATGAAGAATCCAGGAGACACAGCTAAGACATCAAATACTTGATAAAATGAACGAGATTCCACAGATCTAAATTAGATTTCACGTTTAAGACCAGTGCCTTATGGAGTCAAACAGAATCCCGTTATGCAATTATAAACAAGTGACGATTAACTGCTGCACAATTGATCACAATGATATTTAATTGAAAAACATCACAACCATGAATAACAATAACATGAGAATGCCAGATGCTTGAAAGATTTCCGAAAAATAAGATATTCCAATTATAACCCAGTTCGAAAATTAAAATATCCACAGTCAAACTTAGATAAAAATTTTAAGGCTCACTTGACCATAGAAAATTTGAAATTTTTTTATATTTTTTGTATTTTCTAAATTTTTTTTAGGATTTTGAAATTTTTTTATTTTTTATTTATTTTTGGTCAAAAATTCAAAATCTAAAAAGTTCTAACCAAAGCTAAATCTAAACAAGACTAAAATTAAAATTAAACTAAGTTAAAAACTAAACTAAAGTTAAATTTAAATTTAATATTCAAAATTTTAAATCTAAATTTAAAACTAAAGTTAAACTAAAACCTAAGTTAGATCCAAAAAAAAAACAAACTAAATTAAAACTAGGAATTAAATAAAAGAAACTAAAACTAAGCTAAGACTAAAGTAGGATTAAATTAAAATCTAAAATCTAAATCTAAAAAAAATAAAATTTAAATCTAGAGTCAAAGTAACCTAAAACTACAACTAAACGCTAACGAATTAGAAATACATGGACAAAATCGCACTAATCGTTAATGAACTACAATTGAATTTTAAAACCTTTACGAAAATGAAACCACAACGAAAATTATTTAACGCGGGTTCGAAATTTGACGTTTGCGTTGATGTGTTTATCGTTTTGCAGGTCAACGAGGTAGCACAAAAGTCGACACCTCAAATGGTCTGTTGCGTATGCACTGAGGACGGCGTGAAGAGCAGGAAGAGTCGACAAGGGAGCAAGTGAACGAGCTTTGTTTGCAAGCAAGATGCTGGTCAACAGCGTGAAAGAACGGTCGAATGATAAAAAATGGATCGATAGCTAAGCGTTTTGAAAGCAGCGAGAGAAGACTTGGAGTCGATTGATGCTTAATGGACGCCGAAGATCGGAGGGTCGACGGATGAAGACGGCAAAGAAAGATAGCTTGCGTGGAAAACGAAATCGATTGATGCATATGCGTTTGAATTCGTTTTGTTTGGTAGCTTGCAGGGACGGGTTGCAGAAGATTCGACGGCAGATGGGAAATAGAGGCAGCGACTAGGACAGAGGGGACAGAAAGGGACGCAAATGAGGATAACCCAGTAAACACAAATCTCATTCAACAAATTTAAATTTTCCCTGAAATTCGATCTGATATACTTCTTCAATCAAATGATGCTCAGATCTTATGCTTTCTAAATCAAAACCATGTCCAGATTCGTCCATAGTAGGGATTTGAGGCCAGATTTGGCCTTTGGAGGCCAGATCTACCTCAGATCTTAAAAAAAAAAATTCTGATTTAAACCCTGAACCTGCAAAAGATAGCTAGATCTGAATATATGCACACCAAGAAACAATTAAACCCTCACAGTCCTAAAAAATTTACAAATTTACAACTAGTTTACAGATTTAAAACCCTCATGGTCAGATTTGAATCCGTTTTAGCACAATTTTCAGAGATTTAAAGTTTTAGTGAGAGGCACAAGCCTTTGAAACCTTGCAAAATCACAAATATCGTAAGATAGACCTGGAATTTAACAAATAAAGAGCTTATCAGATTTATGTTTATTGAGAGTCGGCTGGTCCAACCGAAGACTTCCCCAAATGCCCAATCTTAAAAAAATTTCCCTGCACACTTAGATCTGAATCTTAGATTGATAGAGATTTAAGAAAACAACATGAGACCTTTGCAGAAAAATCAGAATGTTATTTTATAAACCCAGAAAACTGCACAAGATACCTGTATGCAGATTAATCCATGTAGGCCATCAACCATAAAATACAAGAAACAAAGTAGCAGAGTTTAGAGACAATTCACCACATAGATCTGAGAAGGAACATCCAGATTTGTAACCCCAAAGTCTTTATGCTTTATTCCTCAAAAATTTACAAGAGCTTCTAAGAACAAGTGCACGATCATGAGATCGGATGACTCAAAAATGAGAAAGACCTCTAAATTTATAGGACAAGATCTCTAACGACTAGTTTGGATGATCCTCGTCAAAATAATCTCAACCGTCCAAAAGATTTAATTATCTTTTAATCCGGAGCGTTGAAATTAAAATTTTGGGGAAAAAACGAATTTATCATTTAATTCAATTTTAATTAACTCAAAAAATATTATTTTTAAGTTAATTACCCCAAAATTTTGACTTTGACCTAACCACCAAGGCCTAAGGGTCCAAAATTTCTTAAAATTCTCAATATTCCCTTGGCCCGGGGCTTTCAAAATCATTTTCTAAGGACCCACAAATTTTGCCTTTAAAGATTTAATCCTAACTTAGGACCCTAAATTAATTACATTTCTGGTTTAGGATTTTATTAATTAATTGACCAGAAAATTTAATTAATTGACTAAGAGGGGATTATAATTATTTTTCCAACCCTCTTTTACATGAGATAATACATTTACATACATGAAGGGGGAAAACCCATTCGTATAGACCCTCAAATAAATACCCAGTTCTGCGACTCAAAATATGATTTAGTAGACCAAGTAGCTCAAACTACTTTTACAAGGACTCGATAGAAAACACTAGGACTCACTTAGTATGCTAATGATAAAATCCACCCTAGCTTTGGGGTGAGGCTGGCGGGAAAAACTCTGCCGATCACTTTCGTGAATCAGTGAGACAAAAAACCTCCTAGGATAGAGATCATCAACAACATACTAGGCTTACCTAGGTTGTTACATACATTGATGGTCTTACTGAAATCATTTACATCATAACATGCAGAATGGGTTTACATCATTATAAAACTGTCGACTGATGACTGATGATGGAATCTGAATGGCGCAACCACGTCGAACATGACGAATCCCATTTGAAAAAATGGGGGGTGTACTGCTATGGGGTAGTTGACGAAGTGTGGTCAACATCTGGCTCTACTTGGGGACACGTTGCTTCGTTGAAGGAATGTGAGAATCCAGAATCTGCATCCAAGCAACACACAAGATTACATAAGTAGTGTCCATCCAAATATCATCATATAACATTAAGTACATGAAAAATAGAAGCTCTTCTTTTATTCATTATTCTATTTAACATGAAAAATAAATCTACTCTAACTGCAAAATGAAATGCTGAAATAACGAGGAGTAGGGTTAGAAATACGATACAGAGGATGCCCTGTGGCATCAGATGTGCTCAATATAGTGTATGCTGAGCATTTGCCTACTTTCAGGCAAGTCTGTAGGCTGCTTTTCAGATGTGCCATGTCCAATCTTGCATAATGTAGGACTCTGTCTTATCCAAATGTCAAGCTGCTCTCGACCCTTAGATGAATCAAACCACTTACTTCTTCTTTGCTTATTTCTCTTCTTCTGAGTGGGTTGTGATGTCAGCAGTGAGACCACTGCAGATTTCTTGTCCTCATCTTGAAGATGTTTGTACAAAATATCTGAAGAACCTGGAGTGTGACCAATATTATTCTGGATATACTCTGTCAATGGTGACACATAAGCTTGGTCTTTCTCAACATCCTTTGAAACCATAGTGAAATCCTCCGTGTGATGAGATGAGAATGGCTTTAGCAGACAAGAAGTCTTATGATCTGTTGATGAATCTTCATAATCAAATTTCGGCTGAAACTTTTGTAATTCTTCCATTTTTTCCAATTTCTTTTGTATGGAACTCATCTCCCTGGCATGCCTTACTATTAATTTCGTCTGATTTGCCTCCATATTTTTTATTTCCAACAAGTGATTTTCCTTCATGGCAGTCATTTCCTGGGTGTGTCTTGCTTCCATTGCAATCATATGATTCTGTATAATGGACATCTGATTAATCATTATCTTTAACTTGTTTTCCATGACATTTATTTCCTGTGCATGACTTTCTTCCATGGAAGTTATCTTATTTTGAAGACTGATTTGGTTAGCTTCCATGTTTTGAATTATTTGCGTATGATTGGGTTGCACATCCTTAATCATCTGAGCTGGCTCCTTAACCTGACCGTCATGATCTTCTATATGCATGTGATAGTCCTTACCAACAACATTAATTTGATGACTTGACCTTGCCATTCTACTAGCTACGATCCTTTTGACAATGGGACAAGTAGCCTCTTCATGAAGATCATTACAGGCTCTACAATAAGGCAGAGCTTCATCCACAAGATTTGCAAACTCAAGTTGATTTGTCGGTCTTTGCTCATAAGATAGGTCTCTTTTTTGCAAAGCATTATTATTTCTAGGTTGGGAATTTTGCATTTGAGCCCTTTCCATTTGAACCAACCTAGCCTGTAAGACGCTTATTTCCTTAGCATGATTAAGCTCCATGCTTTCAAGCTTTTGCATTAACCTTTTCATAGGGTCATCATCATCCTCTTCAATTTCTTTTTCCTTAGATTCTGTCAAAGACCTATCAAAATCTAGAGTTTTGGACATTCCAGATGCTTTCTTATCCTTTTCAATTTCCTCAGCCAAAGATTGACAAGCTTTATAATTTGCAGTTTTAGCCCGCCTTAACTCATATGAAGTATCAGAATCAAAGGCATCAATGTAAAAATTCAGAAGAGATCCATCAAGAGGTTTATGAGTTTGAGATATTCCTCTGAGGATACCATTAAATCTCCTGTTAAATTCTTCAGTCGTTTCATTTTCTTTCTTTCTTATGGTACTGATTTCTCTTACCAAATGCCGATCTTCCCTTTTATCACCATATTTTTCCTTAAAGGCAGTTACAATGGATTCAAAAGTATCAAATGAATTATCAGGCTTTTCCGTAAACCATTCAGCAACATCTTCGCCAAAAGTAAGAACAAAAGTTTTCATCTTTACATCATCGAAATTATTATTTGCAACTGCAAATCTATTCCACCAGTTAGTGAAAGCAAACAAATGAGATTTAACACTAACTGCATCATTTCCTTGAAAGATAGGTAATTTATCCATTTGAGGGAGATCATGGGGATAACCCTGAGTATTAGCAAAATTACACGGGTTAAAAACATCCATGATATCGTTTTTAGGATTTTAGAAATAGATTTGTGTTCAAGGATAGTCAAAAGGTCCTCAAGAAGCGAACTTCTTAGCAGGAACTCTTGTAAGAAATGAAAGAATTGGAGTCGCCACTTGAACATGAAACTAATTCTAAAACAGGGGAAATAATCGAGAGATAACAGATGGATATCAGGGGGAGATTCTTGTCTGGGAGTAAAAAGATGAATAAGTGGAGTCGCCACCCAAACAAGAAGCCAATTGAAATGTCCAGGTGCTAAAGATGAAATGATTAGTGATATGACGAAAGATAAGACGATGAAAAGATGAAGAGATTAAAAGACGCCAGAAAATGTGATCCCTTGCGACAGGCTAATGAATGGCGAAAGAAGATTAGAAGATTATAAAATGTAGATTATAAAATGTCGCTAAGATCAACACAGAAAACCCATCAAAGCTTTCTGTTTGTATGCCCCTCCTCTGCACTAGCTGGGCATCGATAAAGTTGTGCATGGTTCCACTGTCCACCAGCACTGAAACACGCTACCCCTGAACTGTCCCTCGGACCCTCAGCGTTAAGTACTTGGGAACTCTCCGCAAGGATGCAAGGAACCCTCCTGTGGGTGCAAACGCTGCCCCTCCTACTGCTGGGGGAGGTGGTGGTGGATGATCCACTCCCAGTGCACCGGTGGTGGCATCTCCCTCCAACTCCTCATATGCCTCCTCTTCCCCTTCACTGTCGGAGAAGACCTCAATGTAATGTGCCTTCCCTCCAGCACATCAATGACTCGGTGCCCATGGCTCCTGGCAAGTGAAGCAAAGCTTCCTTTGTCTCAAATCTCTCCGGGTGTCGTCATCCAAAGGTCCTCGGCCTTGGTTCCCTCTCGGGGGTGGGGTTCTCACACCCTTCCCCTTCTGCTGGAGCCTGGAACGCTGGTCTGTGGGGCAAAGGAACCCTTGTCCTCAGCATAGTGTCCTACAAGTCTCTGGTTCTCCCTACTGCGCCCTGCAATGTAGTAGGCCTAGTAGACCTTACTGGCCCACGCAAGAGTTCAGCCAGTTCGTCAAGGAACATGTACACTCTCCTGGGCACGGACAAGTCTGGAATCATCACTGAGAGCTTCAAGAACTCGGAAATGTAAGTCTCCGGGTTCCCCGTCTGTTTGAGCTTGGTTAGCTAACCAAAATTTTTCTCCGGGTCTTTCTGATCAAATCTTTCTATCAACCTCTGGGTGAACTCATCATACGCTGTCACTCCTGCGTGACCTAGCGTGGTCATCCCATGGAACCACCAATCATGGGCTTCTCCCTCAAGATGCAGCACTGCCACCTTAATGGCCTCCACCTCCACCATTTGGTTAAGCTGAAAGTAGATGTCCAACTTCTCCACCCAAGCCTTGACCGAACATTTCGATGACCCATTGAAAGTAGGCAAGAAAAGTCTGCCTACGGTATGTTGCAGGTCATTGCCCTGCGTGTACCCTCCTCCTCGATTCTGGCCACGTGGTTTGATGTTGTTCTTAAGCTAGCAGAATTCATTGAAAATGAGGGCATCTCTGAACTCCGGCCCATAAGACTGATATTCTACAAAGTATTCTCCATAGTGAGCCAACTCTGGCTCTTGTGGGCCTCCTGCTCCTGCCCCTGAAGTCAAGAATGTGGGCATAGAAGAGCGTGGTGGGGTGCGTGGCACTACCTACTGCGCAGTGTTATGCTCAACTAAATGATGGGAGGTACCAGATCCTTCTCCATTCTGGAATTCCCTTGGAATTTCCCTCTGCCTGTTCTCTCCGGAAAACTTTTGACCCATCTCCTCTATTTTCTTGGAGAGCTCTCACACTTACTTTAGGAGGAGGTTACCAAACTCCTTCCCCTCATCTCTTTCCTCTGCCATTGGTGCCTTGCCCTTGTCTTCCTCCACCGGAACAATGTTTTTTTGATCAGGTATGATTTCAAGCCTTCGCTCTCTGCTTCTATACCGCTGCCTTCTATATGTAACGTTCTCTCTATATTCTGATGTCATAGACCAAGTGCTCCACAGGCTGAGCCAAGTGTATGAGCTCTGATACCACTGTAATATCCCAAATTGGGAACAAACAGTAATATAAAGCATACAAATACTAAATCTACAACAAACAGAAATACACATCAAAAACACCATGAATAAGCCAAAATTGCTGAGCCATTTTATTAATTTTTTGAATGGGAAAGGTACAAAATGGTGCTTAGGAAGATGGCGCCTTGGCCTGCACTAGGCAGGCTGAAATAATCCCTCATTCCCTGCTCAGAAATCCTTGCTGCTTTGCTTCTCTGCGTGGCTCCTCCTCTACGTTGCCCTATCTGGAATTGTTGCTGCTGGCTGGAAAGGGACTGTGTGTTGAGGCTATTCTACTGCTCAGAAAATTTTGGGACTTGGACACTGGACTCTCCTCAACAAACCCAGAAAAACCCGCAAAGGATTTTCCAAAAGGCTGACCTCGGAAATTCACCCCCTTGTGCTTGGTACACTATTCTGCTGGGCACATTGGGCTTCTGGTTGAATTGCTGGAATCTGCTCAAGAACTCTGCTAAGAAGTGGCTGATCTCCTCACAAAACTCTTGGCTGAAATCTATCCTTCCTCCTCCTTCCTCGAAGCTGCTCCATTGCTAGACTGCGTAATCCCCTAGCTGACTGCGTGGCCTCTGCGTTGTCTTGGAAGGATTGCGTATGCCTGAAGTTGTACCTATGATGCCTCTCTCAAAAAATTGAATGAAACTCCTCTTTTGAGCGGGCACTCGAAGTCTCCTGAGGATGAGGTTGAGATCTCCGCTAGGAAATCTCCGTGCTAAACAACACTTGCAGACTTTGCTAAATAGCTCAAGCGTGCTTTTGGTTTACCAGACAGAAAATGAGTTGATGATTGAATGAATGAGGAATGGGATGTTGTCATCCTCTTTTACCTAGCTGAGCCCCCAACGTTCCCTTGGGCCCTAAGTTGCACGAAATGGGGATACGGAAACAAGTTTCCGAAATGGGAAGCGATACGAATGGCGACCTCCCCAAAATTTGGAAACGGGGAAACACGATATATATATATATATATATATATATATATATATATATAATTTAAAGTTATAGTAGAATTTAGGACATTTAAGAAATGTTATGTGAAATCATAAAACATACATGATAAATTCAAAGCATAAACTATTACAAATTACAACACATTTACTCATGAATGATAACAGACACATAATGAAAATAACAATATCAGACTATCCAAAGCCAACCTTTATTATATATCTAAATCTCAAAATCAACCTTTATTATACATATGAGGCTACAAGTACAATAAATTCAGAAGATTAATACTCATTATCATCAAATATAGCAGCAGAAGCATGCTCAATAATGGATGGTGTAGCTGAAGAAGATGTTTGGCCAATTCCACTTCTATGATCCTAGTCCTCAATATTCAAGGCAACAAGAGAGAGATCCAAATCAAGATTTTTTGGATCCACATCCCAGTTTTTAGAAGGACCATTGCCATATTTTGGACCCCTACGAGATGCAAGGGGAAGGTTGGAGTGCCCATAAATAAGATCCTCTGCCTTCTGTGAGCTCAACCTGTTGCGCTTAACAGAATGAATAAAATCATAGGTGCTCCAATTCCTTTCTGCTGATGAAGAGCTTGCCACTTGTGAAAGGAGGCAAATGGAAAGGTTTTGCAAATGTACACCATTTTCTCCATGACAAATCCACCACCTAATTGGATTCATGGTGCTTCTCTCCTCCAAAGATGATATATCTGAATAATCATCTATTCCTGCAGCAAAATTGGCAAATTCTTCCTTCACCTCCCTGTGTAGATGAGCTGGAAAATTTCTCATAAGGGCTTTTTTCACCCCATTAGCCACCTCTCTATCCTTATGGGGTACCTTCCTCTTCCCATTGCTTTGAGCAATAAGTTCCTCATTATAAGATTTTGGGTTCAAGGCACGTGCTGAAGTGTGCAACAGAGTGTTGAAATTGTTCCACCTATCAACAATGATTTTCTTGATTAATTCAGCAAAATGATCATCTACAAACAAAAGCTGTGGAGACTCTTGTGAAATTATTTCCATAGTTTTCTCAACCATGGAATCCATGCCATCATATACCTCTCCTAAGAAAGGTTGGTCAGTGTCAGCATTCTGAAGAAGCTCAAATGCAGGGGTTGTGAACATTAGCAAGAAATCTATCTTGCTCCACCAATCCTCATCAAGGCACAATCTACGCACCGTAGATCCCCACTCTGAATTTCCCTGTCTCCACTCAGCCCAAAGTTGACTCACCGCCATAGACACTAATGCTTGCTTAACCTTAACAAGGTGGTGCAACATTATGAAGTTTGAGGCAAATCTTGTCTAAGCAACTTTTAACAACTCCAATTTGGAGTACTCTTGAAATATTGCTTGAGACTGGTGGTGGTTGGTGATGAATTTAACAATCTCCCTTGCTTCCCCTGTGAGTTCCTTTATCCATGGGACTTTATTGTCGATCTCCTCTAATATCAGATTCAGATTATGGACAATGTAGGGTGGTCCAAAAGATGTGGTCACTCCTCCCCTCAATAATCAAACCTGCAGCTTCGCATACTGGTGCATTATCTGTGATAACTTGCACCACCCTGTTAGGACCTACTTGTTCAATAGATTTGATAATAACATTAGCAATGAATTGTGCATCTTTTACCTCTCCCAAGCAGTCTTCCGCCTTTAAAAACATTGCTCCTTTTGGTCAAGTGGCAATGATATTTATCAATGGTCTATGCCTTGTATCTGTCCATCCATCTAAGACTATGGTAACCCCAGAGCTACTCCAAGAAGAATGAATTGGTGATAAGATATCCTCCACAAGATCCTTCTCATTTTTGAGAAGCTGAGTTCTAACTTTCTCATAGTTGGGCCCCTTGTACCCTTGAGGAGCTTTGTTAACTGCCCTTATCATATCTTGCCAGTAAGGAGAGGAACAACATTGAAAGGGACACCACATGCATAAATGCACCAAGCCACTCTGGAATCAATTTCTTCTCTTGCTTGCACATTCACCAGTTTAGCAATTTTGCTATCTTGAACTGTACCGGATGCCCCTCTAGATGGTGGTTGTTCTGGTTGTTGAGTGCCTCTCCTCTTCCTTGCTTCAACTACAATCCTTGGCTTAATGTTTGCTGGATTTTCAGCTTGACTAAGATCATCATGCTTTCTTTTAATTCCATCAGCCTGATTTCACTCTCTTTGATATTCCCTCCTTGCCACAGGGTCTGATGTTTTCGTGCAACCTACAATCCTCGGTCCTCCTCCATGCAAAAGATGTGCCTTCACTCTTGGTTACGAGCCCTTGTAAGAATTATTGCAAAGATTACATCGCCATTCACATGAGCCACCACCTCCACATCTTTACAGCTTCTCAACATGCCTCCAAAGAGGATAATATTCAGCCCTTGGGTTGGCCTTGGGGTTTGAACTTGAACCTTGGATGGAAGCCATTACTGCCAAAAAAAATTAAAAAAACAAATCTGTAAATAAAAAACTTTTCTTATAATTTTGGTAGCATAAACCCTATGAAACAATGGGAAAAAACCAAGAAATTGACTGCTTCTTACACAAATTAATTTTGTGTAGCTGAAGCTACCCCAAAATGCCAGAAAAAACAAGAGAAATATGGTTGTAGCTGAGCCAAAAACCAAAAATGTCGTAGCTGGAAACTTCACACTCCAAATTTGCTTTTGAAATCTCTTTCTCTTGCTGCTGAAATCTCCTTTGCTCACTGGTGAAAACACCCTAGCTGAAGCACTACCCTCTTCCTCCTTTCTCCTCGCTAAAATCGCTCTTCTCCAAGTGACATGACTTGCTCAATTCGTGTGATGAGAGAATGAGGCGAATCGTCTTTTTATAAGTTTAGAAAGCCATCTAGAAGCATCCAAAAGACAAAGTAAACAATTAAAATAATATTAAAAGGCCCGAAAGGAATGCTTTTGGAAGGAAACGCGGCCGTACGTCCTGGAAATGTGTTTCCGGCCGTACTGGCAATGTTTCCCGTACGGGAAACGTTGCCAGTATGACCGAAAATGCGTTTCCAGGCCGTACGATACGCAGAAACACGTTTCCGTTTTGTTTTTTGGGTGAAACAGGGTGGGACCCACGTTTCCTGCAACATAGTTTGGGCCCCACTAGACTGCGTTGCCACCTCTGCCTGCCAACCACTGCGCTGCCACTGTGCAACCACTGCGCATCTATTGTCCCCTTGCTGTCCCCACATTGTCCCTGCGCTGCTTGCGTTGCTTCCTCTCCTGCGTTGCCACTAGGCCGATCTCTACTGCGTGATGCTGGCTCCATGGGTCCCACTCCAGCTCTAATGTTTGCCTTGGTGACTTTAGGAAAGTAATTTAATCACGAGGTTTGTTCGTGGGTCACCTTTAACCCCTTTATTTTTCTGCTAACATTAGAAAAAGGAAAAATTGAAAAAATTAATATTCCAATTAGCTGACTGCTAATTTGGAATATTACATTTTGAATATTGGCACTTGTATCTTTAAGCACCTATCTTATCTTAAGATTGTTATCTAACCAGTGTTAAGTACTCTTGTAACAAGATAATTCACACTAAGTACTTGAATAACTCAAACAATCTTAACTCAAGTGATTTCACTCAATATTGTTGCATAAACATCCTAGATCTAGCTTGCATTAAGAAATTTACCTCCTAGCATAATGTTAATTTTGGACAACTAGGTCCAAACTCCATGTTGTGATGCTCAGATGAAGATGCCAATAATTTTATTGGATTCCTCTTTTGGAGAGGTGCAAGATCGATTTAAAGATCATCTTGATTCGATGAGTAGAGCATTTATTTTGAATTTATTCAAAATATGTGCAGGTGGGCCTGAAATGAAATGTAGGGTTGAAGCCCCAGCAGTTGTGTCACACACCCTCACTGATGGATATAAATAGGTCAACGTTGGAGGTCTTTTTCACTCATCCATCATCACACATTCTCTCTCATCATCTGATTGGTTTGATCACCTTGGAGGCTCTTCTTCATCCACACGTGGGAAATTGCAGCGAGAAGATTTTCTGTTTTTTTCGACCTAGGGTTTCAGCATAGGGCTGACCAGCGTTGACTTTGGTCAATGCATGGTCAAATTGACCCTAATCTTGGTCAGAATTCCAATTTCTGTAGTCCGCTTTTTTTGGCACAAAAATTGAGGTTGACTGTTGACTTTTGACAGGGCTGTGTTGGCTTTTTGCTGCTACTATTTTGCCTTGACCATTGACTGGGACAATGTTGACTTTCATTGACTTTGGGTTGTCTGACATAGCTGTCCGAGAGGATTGTGTGACACTTCTGGTTGGCTGACCGTATTGAGACTTTGTTGGTTGAAGCATCCTGTTGACCGTTGTAACGCACCAACAGACATATATATTTTTGGCTTGTCTTCTGTTGATCTACTGGTATGTTCTATCAGCATTTTACTTTCTTGTTTATGTGATTGCTGGTTGATATCGGGGATAAAAAGTAAAGTTGCATGAAGCATAGAACATCTACAAAAAT
Source organism: Pinus albicaulis (assembly GCA_034641835.2). NCBI lineage: Eukaryota > Viridiplantae > Streptophyta > Pinopsida > Pinales > Pinaceae > Pinus > Pinus albicaulis. Next base: position 72,521,813 of record CM076582.1, on the reverse strand, counting down.
TTACATGGGATCAGAGTCTGAGGTGAAGACAAAGCCCAAGTTTGTAGCAATCACCGAAGAAGAGCATGGGTACCTCAAACTCAATGCCGATGACAAATTGATTGGGAAGGAAGACTTCCATGCCTGGAAGATGACATTGGATCTTATGTTGGAAGACCAAGATGTCATGGACTATGTGCAGGGTAAAATCCAAGAGCCTCCATCCACTGCACCTGTTGCCACCAAGTCAAAGTATAAGAAGGGGGACAGGGACTCAATTCATAAGAGTCTGGTTGCCTACATCTCTGAGCTGGGCACATCCAAGGAGATGTATGATAAGTTGGTCAACATGTTCAAGGCCAACAATGCAAATCAAGTCCTTTTCTTCAAGATCCAATTGAAGAATCTAAAGAAAGGTAGGGATGAATCCGTTCAATCATATTTTCTAAAATTGATTGAAATCAGAAATAATCTTCTAGCTATTGGGGAGACAATAGCAGATAGAGAAATGGTTCTCACCAACCTTGGAGGTCTCTCATCCGAATGGCATGTATTCAATACTACCATTCTCAATAACAATGTAATACCTGACTTTGACGAAGTACTATCAAGATGCGTTCAAGAAGAGACAAGGATGAAGGAATATGAAAATGAAGGAAATGCTACCTTCACTGCTCGTGCTAAGAAGAAGAACAATGGTGGTCCGAGCAACAAAGGAAGAGCAGGGGCCTAAGGGAAGAAAGGCAAATGTTACACATGTCACAAGACCGACCACTATGCTAGAGAATGCCCTTTCAAGAAGGATTCTCATGATGATGATGATAACAACAACCGGAGGAATGGCATTTTAAGGAACAACAGGTTCAAAGGGAAGAGAAAGACTCTCTCTGGTGGAAATGTGCAACCTTTCAAAAGGTCGAGAAATTCCAGGTATGAGGAATCAAATGTTGTTGATGATAAAAGAAATGAATTCATTCTTGTATCTGCCCTCTTTGCTGCATCTCCACCCGACACTATGGATGTCTGGTTGATAGATAGTGGTGCCTCAAGGCACATCACTAGGTTCAAGGAAGCACTTTCTGATATGGTTGAGAAGGATGTTAATCTGAAAGTTATCCTTGGAGATGATGCCACATATCCCGTGAAAGGGACAGAGACTGTGACCCTCCCCTTGTCTCAAGGTCAAGTCCTCCGTCTGCAAGATGTACTATATGTACTTGATTTGAAGAAGAACCTTGTGTCTATTTCAGCCATGGAAGACAAAGGTTTCAATGTGGCATTCATTGATGGGAAGGTGCGTATTTGGAAGAAGAATTACAAGGAAGCTATCACGATTGGGCTTAGGGTTGATACACTCTACAAGGTTGGAGGAAGTCCACTGGGAGCGATGACATGTGATACTATCCAACAGACTGAACTATGGCACCGGAGGTTTGGACACCTTTGTAATACTCCATACACAAAAATTTAATTGAAAACCAACATTAATCTAAGTATATATATTCAGCAGTAAGCTATTTCAATGAAATCAGCAGTGAAATTTAATTGAGAAACAATTATATACATAAGAGAAATACCTGGAACACAGTTGATGATTTTAAATGGTGGATCTCCTCCCGTGATGCTGATGCTGTGTGATGTTGTGGATAGTTAAACAGTTCACCGAAACAATCAAGTCCTCCCAGCCAATCCGGGAACAATCCCAGACCCAGAGGATGTCTCCTCTGCCCCCGTGCCCAGATTTCCAAGAAGAACAGAGACTCCTCCTCAGTACAAATTATTTCCTTTCATCATATCATTTGGTAATCAGCCCCCAAGTTCACCCCCCCTTCCTTCGAATCAACTTCCTTATATAAATTTTCCCCACCACCATTCAACCTCCTCACCGCCTCATCTCCAGCAAGATAAGGTCTTCTTAAAGGATGGTACGATTATCATTTAAGGAGATGTTAGTGGCATTAAAGAGGAGGTGTGATCTTTGTGTTTATTTAATATTTTTAGAGGTATACGGCTTGACTTTAGAGTATATTTAAGATTAAGGCTTATGTTATAATATTTAACTCAACTTTGAGTATATGTATGTATTTTAATTAATTAAAATTTTCTTTTCTTTTCATTAATCCTTTTTATATACTTTATGCTAAATCAAATATGAATTTTAATCTGAAACCTTATCATTAATTTCTAACTTAGGTAAGCTTGATATTAGTAGTTTGGTGTACTAGTGCGATGTGTGCGAGGTAGGCAGGTGTAGCTATCAAATGTCTATATCGCACACACGCTAATATCATTGTGTATAACTCGAGAACGGGTTGTTACATACTTCCTCCCTTTAAAAAGCTTCGTCCCGAAGTTCAGGGTTTCATATACTCATATCAATATTGTTTTTTTTTTTTTAAGATTTGCATTTATGTTTGAATAAGTATGTATTGGTAATTTAATTGTTACTTCCCATCTTATCTGAATCTCCAAACTATTCTAAAATCATCCTATCCTTCCTAATCTCTTCCACTCCCATCCTATCTGTCCTCTACAGGAATAGGCCATGGCATCAGTTCTACTGATCCATTCATAGACCTCAAATGATATCAGTGTCGATTACATTGACCTAACATGTTTGTAGGCATCCGACAGTCATCATCACACGTCTAGGGGAGCGTGACTCACACAGTCCTCCCATGACTCCAGGTATTGGAGGATAAACAGTGGGCAACACCTCCACTCCTCCCAGTAGGACCAGGGTCAACACCCTATCATGGGATCTCGGGGAGTCTCAGCCGTTCTTGGAAATCTGTCATCACGTAGATTGCTTCGGTAATCTGTTTTTCTGCATGATACTCACCGGTACATAATCTGCAATGTAAACACTCATACACATGTTACAGCATATGCATCTATATTGTTCATAACCAATTGTTACCCATATAACAACCTCTACGTATTCAAAATACTTTGATATGTATGATATCAATCCTAGAACTTATATATATATAATACAATTTGTTCACATAGGTATCCTTATGTTCAATAAAATTTCTCACTTCAGATGCTACTTCTGTTTAGTTCATTCATGTTTTATTTATGATGCATTGCTTTAACCATTTTCAATCTGTATACCCATATGTTTCACTTTTCATATTCAAAATGTAGTTACTCTTTTATTTCCTTTCCTTGAATTATATTTGAAATGCAATGAAATAAACTGATAGATATTTTCATCTATAATGTCTAATCTATGATTTCACATTCTTGCAATGTTAATTTAAATGACATATTACATATCGGTGTCCATGCACCAGTAAATTTTAAACAAACAGCATATATCCTGTATCAGTAGAGTGAAGTAGCATTTTAGCTTTATGGGTATCCATGTACCAGCAAAGTAAAAACTCATCTTTACATAGTGTTTCAAAATGTCAAGTATCAAAATAGAGCAGTCATATACATAAAAGTTTTCAGTTCTCAAAATTTAGCATAAGCTGGGGTAATTCTGGCAAAAAGTCTCAGCATCCTCCTAAGTCACTGATCCAGGACTATACTTGTCCCACTGGACTTTCACTTGGTCTATCCGGCGGTTTTTGAGCTGTCGAACCCTACGTTCCAGAATATGTAATGGATCGACCATTAGGGTTCCCTCGTCCGATACCTACAGTTCCTTCCATTGAAGGTTATGAGATTTATCAGCAATATAGTGTCTTAAGGTAGATACATGAAATACATTATGAATTTTGTGCAGGTGGGGTGGCAGTGAAAGACGATAAGCGACAGGTCCAACTTTCTCCAGGACTTCAAACGAGCCTATAAACCGGGGGGGATAATTTTTTCCCCCTCCCAAACCGAATGGTGCTCTTGTTCGGTCTGATGCAGATGAAAACTTGATCTCCTACCACATAGCTTCTATCTGTCCTGTGAGTGTCTGCATAAATTTTCTGTCTATCCTGAGCCTCTTTTAACCGTTGTCTAATCAGTTTTACCTAATCCTCCATCTCTTGGATCAAGTCGGGTCCGACGATTATTCGATCTTCTAACCTGTCCCAACTCAACAGCGTTCTGCAAGGTCTTCTGTATAATGCTTCAAATGATGGCATCCCTATTGAACTATGAAAGCTATTGCTGAAAGCAAATTATACCAAGGGTCAGTACTTTTCCCAGCGTGATTGTTGGTCCATAACATACATCCTTAGCATATCCTCGAGTACTTGATTTACCCTTTCTGTCTGTCTATCGGTCTCAGGATGATAGGCTGTACTCAAATTTAACTGAGTTCCCAAGGCCGACTGCATACAATTCCAGAACCTTGATGTGAACCGAGGATCTCTGTCGGATATGATTTTCTTAGGTACTCCATGAAATCTGATAATTTCATTTATGAATACCTGTGCTACGTCAGCTACTTCATAATTATCTCTTACTGGGATGAAATGGGCGCTTTTGCTTAATCTATCCACCACAACCAGAATGGCATTATTCTTTTGTTGCGTAAGAAGCAGCCTAACGATAAAATCCATAGAAATTATCTCCCATTTGGTCATAGGGATGTCATGAGGTTGTAAGAGACCTGCTGGGTGGCGATGATCAGCTTTTACCTGCTGACATTGAAGGCACCTAGCAACAAATTGGACAATGTCATTTTTCATGCCTGACCAGAAGAAGAGTCTCTTGATGTCAGCATACATCTTCTTTACCCCAGGATGTGCACAATATATTACTCGATGTGCTTCCTTCAAGATGGTGTTTCGGAGATCTCCACTGTCTGGTATGTGCATCCTTCCGTGAAATCATAGAATTCCGTCCTCCTCCAAATCATACCCTTCGAACTTAGGTTCCTTCGAATGGTTGATTTTGAGCCCTGACCTTATTTTTAAGTACCAACTATCTCTTACAAGATGTTCAAGCACTTGATTTCTCAAGTTCACTTTGATAGGTACGAGGGAGAATATTCGAGGTCTTCTACTTAATGCGTCTGCTACAACATTATCCTTCCCCTTGATATATGAAATCGAAAAATCATACTCGCTTAGAAGTTCACTCCATCGTCTTTGTCTTGCATTCAAGTCTCTCTAGGTGAATAAATACTGCAAACTTTGGTGGTCACTTTTAAGCACAAAGTTTCTCCCCACCAAGTAATGTCTCCACATCTTTAAAGCTAAGACCACCGCGGCTAACTCCAAATCATGCATAGCATAACGTTCTTTGTGTGTTTTTAATTTTCTCAAAACGTATGCTATTACGCCTCCTTCCTGCATTAAAACTGCACCTAACCCTTGCTTGGATGCGTCGGTACATACAATAAAAAATTTATCCATATCCGGTACTCACAAAATCGGTGCACTAGTCAATAATCGCTTAAGTTCAGAAAAAGCTTTATCACACTCCTCAGTCCATTCATACTTAACACCCTTGCGCTGAAGGTTTGTGATTGGTTTTGCAATTTTGGAGAATCCCTCCACAAACCTTCGGTAGTATCTGCTAAACCCATAAAACTACACACCTCATGTGCATTCTTAGCTATCGGCCACTCCCTGATTGTATTTACCTTTTCAGGATCTAAAAAAATTCCTTTGCCTGATATGATATGACCTAAGTAATGGATTTCCTTCAGGAAGAAAGCGCATTTGGATAATTTTCCATATAACTTGTGCTCTCTGAGACAAGATAACACTATCCGAAGATGCTCTTCATGCTCCTTCTCATTCTTAGAGTAAATGAGAATATCGTCCAGGAAAACTTGTACAAATTTGTCGAGATATTTGCAGAGAATGCTATTCATAAGGTTCATGAAGACTGCAGGTGCATTGGTCAACCCAAATGGCACCACAATGAATTCATAATGCCTGAAACGAGTTCAGAATTCAGTCTTAGAAACATCGCTCTCACTAATCCTGAGTTGATGATAACCTGATCGCAGATCGATCTTTGAAAATACTGTAGCTCCTTTCATTTGATCAAAAAGGTCGTCAATGCGAGGCATTGGATACCTATTCTTTACCGTGGCTCGGTTCAAATCTTGATAGTCCACACACAGTCGTAATGAACCATATTTCTTTTTGACAAAGATTACAGGAGCACCCCATGGTGAAACACTGGGTCGAATGTGCCCTACATCTAACAGTTCTTTCAGCTGTATTTGCAATTCTTGTAGTTCCAGGGCAGTCATTCGGTAAGGAGTTTTAGAAATAGGTTCCGTACCAGGTTTTAATTCAATGGTGAGGTCTAGTTCTCTCCTAAGAGGTAGTCCAGGTAGTTCCTTTGGAAAAACATCCAGAAATTCTTATATAATCGAATATTGATCTAAGGAAGACCCTTTTTCTTTGCTTATCGTTTGAACGACATACACTTGACAACCCCTCCTCAAGCACCGCTTCATTTTCATGGCTGAGATGAAACGCAAGGATACCTTTCTCTTAATACCTTGAATTTGGATTGTCTCACCCATATCATTTACGCAAAGTATTGTTTTCCCGGAACAGTCTACCCATGCTCGATGAGACTCTAACCAATCCATTCCTATCACCAGGTCGTAAGTACCTAGGGCTGTGACATATACTTTTAGTTTGGTCACACAGACTCCTAGATCAACTTTGCAATCCTCCACACTTAATTCTACTGATTGAAGGTCTCCTGAAGCCATTTCTACCTGTCTAAAATCGTCCTGTTTGCAGGCTGCCAACCCACATTTATTCAATGCATAAGATGAAATAAAACTATCAGTAGCTCCAGTGTCAAACAATATTTTGAGTTTTATTCCATTGATTGTACCTGAAGATTCCACTACCGTGGATTGATGCGCTGCTTGGTTGTTGTTGACGACAGCATGGATTCTGTGATTGCTTTGAGCATCTGATGACGGTTCTTTTCCTATTCACCGAGAGTTCTCCGGACAATCCCGTCGAAGATGGGGTCCTCCACATCCCCAACAGTCCACTTGGGTTGGTCCTTTTGCATTTGATTGACCAATCCCCGACCAAGAGCTCTGTCCCCTGGTGCTGCTTCCTCTCCCATTCCTTCCCCGATTACTAGTCCCTCGAGACCTCCAAGTACTGATGTTTGAGGACCTGGAAGCTATTGCATTTATGGTCCTGGGAGATCTTGCCCCCGCTCCTCTTGGGGTAAACCTGTTACCATAAGGAGGTGGTCTCGATTTATTTCCTCGGAAGAAATTTCGGGGAGTTTTTCCTGTAAATGCCTGCGGTATTGATTCAGTTGGCCTGAAATCCCTTTTAATCCCCAGATGTTCTTCTGCATAACGAGCACATTCAATTGCCTCTGCCACTGTCGGTGGCTTCCACATTCTTACCATGGCTCTGATCCGAGGATTTAACCCAAATACGAAACGCTCAGCCTGGCGTTCATCCGTGTCTAGATAAGGAACATATTTCACAAGTTCCATAAATTTTATCTCGTATTCTTCCACAGTTTTACCCCCTTGGGTTAGAGTATGGAAGGCGTCGGCTTGCTGCTCTTGAAAGAAAGGCGGTAAGTATTTCGCATGGAATTGGTCCACAAACAACTCCCAAGGAACGGTATCTGAAGTGAGATGCAGCTATTTTTCCATATTCCCCCACCAAATCAGAGCATTCCCCCTGAGTTGGAATACAACAATCTTTGTTTTAGAAGTTGAAGAATATTCTCTTAATGCAAAGCATCTGATCATCCCTTCCAACCATGCTTCGGCATGTTCTCCAGCTCGTCCTCCAGAGAATTCTGGGAGTTTAATCTTTTGCAGTTCCCATGAAATATCTTCTCTGTGAGGTTTGTCATCAAAATCCTTCGGCCTTTCTGAATGTCTTTCTTCTGACTGACGTCGCTCCTCCTTGTTCCTGGTCGACTGCGACCCTTTCAAAGTTTCCATAATGGCTTCTAATGAGCTCATCACAGTAGTGAGATCGGGCGGGGCAACAGGTGCCGATGGCTATCTTGATGGTGGTGAAGGCGATGGTGAAGGTGGAGGTGGCGGCGCTGCTGCCTTTGGTACGTGTTAAACATGGTAATTTTTCCTAAAATACATAATAAATTCATGAGGAGTGGATAAATTTTTAGACTGACAAAATATAATTTTCGTAAGATTTGAGTTGACATACGGGTATAGTTCTTTTGCTATTTTACCTGCAGGCAGGTCTTACTGGTACCGAGGTCAAGGAGGGTGGCAACACGACCTCCTTGTCCTATGCAGGGTAATGTATGCTTACTAAATCTAGAGTGGAATGCAAGGTTTTCATCGATCAAAGTGTTAGTTTATAAACTTGTCTAGACTGTTTTATTTCTAGATGCAGCTATAGAAGTTTAGAAAGGTTTACTGACTTTCTATTATTTATGACTATAAACATTACCTGGATTCTAACCAGTTTAAATTATCGTGTTGTTGATGTTTTATTATGTCATTTTTATTTTGTAAAACACAACCTTATAAACTTGAATCATCCTTCAATTAAACAAATGTTTGAATATCTTTTATATGATATGCCTTATCATAAGTGTTGCCCTAATTTAGATATCAACTCTAATGTACCCAAAATTATATATATATATATATATATAGAAATTTAATTAATAAAATATCTACCCATAGATATATTGGCATAACCTTTATATGATGTGCTGGTTTCTTTTATAAAATATATATTTTAAAGTATCTTCGTCATACTTAAAGTTTCAATATATATATTTCAGTGGAAGTTCCGGAGGTCATGTTAAAAAGAAAAAAATTAAAAATTAAAAATAAATATATGTATAAATCATAAATTATCTACTAATAATAAATTACCAATTCCATCACTAAAATAATAAACATTAACCCTCATCATCCCACATTTTATATTCTTATTATTTTTCACCATAAGTCCCTTCTCTCATACTTTTTTTTTTTTTTTTTTTTAATGGTTAATTCAAAATGTATATCAGGATATATTTATTATTCTTATTATTCAAAAGCGTATATTTTATTATATAATGTCTTTCTACTCTCTCTTTTTTTTTTTTTGGGTTCACTTTATAAATCATGACATTCGATTAAAATCGAGAGGCAGATTCACTTTGTATAGACTACATTTTCAATTAAGGGATTGATTCCGCCAGTTTCACAACATATTAAATCAATTAGGGTTTGGGCCTGAAGTAACATGTTACATTCACTCTCTGTCCATGTGAGACAAGAAATCCACTTCGGAAGTTTGCTATAAACTCAAGCTAGCACAACCCACCCTATACGCCTAACTATAGGCTGATTCGACTTGTTGGATGGCGATTTAACATTAAGTCTCAGACCATTACTAGTCCCAGGTCCCATTCACCTCGAAATTTAATGCATCTAATTTTTAATGTGTTTAATATATCAATGCGTTTAATATATACATATATACACTTTTAACATTTGGAGAAAGTCCCGGCGTATTTTCTTTTTCGAATCATTAGATTCAAACTTTCGTTAATTATTTTTCACAATTATTATATCGACAACACCGTATATCAGATTCGTCGAATATCAGATCCATCGAATAAGGGCTTTTACAAGCGATGGAAATTAAAAGACGACGTTTTTCAACGATGGCGGTGATGGAATTTTAAATTATAAATTAAATTATAGTGGAGCGCAAATAGTAAACGGCGGCAAAATTTTATCATAGGGGCGTGTTTAAATTTGGATGCTATCTCTATATTCGGGGCAGGTCATGTTTTTGGGGCATAGACTTTTAGACACGCAGCCACAGAGGTTCCATACCCATCCCTAACATCGATAGCATGGCTTCTCCATGAATACACACCAATCTAGAGTGTTTTGACAACAATCTGAATGTGACCCAGATGGCACCGTTATCTCCCTTAAATTTTTCTATACCGGCACCTATGATATTCAGTCTTTTGAAGAGGAATAATAATCTCATACAGTAAGACTCCAAATAACTATTAAATTGTCTAACAAACCCTCCTCAATGTCTTTGGTTTGAGTGGCTAACAACAGATCTCTGAAATTTTCAAAGATTTTCAGAAAAGGCACGTTTTCTACTCGCTGTTTTTGTGTAATATTTTGGTTTGCTCTATCCCCGGGCATATATCTCAGTCGATATTGGACGATATTGTCCCTTTTGTGCCCTGTAAGAGGTTTAAACTCTAGATATTGTTGCAAGATCTGGAATAGCAAGGAATCTTACTTTTGCGACTTCATGAACTGCCTACGTTGTGAGAAACACTACTATCCTTGTACTATTTAATAAGATACGCTGCTAGTATCTCAGTGGTTTTCAAGTTAAACTTGCTGCCCTTTTACTTAGAGCTTGTTGTCGTCGACTTTCTGTAGAACTTTGTCCAATGTTCAATAGTGCCTATAAGTCTTTTGGATTATCATACCTAAAAATGCGCTTGTTTGTAAGCAAGGGGATTCTGAGTTTCTTTTCCAGTATGATATTAATTTCTTCCTTAAATTCAGTAGGTATGTTCAGTTTACAAGGATCCACAAGCATGTCACTAATATATCATCAAACCGTGATGTTTAGAAGGTCGTGTCACTTGTTACAGGAAATAAGTATGGGCTTGGGAATGGCACTATCAAAATTTCAAGCATCAGGGAAACTACATATCTATATAGATAATATGTAAATATTAACGTATGCTAGAAAAATTTGTTTTTGATTTTACATAACTGGAAATTTGCACAGGATGGAAACAAATTATTTTCTAGGGAATGTGCTAGACATAGATTTTGCTGGATGTATTGACTGCATTATTGCCAGTAATTTGCATGTGTAACAGGCGATAGGGGACTAATAAGTCAATTTCTTGGTCCAAAGTTTGGAGGATACCTCATCTATGGTTCAATTGGATCTGGGAAGGGCTCAACTCCTGGCCAACCAAAACTGGCAGATCTAACAGGTCATTATAAGATTGGGCGTTTGAATAGAGACACAAAAGTATTTGGAGTCATTGCAAATCCAGTTGGCCATAGTACAGGTCCAATTTTGCACAATCAGGCATTTAGGAAAACAGGATTTAACGGTGTATATGTGTCGCTTCTTGTTGATAATCTTGTTGATTTTCTGAAAGTGTATTCTGCACCAGACTTTGCTGGAAACCTCATCATACCTCTCCTACTAAGTTTATCTCGATTACTAGAGCTTCTGTCTCATTCTTCAACAATAATTTAGTGAAAGACTCCTAGAGTAGTTTGATAAGAAACAAAATCCTGGAATGCTAAAGAGGAACCAGTAATTGTTGCAGTTTAGCTATTGTATAAAAGTATTTGTTTATGCAGCAGCTTTAGATTTGGAACAACCAGAGACTGGTTTATACCAGCAGCAGCTTTTAATGGGCCGATAAGGTCGTAAGAGGGTTTGAATCTTCCTCTGATACCAAATGTAAGGTTCCACACACAGAAATTTAATTTAAAACCAACATTAATCTAAGTATATATTCAGCAGTAAGGAATTTCAATGAAAATCAACATTGAAATTTAATTGAGAAACAATTCTATACATAAAAGAAATACCTGGAACACAGTTGATGATTTTAAATGGTGGCTCTCCTCCGTGATGCTGATGCTGTGTGATGCTGTGGATAGTTAAACAGGTCACCGAAACAATCTAGTCCTCCCAGCTATTTCGGGAACAATCCCAGACCCAGAGGATGTCTCCTCTACCCCCGTGCCCAGATTTCCAAGAAGAACAGAGACTCCTCCTCAGTACAAATTCTTCCTTTCATCATGTCATTTGGTAATCAGCCCCCAAGTTCACCCCCCCTTCCTTTGAATCAGCTTCCTTATATAAATTTTCCCCACCGCCATTCAACCTCCTCACCGCCTCATCTCTAGCAAGATAAGGTCTTCTTAAAGGATGGTACGATTATCATTTAAGGAGATGTCAGTGGCATTAAAGAGGAGCTGTGATCTTTGTGTTTATTTAATCTGTTTAGAAGTATACGGCTTGAATTTAGAGTATATTTAAGATTAAGGCTTATGTTATAATATTTAACTCAACTTTGAGTATATGTATGTATTTTAATTAATTAAAACTTTATTTTCTTTTCATTAATCCTTTTTATATACTTTATGCTAAATCAAATATGAATTTTAATCTGAAACCTTATCATTAATTTCTAACTTAGGTAAGCTTGATATTAGTAGTTTGGTGTACTAGTGCAATGTGTGCGAGGTAGGCAGGTGTAGCTATCAAATGTCTATATCACACACACGCTAATATCATTGTGTATAACTCGAGAACGGGTTGTTACACACTTCGTCCTAAATTTCTTGAAGTTAGTGAGGTGGTAGGAGCCTTAGCTGCATCCTCATTACCAATGAAAGTGTGAATGTTACTATTATTAATACAATTTTCTTTTATTAAATTTAAGTTTTTTAAAAGCAATTATAATTTTTTTTTAATCATTTTTAGATGTATGCTATTATAATTAAATAATATATGATTTTTATAATAATATATATCTTTTTAATTCATATCAAATATCTTTTTCTTTATTTAGAAATATGCAACAATAACACTTAATTAGAACAAAATTCAAGAAATTCTACTTTCAAATTTAATTTTATATTGAAATTATACATTACATAAATAACATCACTTATATATATATATATATATATTAAGATTTTTTTTATACAAATAAAAATTAAAAGAATGAATCATATTTTATTATTATTGAATTTCAAAATAGAATATTAAAATTAAATTAATAAATATAAAAAATTAATAGACATATGAAAATTTAATATTTGGAGTACATTTTCTTTTAACATATATAATTAATACCATATATATTACAATTAAAAAAAATTATAAAATTATAAAATATGTCAAAATTGTCAAATTCACACACATATACATATAATTCATTTGGAAAGTAACTATCAATAAATGTGTGGGGCCTAGGGGATTTGAACTTTTAATATCTCTATTGTCACAAATTTGTCAAACTCACACACATATAACTGCTTGACAAGTAACTACCAATAAATGTGTGGATCGTAAGGAAGATTTACAACTTAAATCTCTCTCACCACAAATTTTACATTCCTCCAATTACCAATTGAGTTGCTCCTCAAATATATTCTTATATATTTTATCAAAAAATTAAAATATATTCTTAAAATAAGAGAACTCAAAGTTTTTGTTATCCAAAAACACTATTCATATGGGCCATTAAAATACATGAGAAAGCTTCTTTAATAGTATAATAGGTAATGATTTTTGTTTCTACTACTTCATTCAATGAAAAAAAATATTCAAACTTTTTAGATCATGATTAATTTTAATTTTTATAAATTTATCATATTAATAATTTATATTTATTTTATTTATAAAAAATAATTAAAAATAAAAACATTTTTTATTATTAAAAAAATACTTATATAAGCTATAAACTAACTCTAAAATTCTACTTTCAATTCCTTCATTTAATTATAATTTAATTATAAGATAAAATATATATTTTATCTACCACAAACTCTAAAAATAATAAAATACTTTCTACATCTTTCTTTATTTTTGCTTACAACATTACTTAATATAATTATAAAACCTATATTTCTTAATATAATTATAAAAACCATCAAATAACCCTAGATTTTTAAGGTCAAATTTTTTCATTTAAATGGTATCTATTTAACAAATGGTTTAGTTAAATTTTTGAAATTTGACATTTTAAATTGCATGTATTTAATAAAAAGTTTAGATTGTTTAAGAATTTAATAATTTATTTCAATATGTAAGATTTAATTGTTTAATTTCTTTTAGTAATGTGAAAAAACATATCATAACTAACCGTATCACATTAATACCAAAATAATTTAATTATCAAACTAACAATAAGATAACCATAACTAACCACATAAAAATTACAACAACTTTTTTTATTATCTAACCTTTTAAAATAACTTTCCAAAAAAGTTTTTAACTATATATTAATTTTAAAGAATTAAAAAAAATATTATCACATTAATATTAAAATAATTTAATTATCAAACTAACACTGAAATAACCCTAACTAAACACATAACAATTACAACAACTTATTTCATCATATAACCGTCTAAAATAACTTTCACAATTTTGTTTTAACTGTGTACAGTTTTTGAAGAATTAAAAACAAATTATCTATTCGGTTTTCATTCGACTTCTAAGAATCTTTCTAAGCAATCCGTTGTCGAATAGCCTGTATTGCTGGTTCATCCCCAAGCTTGCCTTGTCTGCAACCCACTCATATTGCCTCTTCAATTCGACCCTTACTCTCTCTGAAATCTGCAAGTACAGCTTCTTCATTTCCTCTCTTGCAATCTGTCGAACCTGATCAACTTTTTCTAAAATCTGAATGTAGCGCTTCGTGATTGCCAGTTTTGCATTGTCTCGAACCCCATCAATCTGGCCTGAAATCTGGCTGTACCACTTCTTGATTTCCAGTGTTGCATTGTTTAACAGCCCATCAATCTCATCCTCGTATCGGTCGTAAAGTTTGGGCACTGTAAAAGCAGCCACAGAACCTGACCAAAAAAACCACCATATAGTTATAGTTTTATTTAGATTGCAGATTTTTTAAATATTTTAGAAATTGCTTTGAATTTTAAAATATTTCCAAAATCTATACTGTAAATTTGTGTTAAATTTCAAATTATTTCCAAAATCAACCGTCTAAATAAGTCTCATAAGATATTAAACAAATAGTCATTGTTAATTTATTTTTGAAGAAAGATTAATAACTCCTTATACTCACAGGAATAAAGCAGTGTAAGAAAATTGCACCAACTGCTGATCACTGATACAACCGATATGCATGCAACAAACTGTATGGACCATTCAAGGTTATGTGGAAAAGAGAAAGGAGAGTAAATTTTTATGGAACAAAAACACAAGTTAGTGTTTAATAAAAAGATAAGTTAGGGTTTAATAAGGAGTTAAATAAATTGTAGATTTTGAAAATATTCTAAATATGTTCAAATTGAATAATTGGTCTTGTTGTGATCTAAATATTACCAAAATAAATCTTTTTGCTTGTCTAACAGAAGAAATGTCAGATGAAACTTCGTATATGAAGTCTGAAAAACGATTGGCTTCGGCTCTGATAACAGGGGCCGCATTGAAAATTGCTTCTTCAGGAACATTAATCCTCGGAATAGGCGGTAAGGGAAATCTGTAATGTAAACAAAAGGATCAGAAATAATTGCCAGAGATAACATAAGATGGCCACAATAAGAGAAGGGTTCAGAATGATGACCCGCTGATGGATGTAGCTACATCGTTGTAGAAAATCACAGCGACCATGTAAGCCAGAATAACAAGGCAACTGAGAGTGACGAAATGATACTCGAACCATTCGAACAACACCCATATCACTGTGCCAAGACTGAGGAATATAGCTGATTTCTTCTTCTTTTTCCACATTAACAAATCGACAACTGCACTTTCAATAATTTGCACTGGTTAGAATTATATTTTCTTTTAGAATTTAACATTATAAAAATATATAACTTATATTTATAGATTTTAAGAATATTTCAAAAATCCAGTGAAAAAAAACAACTCAAAATAACTAATTCAATTGAAAACCTACGTTTTCCTTCACCCAAAAGTCTTTGCACCCTCTTTTCTCCCCCAAACTGTCTAAAGGATTTGGCTAAATTGACATGGGAGGCGATTTGTTCCTCTAGTTCAGAGTCAGTTATTTCGGAGGTCATGTCCTCCTCTGAGTGACTGGAGGAATCGGAAAAGTAGTCCTCTGTATGACCAGAGGAGTCAGCCATGTCTTTCTGAATTGAGAGCTTCAATCAGTGAAATTTGGTTGAAGTATCGAAATGCCCTTCGAACAGTTAGAGGAGAAGCTGGAATCCGTTCAGAGATTCAATTTCCAAGGGATTAACGACGATATTCACAATCCCAAAAGACGATTGAAGATCACCAAAATAAAATCTCGTTGAACAAAATATCTGTTAAAAGGAGAAACACAATAATAATATGAATAATTCACTTACAGCAATATACCAACTTCATTGATTGAGATTACATACAATGAACTAAGTGAAGGATATTTAAATCTTTTGACTCATTTAAAATACTTTGACACGCACATTCTCTAAATTCATGTATCACTTAAACTTTACTTACTCAAAGTTTAGTTAACTGATTTTCTAAATATAGAAAATTCTTCAAACAAAAATAATTAGCTTAGTTTAATAAAACTCAACTAACTGACAAAATTCTCTATGCAAAAATAATTAGCTTATTTTAACAATATAAGTGCAAGTTCTGAAATTCTTCATGCAAAAATAATTAGCTTATTTTAACAATATAATTGCAAGTTCTGAAATTCTTCATGCAATAACAATTAGCTTATTTTAACAATATAAGTGCAAGTTCTGAGTCCATATTATTACCTTTTCTAAGAATTCAACAACCTCAAATTGGTATTATCATGTCACTTCAAGGCAGGGAGTCTCCATAGAATGTTCTTGTATTTTGGCAGCCAAAATTCATGTATGTTCTTGTATTTTGGGAGCGAACGTTGCTATCGAGTTAGCTGTTGACATCGTGATACCGAGAGTCCCTCGAGAAAGAGGTTTTACAAGTATTGAGAAGTGGAGTGGGTTTGAAACCAAAGATCTTTATTTTACAGGTTCTTTTTGCTCCATTGGAGTGCCTCCAGGCGCATAAATAAGGGTTACATGAAATACTACCCATCTCACTGATGCATTTTGACAAACATATCTCGAACACTGCAATCGATATCCCACCTATCTCCAGGGTTTTTTTGCGGGATAGAGCTCCACTGGAGTGCAGGAAATAAGGGTTAGATGAAATACTATCCTCATCTCGCTGATGCATTTTGACAAACATATCTCGAACACTGCCATCGATATCTCATTCAAGAAATTCTCTGAACATTTTGTGAACAACCAAAACAGCAGAGTGAACAACTCATTCACGCTTTTCCACAAATAGTTTAATGGATTTCATAGTTATCACAGGAGCTTCTTCCACTGCATCGCCCTGAAAAGGGTAGCGAGGGTTAAAACCCCATTGAAACACACCTTCCATTACCAACCAGGGAACAAATTCCCAACCTTTGCGATATGTTTCCATCGGCGAGAATAAAACCCTAGCAACCCCGATGCCTTGGGTTCAGATCAATCCGGTGACCAGACATAAAGAAACCAATGATTAGGTGGAAAGTCATTTGCAGGATTGTCGTTTACGGGAATTTGGGCTTCAATTCGTTGTAGCGACCAACGTCCTTTAACCTTTGCACGATTATGATGTCGGGGTATTTCCTTAGTTTCGTTAGACAATTTTTTTATGTGTTTTGTTTTTAGTTGGCGGTCACTTTCTAACACACCTAGATATCAAAGGGGATATAGTTTTATAGTAGAGTAGGACAAATTGTAAAGGGAAGGTTTTGGATTTCATTACTAATATTTTTATAAAAATCTAATTGTTGGCTTAACCCACAATGGGAAGGTGTGAAGGATTTAAGAAAAACAATTTTATTTTATTTTATATATATATATATATATATATATATATATATATATATATATATATATATATTCTAAACAACAAAAGTATATTTTATTTTTCATAAAATTATACGAGTCTTACTCTAAATAGATTTGTTGGCTAATATGAGATAGACTAAAGTTTTACATAAAAAAAACTGAGTGCACTACCCAAAATAACAACATAAATAGGACTAGGCAAATAACTATTTAAGATTTGGACAGTGTAGGAGTTGCTTATAATTAATTCAATAATTAATTCAATGTTGATAAAGATTGTTGGGTCATTGTTTATCTTTCCTTGTATACCCACAACATCATAAATAGGACTAGGCAAATAACTATTTAAGATTTGGACAGTGTAGGAGTTGCTTATAATTAATTCAATAATTAATTCAATGTTGATAAAGATTGTTGGGTCATTGTTTATCTTTCCTTGTATACCCACAACATCTCTTTATCTGAAAACATTGTTTATCTTGTAAATAAAATTTGTTTGTGTACTATGAAAGCATCGACTCTATGGCTACTTGAACCCTAGACATTTATGCCATTTTAACACATAAGCGCCTCATATCAACCATTGAGCCCTTATATTACATGTTATACAAAATTTCTATGATATTCCAAGGTATTATTAAACTCATGATATTTTATTATATTTTTCGCTCTTTAATTAAGAAAATATTGTGGATTTTTTATATTTGGTCATAGTATGAATCAACACACCACCAAATCTTACGTCAAATGTTTTACCACTCTACCATAGATCTGGCTTTTGAGATTGGTCTGTTGTGAATCGAACACACCATCTTTAGTTCCCAAGTCAAATGTACTACTATTATGCAAAGAACCCTATTTCCAAGTCACATTTGTTATCCACAATGTTGTGTGTCCTAAGCTATGAGTCGAACATGTGATTACTCCCTCTAATATTCTCATGTGAAAAGGTCACGGATCGATGACTACAATGATTTTTTATGATTGAATGATAATGAGGGTTTGATGAATCATGTTATTTGGATTGAATACCCTTTCGAATTATCATTTGGTATTGTTTTCTCTCTGCAACCAACAAATTATCTAGTGATAAGCTACGATTTATGACATATATATTTGATAGTGAAATGATTTCATTTGCAACCCTTCGTGTTGTAGGATTTAGTTAAACTCTCAATTCTATGTTGATTATTTTTTGTGAGGGTTTTATGAATTTCATCTTTGACTTATCATCTGATTAAAGGGATAGAAAATTTCTTATATTCTTTAGGTTTTACAGATTATTTCAAGAGCTCTTCATAAACATCTATTGGCTAATGGCTCCCTTAGGATTTTCATGGTTGGTGAAGATCCTTTCAAAACAATTTGATAGTTATTTTTTTCTTGGGAGTTTGTACAGGTATTTTTTCTTTCGAGAGGGTAACTTTGAAGAAATACCCCCTAAATTTTTCATCATTAAATATATAGTGTTAACGCTCTTTTTAGGATTGATATTTGCTTAATAGTTTTTAGACGTTCGAGAAAAAAAAAAGAGCATGTTCACTTTGAAAGTTCAAACCACTGGTATCTGGAATGTTGAATTACCATCTCACACCCTTCTCGCCCCAAGTGAGCATGATTAAAATGGTTACATTATTAATTTTTTTTACTATTAAGAGATTTTTCTTACAATTCATTCTCTCAATTTTAATATGAGGCTTTCTTGTTGAATTTTTGTTACAAGGTTTCTTATTAAAGACACTAATTTCCAAGGAAACCACTAACGCCATAGAATCATCTGATAGAGGATGAAGAGATTCTGACCAGGTATCAATCTGATGAGCCTAAGTATTGCAACAAGAATGCTGCAACTACCGAGGCTACCAACTTTAATTATCAGCCCGAGGTGTAGAAATTATACAACAAGCATGCATATCATGGATTCTCCTAATCTAACAATTATATGCCAATATTAAATACATAATCACTTCTACAAAATCTTTGCAGAATTTAAAACACAATTGCCAATAGCAATATCATGAAGAAAGATCAATCACACATAACACAGATAATTTTACCGAGAAAGCATAAAGCTAAAAACCCCACTATCTTCTATTATGTATTATATCATGGATCATGAAACAATTCCATACAAATCTCTAATCCAAGATCTCTCAGTACATGAGCTAACTGTCTCACACTTCCATACAAAAGTTGTCAAGTTCCTTAGCCAATTTACTGCCTCCAGATAGCCTGCCTCCAATGCGCAATTCCTGATGGTAAAGAACCTCTGAATGAATGATTCTTGTCTTCCTTGAATGCGCAATCCTCATAGGCACATCCAATGTGTGTGTGGTTGCATGTGTGCAACCGATAATGTCACAACTGATAGTCAATCTCTCCCTTTTACTTACATCTCAACTGGGTCTCCACTGGATCTGACATGCATGCAATTAATAATAGTAAAAAAATTAGTTGCATGTGATACCACTGATTGTGAATTAATTAACAATTAATTCACTTGATCTCTCACTAGTGTATCTTCATTTAAAACTAGCACAACTGAGTTTAACTCACTTAACTAAGTTAAACTGATTTACAACTTGCACTAACTAATGCACCACTGCACTTCCAACTCTGCTACAACTAGAATCACTCTGTTACAACTCAATTCAACCTGCATGTCCCACCAACCAACCACTCAACTCGAAATTCCTATAGCTAATTGATTATTGTTTATTGTCCAGCTAATATTAAGGGATAATAATAGTCGATGTGCATCTATAAATAGAAATGAAATCTATAAATAGAACTTGCACATGCATCTATAAATAGACCTCATCTATAAATATAATTTTCTCATGCATCTATAAATAGACATCCACCTAAAAATAGCCAGTATGGGCCCCACCTAGTGTAGGTGCTTAATTTTCACTAGGATCAAGGATGTTGTTTGCGGATGCCAATTGCATTGTTTCTTGTTGCAAACTTCAACACTTCCTCTCAACAAGAAATGAATGTCTTTGCATGTGACATGCAACTCCATGCATGTGCCCTGCAACCTTTGCATGCACCAAGCAACTCCATGTAGGCGCCCTGCAACCTTTGCATGCAAAATTTCTTAAACTAAATAGCCTCCAAACAACTGAATTAGTATAATGCATCTTTCATCAAAGTCTTATAACTTTTGTTGGTACCAACTGCACATGTCTTCTGGATCCATTGCGTTGTTGACCTCTGCATCCATGCACTCTGCACTTGCCGTCAACTTTGATCTGTGCTCCAGTATCTGACACTGTCACTATGATTTCATGTCCTCATGATATATGAATGCATCAATCCAACTGATCCTGCTACTGCTGCTTTATGGGATCCTCGTAGCCAAGTTCAATTCATGAGATCCACACCATCTCAATGAATCTTGACATAAATTTCTTCTTGGGATTATCCATGCATGTCACCCCACCTCTCACCTGGTGGTATAGATGCATGCACTCCCTTTTCTCATCTAGCTCAAAATTTCTTTGCATGAGTGGTTGCTCCCACTCCATGATCCTCCACATGTGGTTGCTCCACATCTTGAGGTTCACTCTTACCTGCATACAAATCCATCTCCCTCTCAAGGGTCAATTGCATGGCTTTCTCACACTTCCCAACAATAGGAAGCTCTGTAGAAATCCCATCTACATCAACTCTATAGAGATTCCTAACTCGAATCCCAACCTTCTTGGCTTGCCCTGTTGCTTTGTGTCGCAGGAAAACTTTTCCTTCACTAAATACAACATCATAGCCTCTATCCTCTAACATTGCGACTGAGACTAGCTTTTTCTTCAAACCTGGTACATGCATTAGATATTTTAAATGAAAGAGTTTACCTGACGCCCTCTAAAAGGTAATGGTACCAATTCCAGTCACACTGTATTGTCCATCGTCACCCAACTCAATATGCATCTAGAGGTCTTTCTCCTCCAAGTCACTAAAAATTTTCTTATCTCCCGTCATGTGAAAGGAAGCACCACTATCCAAGTACCACCCCGATCCCAATGCACTTGAAAACATGCATGAGATCAATGAGAAGTCAAGCTCAAATTGCGAGGCAAGAGCCTCACTAGCTGCAGCTCCAGTAGCCATATTGTTCTTCTTATTTTGTGGACAATTTGTGGCAATATGTCCATGCTCGTGACAGTGAAAACACTTTACTTTTGACATGTTTTTATCCTTTCCATCTTCACCAGCCTCAGATTTAGAATGGAATTTCTTCCCTTTCCCCTTCTTTGCCTTAGCAGCCAAAGCACAATCATCAAAAAATTGTGATTTTTATTATATTTTTCTCTCTTTAATTAAGAAAATATTGTGGATTTTTATTTATTTATTTGGTCATAGTATGAATCAAACACACCACCAAATCTTACGTCAAATGTTTTACCACTCTATGTGAAAAATCCTAAATCTGGATTCCTACTGCAACAAATCTGAATTACTTCTCCTATTATATTTCATAATTATTTCATTACAATGACATATTGAAGTAATTTTTGAAGCATTTTACACAAATAATACTGCAGAATAAATCTAAGTGTTGAAACAATATGAAAAAAATATAATGAAAAACATCCACATTTGACACAGTTATTTTTGTACTAAGTCCCCGGAAAAACCAAACTTGGGAAAATCGGTGCATCAGATCTAAGGGTTTTATATTATTAAGCAACATAATCTTGAGTATAATTAGGGTGCCAATATATGGCTCACCCTTCAAGGAAATCTAGACAGCAAATGTAATTTTGATATATACCTCACTCTGCAAGTCTCTGACTGATCTAAACAATGCGGGTGAAGCCCTTCTTTGCCTCTGCGTGAATGCCTACATTGAAACTGTGTAAGCATGCATGGGAAAGCCTAAGAAACTACGTCACCTCTCTCTGCAACTGATCTATTGATCTGAGACTGGATTTTGACCCTCCTGGCTCAGAGACCCCATCCTCTAGCTATCTTGGGACTAACTCCAAGAGACATTGTGCTGCTTCTGCGTGATTTCCTATAGGAATTGCATCAACTCTTCAGTAAACTGCGCTATCTCTCTCTGCATAAATGTTGCCTCTCTCTTTAATGTACTCCTGGCCTCCTGACCGGTCTCTGCATCTTCCCCTCTCTGAATCTAATCACTGAATCAAAATCACTTAGCAAACCCTGTTGTAGAGATTAGATTCTGACCAAAAGCTATGTCTCGTCACACAAACTTGAAAATGCCAAATGCTCAATGTGCTCAATGTTTTTTCCTTAGGCCCCTCACCTTCCTTCTTATATTCTTCCGTTGACCCTTCAACGACCAAGATTAAAACATTTAGTGAAAATGTGAAGTTGGGTTACACTTTTTGCCCTTTTTTGAGAAAAAAAATTCATTTTTTTTCGATTCTTCAAATTTCTAAAAACTATAACAATTTTTCTATTTAGAATTTAATTTTGAGATAAAAATAAAATTTGTCAGAAATTTTGTTAGCTTTCTATTACTTATTTTTTGGAATTTTTTTATGCACATTTGATATGTCAACTTGGCGTTTCTTTGAGTGTGTGTTTTTTAACAATCAAAGGATTCATAAGAAGTCATGTTAATACGCAATGTTGTATTCTTTGAAAATTTGTGTTTTTCAGAAAACAAAATGTGTTACAACAATCTAGATAGAGTCTACTTCGGTTTCATCATATTTACAAAGCCAATGGATGCATATCATAATTACTAGAATTTTTTGAACTGGTCCAATATGAAAAAAATACATATTTTGAGTATGCTTCGCGACGCAAGAAATTTCTTAACATATAAGTTATAAACTAAAAATATAAAAGCTACCCATTAGAGGCGACGGACCAATGTAATGCCCCATAATTTTTTCAATTTTTTTTACTGTGTATTTTGGGAGATACAGAATTTTGATTTCATTGAATCACAATGACCCTCAGAAATTGTTTGCACCCGTTTTGTTACAAAATTAATTAAAATTAGTAAATATTTATGAAATTCCATAAAAGTTATATTTTCTGAAAGTAGATTAAATTTTGAAAATGCTTGTCTTGGTTTCGACAGTTAATTCAGAATGTTTCATGGAGTTTAATTAGTCCAAAGTTGCAGAAATGTATTCAGAGCTCGGACCTGTGTAATTGGTGACGCATTAGTTCAGCCAAACTTTTCTACAAAGTTTGGTCGAACTAGTTTTTGCGCAAACGGGCCGTCAAGTCTCATGCCTTAATAGTTCTGATCTGAAATGTGTGAACAAAATATTTCTTATACAGAGATAGACAGTAGGGGATTTTACTGGTTATTTCACCTTTACTAGAAAGGATGAAACCATAAGCTTCTGGCCCTCTTACTAGCTCTGCCTAAAGAAATATGAAGTAAACACTAAATCGATCTAGTAATGAAAGTATTTGTTTATGTTTGAAAAGTATTCATTAACCAAATTTTATGTGTGAATAAGCAAGTTCAAGTATTCTGCAATGGAAGTAATGTGGTTTGAAGTGAAACAAATGAGTTTTGATCACTATATAAGTCTCATTGTGAAAAGTGGACTTATTAAAATTTACTGTTTAATGTAGTAAACTCCGAAAAATAGCAGAAAAAATGCACAGCATAACATTAAGCATTTGTTTAAGTAGTTCACCCCTCTCTTGGGCTACCTTTGCTGGGTCCAAAAGCCTCCAAATAGGTTTTTCCCTCTTTCATTAATGCTCAAAATAAGTATTACACCATGAAGAAAGCCTCCAAAGGCTAAAATAGCTGCAAATTCAGAAACAGAGTGCTGGAAATAGTAAAAATTGACTATTCATTCACCTCAAACAGATGAACATAGTCCAATACAACTGATCATTCCCTTAGCCCTAGTGGCTCCACAAGAAAATTCACTGATAAAATCACTGACAGAGTGCCCTGATGGCTCTGAAACCTATTCCAACAGCTTCAGAATGCTTCAATACCCCCAGAACAAAAAAAAAAAATCGTCCCAATTGGACTTCCCTAGCCAAAGTTATGACTCAAACAACTTTTGCCCAGTTAGGGCTAGAAAAGCTCCACCAAATCTGGTGGAACTCCAGATAGCTCCGAAAAATATGGAGGTCGGTGCTAAAGTTGGGCGGACCGCCAAATTGAGGTGCTAAGGTTAAGGCCCATAGGACCGCACCGATCGGAAGGCATTGAATTAATTTTGAGTTACATTCGGCATGTGATAAGGTTTGAACCGCATAATTTAATATCATCCGCCCCGGGTGCGGGTCCACAGGACCATGACCCATACAATGTGCGATGCCCGGTTGGCTCCAGGTTCTGAGCGGAGGTCACGTTACAGAGGGGGTTGGCCCCCTTTCGGGCCCTGCCCAAACGAACAACAAAGTTCAAATATGATTTCGTTGCGTTACATAATAAGAACTTCCGGCCGGAACAACAATGGCTGTCTATTGGCTTTACTCGACCCGAGGTTTCCACCTCGTCGCAACATAACAAATTTTATAAAACCAATTCCATTTGAACTAGGGCCACGTGGCGTCCGGTTGGCCAAGCATGGTGCCCTACGATTTGTCGCCCATAGAACATTCCCGTAATATTTTGTGGAATATTCCTAGAATATTCGTGGAATATTTTTTTTTAATAAAAATTTGTAAGTCAAATTAGCTATTTTTTTAATTTAAATTGTAACTTCAGTTTAAATAACTTTCGTAGCGCACAAGGTTGTTTGTAACAGCGATCATCTTTCCATTCTCTATCACTCGGTTTGGACCAACAATAACTACTTTTGAGCATTTTTCTACAAGAGACTTGATCTCCTGATCACACCTCCCAAATGGGAAGCTTTTGGACCCCAAAAGCTCTCTGACTAGTGAAACTGATAATGTGGAGACTGATTCTCCACTCTTCCACCCTTGAATAACTGAAATCTACTCGATTTCATCAAATGGAGCTTTTGAGAAAATGATAAATTGCCTCTAGAATCAACTGATTGACCATTGCTAAGATTGACAGAGTCATGATGCAAATGATCGATCAGTTGATTCCAGAGACAGTTTATCATTTTCTCAAAAGCTCCATTTGATGAAATCGGGTAGATTTCAGTTATTCAAGGGTGGAAGAGTGGAGAATCAGTCTCCACATTATCAATTTCACTAGTCAGAGAGCTTTTGGGGTCCAAAAGCTTCCCATTTGGGAGGTGTGATTAGGAGATCAAGTCTTTTATGGAAAAATTCTCAAAAAATTAGTTTCTCAGAATTATTCCAAACCAGAACGACAGGAAAGAGCTCGGAAAAATGATCCTGTAGCCATGAACGACACTAAAAACTGACGTTGTATGAGAAAGTTATTCAACTTTGAATTTTTCCAATTTCAAAGTTTGTGTCATCATCATGCAAATTCTGAATTCTTAGATAGAATTCCAGCTGTCTAATCCAATTATCCAATTAGCCTCATTGAGAATGGATGGAGCAGCTTTGGTTTGGTGGGAAGCCAAGACCAGAGAGGAAATTAAAAAGCATGGTAAGATAACTCTAACTTGGAATGAGTTTATTTTTGCTATTAAGAAATAGTTTTATACTCTTGCTCATATTCAGAAGGAAATCATGAATTGGCAAAATTTTAGGCAACTTAAGGGTCAAAATGTGCAAGATTATACCCAAGAGTTTAGAAGGAAAGCGCTTCTACTTGGGGTAGACTTACAAAGTCAAGACACCTTGTTGAAATACATAGGAGGTTTGCACAATTATCTTCAACATAGTATTCTAATGTTTAATCCTACTAGCTTAGATGAAGTTTGTGTCCAGGCTACACATTTAGAAGCTAGAGGAAAGAATACTTTTGATGAGGATAGTAATTTCAAAAACAAAGGAAAGAAAAGAATTGCAAATTCAAGAAAAGAAAAAGGAAAGTTATTTTGCAAGAACTGTTCAAAGACAAGTCATGATGAAGATCATTGTTGGAAGCTTCATCCTAAACTGAAACCAGAAAAATACAAGAACAAAAACAAGACCAAAGAAAAGGAGAAAACTGTAGCAACAGTTGAGCAAGACTTAGGGTCAGACTCAGGAGATGAGACAAAAAGCATAGCCATGGTTTTAAATAACATTAAGGGGAAAGAAGTGGTGTAAGACACAACTCCTAGTTCTAGCTCTTTGAATTGTCACAAAGATACTCATGAAGAAAAGAGGAGGATAGAGCTCTTCCATGTGAGGGTAATTTCAAAACATACCAAAATTGACACACTATTTGATAGTGGGTCACAAGCGAATCTTATATCTGAAGACTTGGTCAAGCAACTTAAACTTGAGACCATTCCACATCCGAAGCCTTATCCACTTGGATGGATATGCAAGGATGCCAATTTGCAAGTCTCAAGAAAGTGCATATTGCGCTTTGCAATAACTGCACACTTTATTGACACAGTTGAACTTGATGTGGTGCCGCTTGATATTTCAGGAATTGTTTTGGGAAGTCCTTACTTATTTGACAGGAAGGCCATCTTTCATCGCCATGAAAACAAGTATCACTTGTTCAAAGATGGTAAAGAGTACATTGTGAGAGCACACAAGAAGAAGTTGGAATATTCTTTACTCCATGCAAGTCAATTGAAAAGACTGGTTAATGCAAGTCAAAGTCTAACTTTGTTAATGTTGAAACGACCAGATTTTGAGCATTCACCTTTTTATGATGTTGCTAATGATATGTCTCAGTTTTATAATAGTTTGTCTTTGAAAGAAGATGATGTTATGTTGCACAAATTACCTTTTGGGTCAGCCAAAGCAGTGAATGAAGTGTCAAAGAAAAGCAGTGCAAGCAAGAAGGACACCCAATTCAGAATGGGATAAAGTTGGTTTCAGAATGGTAGAATTCGACATGGGAACAATTTGCAAAGTGAAAGTTATTTTAAGTCTTCTAGGAAGTTTGATCAGTGTAGAAAAAAATTGTTTTCTGCAGATTAAAATTGCTGTTATGCAAATTTTAATCATTTTCATCATGACTCCGTCAATCTTAGCAATGGTCGATCAGTTGATTCCAGAGACAGTTTATCATTTTCTCAAAAGCTCCATTTGATGAAATCGGGTAGATTTCAGTTATTCAAGGGTGGAAGAGTGGAGAATTAGTCTCCACATTATCATTTTCACTAGTCAGAGAGCTTTTGGGGTCCAAAATATTCCCATTTGGGAGGTGTGATCAGGAGATCAAGTCTTTTGTGGAAAAATGCTCAAAAAATTAGTTTCTTAGAATTGGTCCAAAGCAGAACGACATGAAAGCGCTCAGAAAAATGATCCTGTAGCCACGAACGGCACTGAAAACCGACGTTGTATGAGAAAGTTATTCAACTTTGAAGTTTTCCAATTTCAGTAAAAAAAATGGCCAATTTGACTTTACAAATTTTTTTTGTAAAAAAGAAATATTCCACAGAATATTCTGGGAATATTCCATGGAATATTCCACAGAATATTTTGTGGGTAGCCAATCGTAAGGCACCACGTGGCTAGCCCACAAAATATTCTATAGAATATTCTGTGGAATATTCCATGGAATATTCTTAGAATATTTTGTGGAATATTTTTTTTTAATAAATTTTTTTGTAAAGTCAAATTGGCCATTTTTTTCATTGAAATTGGAAAACTTCAAAGTTGAATAATTTTCTCATACAACGTCGGTTTTCAGTGCCGTTCACGGCTACAGGATCATTTTTCCGAGCTCGTTCTTGTCGTTCTGGTTTGGAACGATTATGAGCAACTAATTTTTTGAACATTTTTCCACAAAAGACTTGATCTTCTAATCACACCTCCCAAATGGGAATCTTTTGGACCCAAAAATCTCTCTGACTAGTGAAACTGATAATGTGGAGACTGATTCTCCACTCTTCCACCCTTGAATAACTGAAATCTACCCGATTTCATCAAATGGAGCTTTTGAGAAAATGATAAACTGTCTCTGGAATCAGCTGATCGACCATTGCTAAGATTGACAGAGTCATGATGCAAATGATTAAAATTTGCAGAACAGCAATTGTAATCTGCAGCAAACAAATTTTTTCTACACTGATCAAACTTCCTAGAAGACTTAAAATAACTTTCACCTTGCAAACTGTTCCCATGGCGAATTCTACCATTCTGAAACCAACTTTGTCCCATGTTGAGTTGGGTGTCCTTTTTGCTTGCACTGCTTTGCTTTGAAACTTCATTCACTGCATTGGTTGACCCAAAAGGTAATTTGTGGAACATAACATCATCTTATTTCAAAGAAAAACTGTTATAAAACTGAGACATATCATTAGCAACATCATAAAAAGGTGAATTCTCAAAATCTGGTCGTTTCAACATTAACAAAGTTAGACTTTGACTTGCATTAACCAGTCTTTTCAATTGACTTGCATGGAGTAAAGAAGATTCCAACTTTTTCTTGTGTGCTCTCACAATGTACTCTTTACCATATTTGAACAAGTGATACTTATTTTCATGGCGATAGAAGATGGCCTTCTTTTCAAATAAGTAAGGACTTCCCAAAACAATTCCTGAAATATCAAGCGACACCACATCAAGTTCAACTGTGTCAATAAAGTGTGCAGTTATTGCAAAGCGCAATATGCACTTTCTTGAGACTTGCAAGTTGGCATCCTTGCATATCCATCCAAGTGGATAAGGCTTCGGATGTGGAATGGTCTCAAGTTTAAGCTGCTTGACCAAGTCTTCAGATATAAGATTCGCTTGTGACCCACTATCAAATAGTGTGTCAATTTTGATATGTTTTGAAATTACCCTCACATGGAAGAGCTCTATCCTCCTCTTTTCTTCATGAGCATCTTTGTGACAATTCAAAGAGCTAGAATTGGGAGTTGTGTCTTGCACCACTTCTTTCCCCTTAATTTTCTTTAAAACCATGGCTATGATTTTTGTCTCATCTCCTGAGTCTGACCTTAAGTCTTGCTCAACTGTTGCTACAGTTTTCTCCTTTTCTTTGGTCTTATTTTTGTTCTTGTATTTTTCTGGTTTCAGTTCAGGATGAAGCTTCCAGCAATGATCTTCATCATGACTTGTCTTTGAACAGTTCTTGCAAAAGAACTTTCCTTTTTCTTTTCTTGAATTTGCAATTCTTTTCTTTCCTTTGTTTTTGAAATTACTATCCTCATCAAAAGTATTCTTTCCTCTAGCTTCTAAATGTGTAGCCTGGACACAGACTTCATCTAAGCTAGTAGGATTAAACATTAGAATAGTATGTTGAAGGTAATTGTGCAAACCTCCTATGTATTTCAACAAGGTGTCTTGACTTTGTAAGTCTACCCCAAGTAGAAGCGCTCTCCTTCTAAACTCTTGGGTATAATCTTGCACATTTTGACCCTTAAGTTGCCTAAAAATTTTCCAATTCATGATTGCCTTCTTAATATGAGCAAGAGGATAAAACTGTTTCTTAATAGCAGAAATAAACTCATTCCAAGTTAGAGTTATCTTACCATGCTTTTTAATTTCCTCTCTGGTCTTGGCTTCCCACCAAACCAAAGTTGCTCCATCCATTCTCAATGAGGCTAATTGGATTTTTGTGTCATCATCATGCAAATTTTGAATTCTTAGATAGACTTCCAGCTGTCTAATCCAATTATCCAATTTTTCTGCATTGACATCACCATTAAACATCGGCAACTCAAAATTTACATCAAGCTTTAACAAAGGATTTATAAGAGATGTTTTTGTTTTGTGTGACTGATTAACAGAAGCTGAAGAGGATGATGTGGAGGAAGAGGATGACGATGGAGATGAAGGATCACCATTTCCTCCATTCCCTTTCTTAGACTCATCCTTGTCTTTCTTCCCTCCTGAAGAATCTCCTTCTTCTCTTTGGTTTATAGACCCTTCTCCAGCAATCCTATCATTTCTTTCCTGATAGAGGATCCTAACCATTTCAGTCATGTCCAAGAAATATTTTCTAAAAACTCTTTCTTCTTCCCTGGGATCCATTTCCTCATGTACTTCTCCTTCTCTGGAAGACATTTTTGTGGTTGATTCTAAGGCTAATGAGGATGAAATGGAAGGTGGAGATAATGGCACCCTAGCCCTCCTTGGTTGAGGATTATCTTGTGCTCTAACCAATTGACCTTCCCCTCTTTTCAATTTCAGCCTAGTAAGCATCAAATTTTGCAGAATAACACAATCTTCTTGCAAAAAATTCACAAACTCTTAAGCAAAACCTAGAGCTCTGATACCAATCTGATCTGAAATGTGTGAACAAAATATTTCTTATACAAAGATAGACAGTAGGGGCTTTTACTGGTTATTTCACCTTTACTAGAAAGGATGAAACCAGAAGCTTCTGGCCCTCTTACTGGCTCTGCCTAAAGAAATATGAAGTAAACACACTACAAGAAAAAATCACATTGGTGAGGGTCATGCTTGTGACGGACCTTTAAGGTTCGTCACCAATGTCACATATGGTGACGGTCATTAAAAAACCGTCACTGTAAGTGTATATAGTGATGGTCCTTTATGGTCCGTCACCAAAGACATTTTCAATGACACTTTTGGTGAGGGTCGTTAAAGACCCATCACTAATTCTCTCTTTGGTGACACTTCTAGTGACGAACTTTTAATGACCCTCACCAATGCTCTTTTTGTTACTTTTGGTGATGGTAAAAAAATGTCCGTCATCATTGATCACTAAAAACCGTCACTGTAAGTGTATATAGTGATGGTCCTTTATGGTCCGTCACTAAAGACATTTCACTTTTGGTGAGGGTCGTTAAAGGCCCATCACTAATTCTCTCTTTGGTGACACTTCTAGTGATGAACTTTTAATGACCCTCACCAATGCTCTTTTTGTTACTTTTGGTGACGATCAAAAAATGTCCATCATCATTGATCATTCCAATGAGTTTTTGATGACGCTATGTGCCTGTTAATATATTTTTTGTCAAAAGATAACGATTTAATACCATTATTGTTGAGAATTTTTTATAATATGTCCAAGGCCATAGTGGTTAGGGTCAATCAATTTTTTAAGAAGTAATAAGCATGTATCATTTCCCTCAAGTAATGACTAGTCGAATAGAGATTTCATATGAGTCAACACATGATTCATATCTATTAAATTTATTATCTAGCAAATTCCATTTAGATAAAGTTCCACTATTGTGTGTAGGAAATATATTATTTAATACATAATCGGGCTCTGAAAATTCTATTAATGAGAAAGACCTAACAATCCTCAACAATCTGGGCACACCTTAAATTAATGCTTTGGCACACTCTAACATTTCTTATTACCCCACATGTCTTGGAACATCTTTGTACCTATAACATATTTTGATGACATTGACGCCCAAGCACATGGTGGCATGCGCTAACACAACATGGAACTCTCCTAGCATGTGTTGGCATGCTGCATATAGTCCCTAGCATGCCCCAAAACACCTTGGTCGAATGCATTGACATACATTAGCACTTAGCACACAATGCCACTTGGTATGTATTGGGACCTATTATTAGTGTGCCTAGCATGCCCCTTTTCAAAAAGATAAAATCCTGACTTATTAACCCTCTTATTGGTTCTTCCTTTTGTTGCCTTGACACATATTGATATATCGTGGCACCCTGCGCCACATCCTTAGCACCTAGCATGTATTGGCATATCTTGGCACTATTAATTGGCACATGATATAATTAGCACACCCTGGAACTCCCAAGCACACATTGGGAATTCTTAACATGCCTTGGTATTCCCTAGCATGCCTTACCAATGCTTAGCATACCTTGTCACTCCCTCCTTGGCATGACAACTAACACTGACCATTAACACAAGTCTCTGGCAGTACACGTTTAACTTCCATGAATTTTTACCTAGTGCTCCCTTAATGTTTTTTCTTAGTATTCCTTAACACTCATCAACATGCATTATCACTCTCTAGCACACCTTAGCACTCTTCAACATTCCCTTCCACTTCATAACATGCATAACACTAGTCCTTGACACATATTGGCGCTTGGCACTGTTGGCAATATGATGCAGAGTGTTGTCCTTGATGGCAACCCACTGAATGAAGATAAAGACATACGTTTGTTGACATGTGTTGTCCTTGATGGCAATCCACCGGATGAAGTTGTGCTTGATAGAATATTTTCTGATGTATCTACAGTGTGTACATAAGGCAATGAAGAAAGGATTTCAGCATGTGCTAAATCTTGATGAAAAGAGTGTGTCTCTAGGTATACGCGGATTTTCCTAGTAGAAGTCGCGTATGCACGTGGGAATAAACGTGCCAAGTCGCGTATGGGAAAAAGTGCTCAAAAAGTACAAAACCAGGGGTAACCACCATGGTATTGCCCATTGTATTGGGTAATGATTCGCCTAAATGACCCCGTCCAGGAATACCATCGGAAGTAATGTGGTTTTGGCTCATGGTATTGAAATTGGGTAAACCTATATAAGGAGAAGAATTTCATTGTGCAAATTATGAGTGTGGGTGCAAGATCTCTGAGCTTAATGAATACTTCACTCTGAAGTAGATCTGAATGGAAAGGGTTACACTTGAATGATAAATCTGAATGGATGATGCACCAATGATGAAGAAGGGGATCTAGATCTGATATGTGCTTGTATTTGCTAGATCGGTTTATGGAATGATTAGATCCAAGAAGAGGCGAACATCTGTCTGAAGTGAAGGGTTAAATCTGAATGAAGTATCTGTTCTGAAGAAATGCAATGACCTAAAATCTCTGAAGAACCATACGCTAGTTCGCCGAAGAGGAAGCGCGTATATACGCGGCTTCGCTGAAGAAAAAGCGCGTATGCGCAGTTAAATTTGGTTCTATAATTTGTACAGAGGTATACGCCCTTTTGTGTGAATGGAAGCGCGTATATACGCGACATCAGTGAAAGGAAAGCGCGTATGCAAACTAGGGTTTGATGAAGTCTGTGGTAAGAAATGTCTGATCTAATCTGCTGTGTTGCTGCTATCTGTATTCTACTGTTCTGAGTTGTCTGTATCAGTTTGGTTGTATGGTTGAGCTTGATAGCATGGAGAGGGTCCAGTCTGAAAATATAATGAAACGTGGCCTGCAAGTGTTGTTCTATTGAAGTTGTTGGATCCAGTGTGAAATTGATGAAACGTGGTCCATAGAGGTGCTGAGGGTTGTAGCCTTCAGTCAGGGGGTTGAAGCTCCCTTCCAGGCGAGGCTGGTAAACGAGATCGGGGGGTCGTAGCTCCCTTCTAGGAGAGGCTGGTAAACGAGTTAGGGGGTTGGAGCTCCCTTCCAGGAGAGGCTGGTAAACGAGCGTAGGTGGGTGCCTGCTTGCTGGTAGAGTCTGCACCAGCACATATGCTGTAAGATGTTTTCTCTATAATAAAAGATTGAAGGCTGAGCAACGGCAGCGGTGGTTTTCTCCCGACTTGGGTTTCCACCTAAATTCCTGGTGTTCATGTGTGATGCTTTGTGTGATGGCTTACTCTGCTCTTACTGTTCATGTTAACTGATTATTAAATATCTGATGAATGAATGATGGAATGATTTAAGTGAAAAACTAATAACATAATTAGATATCTGTGTATACGCGAGTTTCATAAAGGTCATCCGCGTATATACGCGAGTTTGCTTCAGGAAAGTAGCGTATGGGTTTTAGAAGCAAGAAAAAGTAAAATTTTTAAATATGCAGTAAATACTGATTCACCCCCCCCCCCCCCCCCTCTCAGTATTTTTCCCAACAGGCACATGTTGGAGCTTGGAAAGTCTTAGCATGTATGGAATACGTTGAGATGCCTTGGTATGATTTAGCATGGTTTAATATTAAATTTATTTGTGATGATCAATTGTTGGAAAGTAGATGAGAAGCAACAAAGGAATATTTGGCACTTAGAATGCACTAAGACTTTTCACTTGGAACCTATTTCCGCCTAGTGTTAGTGTGCCTAACATGCCCCTCTTGGAAAAGGTAAATTGATGAATTATTAACCCTCTTATGTGTCCATTTCCTTGTAGTTTAAATTTTTTCTCCCTTTTGTTGTCTTGAAAGTCCCTGACACACATTGACACACCCTTGCACATCTTGGCATGCCTTATCACTTGGAACATCTTAACATGTTTGACATGTATTCCCACTATCTGGAACATCTTAACATGTTTGACATGTTTTCCCACTATCTGGCACATCAAGGGGGTGAAGAGAGATGTAGTCCTAAAGTAGGTCGAGTATGAGGGTTGAGTAAGGGTTGCGAAAGGGAGGTCATGATCATCCTCCAAGAGCAAGATCATCATGTGAGGGTTCAAAAGAGTGTTGTATACCTTAATGGTCAGTTTACGCTAGGAAGTAGGATGACATATTGTTGGTTCTATTCTAGAAGATCAAGCTTAAGAGAGGTTTCTCATGAGAATTTGGGCATGTGATTTCAATGGTGTCTTTGTGTGAAGGCCACATCAAATTCTAAAATGTTGAAATTTGCAACAAGAAACAGTGAGATTGGAAACCATAAAAGACAAAAAAAAATGCACCCAGACTGGTGAGGAATTTTGATGCACCAGGAGTGAGGAATGTGGGGCATCTAATTTATTTTTCCCTTAAATAAATTGGACAATAAATTGTAATTTCATCTCATAACAACTTGTGTCAGTTAATTAAGTCATGATGACCGAGTTAGCTCAAGAAATTCGAGTTGAGGGTCTAATATGAGGCATCTAGAGGGATTCTAATATTTTTGGGGTCTAGTTGAAGTCGATGCATTAGTGGAGTGCAAGTGTAATTAACTCAATTAAATGAGTTAAAATCAGTTTAACTAGTTCTAACTGAGTGATGAGCTAATGAGAGGTCCAGTGAATTAAATTAGATTTAATTCACAATGAGTGATAAATCAGATAACTGATATTTCACTATTAATAGTTGCATGCATGTCAATTTCGAGGAATACCCAGTTGAGACATAGGTTAAAGGGGACATAAATATCAGTTTTATTCAGAGAAAGTTTCCCATGTGCAATTATAAACTCATTGGGATGCCATGATGGATTGCGCAATCAAGGAAGATTGGTTTTCCTAATTAATAAGGAGTTAATTCCCTGTGAATTTCATGAGCAATTCAGGCTGAAGTAAGGATGAGAATTGGCTAAGTACTAGACCGAGTTTGCCTAGATCAACGGGAGACAATTGACAGAGTGCTGGAGAATCTCATGAGAGATTAAGCATTAATGTATTGTTTCATGATTCCTTGACTTAATACATAATAGAGATAGAGGGGTTTTGAGCAGTTTCTTTCCCCAAATACATCATGTTGTTGTGTGATTGATAATTTATTTCTCTTACTTATATGTGATTGTGCGATCGTGTTTTGTTTCCACAAATTGTAGGAAGGATTCAATATCTTGTTTTAGTAGATTACAAGATCAGATTGAATCTCGTTGGTTAGATTTTCTACATGGTATCAGAGCAAGAATTTTTTGGGCGGCGAGTTTGTAGAGAATATCTGAAGATTTTGGTGTAAATTTTTTGAAAACAAATAGAATATTTGGATTCCTTGCGAAAATCTACCCAAATGGAAAAAAAACCCGGTCAAATCGGAGCTTGGATGAGGGAGATATCATCGATTTAAAATTAACTCTTTTTTATAAACTTTTTGTAACTTCAGGACAATTACACTATGCGCGAGTCAAGAACCTATATGCACTTGAGGTACCAGATGCATGCAAAGCTTTGAGGAGAAAGGCAGAAGTTAGAGACTTGGTGGTTTAGAGGGAGCATAAATTACCTCTCAACGTGCATCCTCATGAGAAGCAGTCTCAGAAGGTTGTGGAGTAGCTACCATAATTGGAGAAGCAGAGAGGAGACCGAGTGGAAGCGTCCACTCAAGCAGAGACCTCCATGAGGGGGAAATTTCGAGCCAGATGGGAAGAGGGAGCAGCCATACCTCGAGGTGTAAGGTGGGGTTATGTGTAGACATAATCCCAAGATAAGAAATTTGGGCAAGGTCCATTGAGATGGCATGTCTCATGGATCGAACCTGGCTACAAGGAGCCCACAATACAGCAGTAGTAGGAAGGATCAGTTAGATTGATGTAGTCAGATATCAGCAAGACAGAAATCATAGTGACAGATGTCAAATACTGGAGCACAAATAGAGTTAGCAATAGTTCAAAGGGCACAGATGCATATGTCAGCAGCAGTGCAGAGAATCTAGTACTAGACAGGTGCAGTAGCTAGCAGCACTCAGGAGACTCCGATGATAGATGCATTATACTGATTCAGTTTTTCAGAGGCTATTCAGTTTCAGGATTTGCAGGTGCAACACTAGATAATTGTAGCATGCAGAACATTCCAAAGGTACCGGATGGGGATAGATTGAATTCCTTTCTTATTGAGAGGGAGTGTTGAAATTTGCAACAAGAAATAGTTAAATTGGTGACTAGAAAGGACAAAAAAAAATGCACCCACATTGGTGAGGAATTTTGATGTACCAGGAGTGAGGAATGTGAGGTGTCTAATTTATTTTTCCCTTAAATAAATTGGACAATAAATTGTAATTTCGTCTCATAACAACTTGTGTCAATTAACTAAGTCATGATGATTGAGTTAGCTCAAGAAATTCGATTTAAGGTGATCGAGGTGGATATTGGTGGCCACCCGCCTATTCCACTTGGGCCCTCGCCATTGTCTCTTTCAATTTTTCAATTTCCTTAATTATAGCACAATTTACTATTTTTGTCAGTTTTTCAGGTCCTGAACTTTCGAAGTCATTTTGAGGCCCCAAACGATGTTTTTTTGGCATGAAAGGTTTGGTGATTTCATAGAAATCATATTAGCAGTTGTAGTCCTCAGAGAGATATTTCTAACGAGGTATCATGTGCGTCAAACGAAGATCATATGACCAAGTTACGACCCCAAGAAGTTGGCTGCCCAATTAACCCCAACGAGGCCCATAAACTCTTGGTGTTACATCTCCTCAGGATAGGGTTTTGGTTGTTTAGGGTTTTATATTATTTTAAATAATAAAAATACCCTTGATCCTTATTGTAACACAG